>CACRXP010000031.1:544489-579765 GCA_902702965.1 Spirometra erinaceieuropaei | reverse complement strand
AGAATATGCGCTTCGAGTGTAGGGCTTATCCAATGCCAGTGACCAGGAATGTTTGAAGATTGGGCGTTTCATATTCAGGACATATGGTGAATTTTTAAAATACTGACCAAATTTCTGAAATGTCTTGCCTTCCCTTAGAAGTGTTTCTGTATTAATAACTGTGCAGCACTATTCCAAAATACCTTGGTCGCTTCAGAATGATTACTTTTAGTCAAGCCTGTCTGCAATGACTACTGTTTATAAAAATCAGTTCTTACCTAGTGTAAATTTGCTTTGTCTATCTTCAGAGCGTCTGACTAAATAATAAAGATGACATTGACAGCATATTTGTGGCGAGCATTTATTCATATTAAACCGAATCGCTTACATAGCAACGCGCGAAGCATCAACATGGGTGATGGAACCGCGGTGATGGTCTACTTAGACGTCAGTTGACAAACAATCCTTCAAAGAAACCACCCTCTGAATAATAAGTTTAAATACTGCTAATTATTTTATGCATTCGGATACATAAAAATGCATTTTTTAAGTAACGCCTTCCTTATTCCTTTAGTATATCCAAATACAGCCGTATCTGACGGTGTGGGCGGGGGAAATTCCAAAACGTAGGCCAAATAACTTTTCTCGTAGCCACCTCATTCTGTTTACAGAAACTGCTTCCCCAGTTCGTCTATTTGCTTCGTCCGTAAACGTTTTGGTAATATCTGCAATCCAATACATAGATCATACCCGCGGATATGTAGTTTGAGTGTAACTGTAGGGCACTCATAGTATATTTAGTCTTACGAAGCACAAATGTCCGCAAAAGAAGGAAAGCGACCGCGAAAGCTCACTTAGTAATCAAATCAATTTCTTAGGTAAATGGCCATGCAAGATGAAGAAAAATAAAAATAAAAGGCTTATTTTAAGGCAAACACCAATAAGATGCGGTCAAAACGCCTCCCTCAACGTTAATTACCGATGCCTGTGCGTCCGATCTAATTGGGTGGAGAAGACAGTATAGTATAAAAAACCATTTATCTACCTGACTTTCTCTGATCTTTTTACCCTTGATTTATTTATTTAAGTATTATGAAATGCTTTACAAACTGCTTCGACACGCACTTTTAAAGAATATATACGTTTGCTCCGCTGATCTACTTAAATTCCAGAATGCAAATTAATTGTATGTTACCTCTGTAGAAAATTATGGCACACATTAATTAATTGTTTTAATTTTGTTACATTTGCACAAGTTTTATTGCAATGCAAAGCACTATTTGAGCACAGATATTTCTAAAGACGCGTCATGTAATATGTCCCGCTAATGGACGACTCGTAGGCAAATCAGTACAATAGCTCTCTTCAGGTAGTTTCGATCAAATTGTTATTGCAGATTAGTTCGAATAAATATCCACTATGATGGACACTTTTCTCACAGGTTTCACTGGCACCTCGTTCCTCTATAATACGGGTAGCTTAACATCATCACACTGAAGCCGCCAGCATTTTAAATACTTCCATAAAAGTTTTCGCGATCATACAACGGTTCACAAATTTGAACTACTACTCACGACTTGCGCAGCAGGTTAGCTCCGCGGTTATGTAACCAAAATTCTAAGAGAATACGCAGAGAAATTTTTGTGAAGCCCTATGCAAATGTGCGACCGTTTAAGGTGCATGGAGGGAATGTTACAGTTGAACACATTAACTGGACGAAGATATCTTCAATTATGCGAAATGAAACAAAAAAACAAGGTTTTGTAAAGGTACGGAAAGGTAGGCCATTCGATAGAATTCCATTTGAGACACCATTCCTTGGTTTTAAGTCTTGTTGGCATCTCCAAAGGGTTCTTTTGTTACAATTAGACACCTAGGTTGAAAGCCTGTAAATAAATTTATGATCTTAAGCCCATTTCCATAGACGGCGTCCCAAATTTTAAACCGACACTAGGAAATCCAAGTAATCCGTTTATAAACAGGGAGCCGTGATGTCCGCGTTTGTTTGACAAATTTTACGTAAGGGTGTTTAAACAACTTAAGGAAAGCAAAATAATGGTGTTATCTGGACCGAATAAAAAAACACGCATTATTGTAATGTAGATGCTGTTCATTTTTTCAGACGGAACACACTGAGAAAATTACACAACAGACGGACTACCTTAAATTCGTCAACGAATATAGTTTAAAACACCTTCAGTTTGTCGCCACACGCGCCTATGCATTGCACGGTCTACCAAAGATCTGAAAAGGCCACCAAGTAGTTCATCCAAATTCAGGCACGCGTTACTCCTTGCATTACAAGAAATTTATGTAGTTACTCAAGACATGAAAGACCGAACATTGCTAACAGAATATTTTCGAGTTCAATTAGGATGTCAACCAGTCTAAACTAAAAGAAACACTGATTTTCTACTCGACTACCCACACTACTTTACAAAACTCCAAGCCACTCAGTTTAGGTCGGACGTGAAAACGGTATGTGGAATGCCATTTTTAAATGTACGCATAGGTGGAGAATCTGACGATAGCCTTCACAGAAAGTTTTTTTGAATGAGAAACTTATATCTCCATTGTAGTATACTTTCAACAAAATAAAATCTTGTCCGTTGTTTGGTGGTAAATGTTTAAATTTAGCCTGACAGAAGGCGCCGATGAGAAACTTCCAAGAGACTAGGACATGTTGTGGGAGAACGGGCAGTCTAACAACCATAGATCCGCATATTTTGGATAGGATTCATTGATATGCATCAAACAGATGACGAAAAAACACATGTTTACTAAAAGAGACGCAACGAGCGAATGCTTCACATGCCCATTCACACAGCTCTTTCCCGAACATTCCCGCAACAGGAGTTTAGTTATTGTCTTCGACTAACCCCATTTTACATGCAGCAGTTAAGTATGGGTTGCAGGCTGAAACCACTATCGTATGCACTTACTTTTTACTCTCCTGGGGTTAAACCACTGGGAAAGGGTGGAATTAGAAGCTCGGAAAGCGCTTCATTTTAAAATAATCGGTTTACATTTTTTACGAATGAAGGCGAAATTTCGAATTCCAGGTGTATGAATATTTGAAGAAAAAGAAGAGTCGAGCACCGGAACACTTCGTTTATTATCCTGAGCTATCAGACACGTACAGGAGTCCATCGTCAGAGGTAGTGGCAGAAACAAGACAAGCGGCAGTTATAAGGCACGTAGGCCCAATCATCGACCGACGTCGCACGACTGGAGATGACTACGAAGGGCTCTGTACGCCGGCGCCAGAGAGAGACCTATGAACAAATCAAGGGAACCCCAATGGGCTCACCGGTCTCCGGTTTGGTGGCAAAACTGGTCCTACAGGAATTAGAAAATATTGCCTTCCTCCTACATGAACCGGTGATTTGGCGATGTTACGTTGACGACACGTTCGTCATCGTAAAAAAAGACATGCTGCAACACTTCCACAGCCTGCTCAACGCAGTCTACCCGGATATAAAATTCACGAGAGAAAAAGAACAGAAACAGCAGTTGCCCTTCCAGGATGTGCTCGTCAGACGAAACCTTAACGGTGAACTTGAAACGACGGTTCATAAGAAGGGAACGAACACCATACAGCTTCTCAGTTTTCACAGCAACCATCCGGTGGCTCACAATGGAAACTGTGTGAAGACGCTCTTCAAACGGTTCCAAACTCATTGCAGCAAACCGGAGGACACAGCACGTGAGGCCCGTTATCTCCGCGACCAGTTTGTGCAGAATGGCTATTCGAGGGAATCCATAAGTCGCTGCCTACGCGGTCGCCACCAGAGAACTCGAACATCAACACCACCGACGATATGGCATTTTCTGCCATACATCAAGGGTGTTTCAGAATCGACCGAGCGCATTGTTGCGGAGCTAGGTGTTGGAATTGCACACCGCCCCAAAGCCACCATGCGCAACAGGGTCATGAAAATCAAAGACAGGTTAAAACCTGAAGAGCAATCTGGAGTCGTGTATCGCATCCCATGTCAAAATTGTCCTTGTTACTACACAGGACAGACTGGACGCATGCTCGGATCACGCCTACACGAACATAAGCTGGCTGTGCGCGAGGCGACGCATTATCACAAGTGGCCGCCCACACCTAAGAAATAGGTCACGAGTTTGACTTCGCAGCCACTAAAATAGTCGGCCAGGCGGGAACAAAACAGGCCGAGAATCGAATGAAGTCTGGGCCTCGGATGAGAATTCGGCCAATCGATTTATCGATCTGGCGCCGGCGTACAGAGACCTTCGTAGTCAATTCCAGTCGTGCGACGTTGTTCCATGATTGGGCCTACGTGCCTTATAACTGCCGCTTGCCTTGTTTCTGCCACCACCTCTGACGATGGATTCCTGTACGAGTCTAAAAGCTCAGGATAATAGACAAAGTGTTCCGGTGCTCGACTCTTCTTCTTCTTCTTCTTCAAATATGTTAACATTTTTTTTTAACAAAAAACGTGTTCCATATACTGTAAACATAACATAGTTCAACAAATTACCGAAAGTCAAAAGGTTAATATAAAGTGACAACTATAATGGACAAGGTTTTAGTGCTGGCTTCTGTATTTCTGTCACTTTATATGCAAAATAGCGTGTCAGGAATGGCAATAGAGAATCTTGATATGCCGATTTACGACAAGAGATAAGTCAAAATCCGTGACGCCTGCAGAGAGAAGACTTTGTGGAGATAAGTTTACAATCATACGAATGGAGAACGCCATCAGAAATTATATTATCAAATTTCCTTGATCGTTTCGAAATGTCGCTATTTGATTAAAAGGAGATACGAGACACAGACAGCAAAAGAAAGTTTTCGAAAAACTCGTTTTAAAGTTACCGATCTTTTCTAAGAAAAGCAGGAAAAATAACAGTAGTAAATTAATAATAGGAGGAGAAATGCAAGCATCTATGAATCGCCAGATTATAAGTTGTGTTATGTAGTATGGACGCCAATGACGGATGTGTGGAACTTAAAGTAATCTCTGCGGTAAGCGAGTACCCAGCCAGTACAGCCGTAGGATGATGTTTTGGTAAGGAAAAGAGCACGCGGGGCTACTTTTGTCTAATGTTCTTAGGGCAAAGTGGCCCATACAAGGAACATCATCTGAGGTACAACGCTTAGCTTTTTATCTAAATGGTTAAGGACCAACAATACTGAAATTAAAATGGTAAAGCAACCATCCATGTAATTTGTTAGGTCACTCGGAGCTAAACTAAGTGGTGTCATAACCGTTGCTCCGTTTCTCTGCTAGGCTGATAATACCGCATATAAGACCAAGTTTATTGGGGACTACATTGAAGCAAATTAGTATTTAAACTACAACTGAGGATGAGCACATTGGCATAGTTCTATGGTTATTAAACCAATATCTTACATAAAACTACGCTGAAGTCGGCTTTTGAATGTCCTATGTAAAACTTAAAGGAGAAGGACGACAGGTGCAATAGTATAACGCCGCTGGGGGGCAGTGGCTACAAGGAAAGACAAGAACTTTGCAACTACACGCGGTCGCTGGATGGAAGGCGCAGAGACGCAGGGATGCACTTGTTCTGCTAGAGGTGCATGATAGGAAGCCATACTCACAGAAGATGCATAAGGGTACGTGCACAGTCATTCTTGTGTCATACTCGGTAGGAAATCACTTTAAATACTATTCATTAGTCTTCCGCCCCCGCTTGACTAGTCGAGGAGTTATTTAGACACCCAGGCAGCAGGAGCCCTGAAACTAAACCTGCCGGCTAATGCAGTTTCCACAGACGGTGTCCAACACTTTAACTGAACCCAGATGAATTGTTTCATAACCAGGTATCGTGACACAGATGTTACGCAAGCCTTCCCAGTGACAAGACATCATACATTATTTCCGACATCTACGTTTTACATGCATAATGTCAGGGTACGTGGCCGGTACAAACCATGCCCATGTGTATACACTCCTTAACTCGTTCCGGCGAAAAACAAAAATAGCGTAATAAAAATTAGTGAAATCGCTTTCCCCCACGCATTGTTTGTTTTGGGCATCTCGATGACCCCTGCACAAACTTTAGTGCGCTTCGCCAGGTCCTTAGCAAAATCGTATCTGCAAGTTGCAAGGATGTTAGATACAAGCCTCAGCCACTGGGTAAGGGTCTGCCAATAACAACAGAAGCGACTGCCATTGGGCTGCAAAAGTCGGTCGTGGACGCACAGAGGACTATATACAATGCCCTATCATACCCTGACCAAAATTCGTCTAGTTGCATGCACCTTTTCACGACCAGCATTCGGCCTCATCCTGATTATCACTGTCTCCTAACTCATTGTCTTTTATTTCTGTACCCCCATGTAACCGTATTCCGCTTGTGTGAAAAGGAGAAATGTACCTAAGTCCTCTTATCTCTCACAGTTAGTCAGAAGTCTTTTTTGAATGACAAATATATGAGTGTTTTTCGATAAGTGTGCCAATTAATTATAAAAGTGATTGAAGCTGACACTTCTGATTTCGAAATGATAACTGGGCAAAGTGATGCATCTAATGAGATCACCAGCACGTTTGGCCTCCAATTCACTATTCACAGATGAACGTAACTCGTTTGGGTACTGCTCAGGTAGCTTTGTTTATATTCAAATACTGCAAAAGCTACTGCAAATCTAAGGTAAACACTTTTAGACATGACTATGTGCATGAAGATAGAAATTGCTGTGAAAATGTGCCCGAAAGAGACGCGCCTAAACATTCGCTGACGGAACCATTTTCGCATAATGTTAAAACGGCAGCATGCATAATCAACGGAATTTGAATCCCAGACCCATTTGTGAACCTAGCTTGTCCGTTTAAGGATGCACATAGTTAAAATTATTTATGATATTTGAAAGGAGCATTTGGTAGTTGACAGCATGATAAATGATGAAACGTTTGTGATTGTGCTGTTGCGTTTTATGCATCGAGTAATTTGAATAATGTCTATGCAATTTTAAACATTTGGGGGTGTATGGTCTTTTACCCTTCGTATATGCCTTCTTATATTTTAATGACAGTTAGACCATTTTTAAAATTCTTCCGACAATGTCACGGTCTGGATATAGTCACATAATTTGTACTTTCAAATAAATGTGGTCGTCCCAAGATCGGTTTCGACAATGTCTACTGCGTGCTCACAACGGGCTAAAAGTAGAAACGATGGTTTTTCGGGAATTAGATTTTGGCGGTAATATACATTCATACATGCGTATAAACAGTAGGTGGGCTAACTGATGAAATGCCAACAAAAATTTTAAAATGTGTTTTCGTTTCGAAAAGATTAATTATTAGAGTTGTAAAACGAATCAGAGAGCAGAAAATTTATTATCATCCAGTTACCTCAATTTGCCAACTTTCGAATGAACCTCTCATCTACTGCATGCAAGAACGATACTTTGTAAAAAATAACTACATATGACGCATGCAATTTTTTATTGATTTTCGATGTCCTTGAATATTCGACTATATTTCGTGCAAAACATGCATACAAATGGTTACTTTTTTGTTATTCCGTAGAAGATGTGTGTTAACTACTTTATCCTCAAATAAAGGTCATAATTTGGTTTAAAAAAGTTTCACATTGCTCGAGTTTTGAAAATATTCGGAAATTCAAAAAGCCGTTGAAAACCGAATTGTACTTTTATATATATATATATATAAGCCCGAAACAGTGCTGTATCAATCTACCCGCATTCTCTGTCGTCCCTCCTCGCTGCTATATATATATATATATTTATATCAGGTGAATAATTTCGGAAATTAATCAGTGCAGAACTTGGAGTTAAATTTCCGGGACATGAATTTTTAGGGTCAGAACCGAAATTTCAATGAACATTTGAGTCGAAGACAATCAACTACTGTGGAATAACCACGTAATGCCCATTCTACAAACAAGTAGTACTACGAGTAGTATGAATTTCATATGGTAAAGGTATTATACCGTACTCTGTGGCAATTTACTTTAAAATACATTAGCACTGCCTACCCTATCTCACTTTATCCAGCACCCCACTCCCTGTTGCGCTAACGTTACCAACCATGAGGATCGGCCAGATTACTTGACATTCAACCTCACCTTTCAGCATTAAACGCGATGCAAAGTGATCCTTAGTCTCCTTTTTTATACAACTGATATCTATGTGTGTTCGTCATGAGTTTAGATATGTCCAGGCCGAATCTTTCACGCGAAAATGAAAGGCACTTTTCGTCATGGTACAAGTTAAAAGTAAAAACTGTTTTTAATGGCAGTCAGTTCAGAAACCACTTTGGGATTGATATTGAGGCCGAAGGCGGCTTTCTTCGACAGCCATTTGTTGATGACAGTGCACGAACACACGCACAAAATTTCATGAAAATGTATGATGTATATATATATATATATGCAGAATGAGTTCCGTATGAACGATCGGTGAGCGCCCTCTACCTTTACATATATATATATATATATATATATATATATATAGACCGATGCCGCAGACGGTTCTACCACGCTTAACACTGATATATTTACTTATACAAGGGCCACGGAATATGCGTCTTTCGAATTGCGTCAGCAAATGCGCTATGTTTGCTTGTAGGCTTAGAGTGCTACGTGCATTCCAGAATATTTTTGGGAAACCCATATATACATTCCAGCCTATGGGTATAGGCATGGAATCGGTGGGTACATTCAGAAATAGTTACAGTATTTGGAAGGGCAGCTCTCATTTTCTCTTTAATACTCAATGTTCGTCAGATCAAACAGGAAACCGGTCCTTCAATGCCTTCTTCTGCTTCTTTCTTCCATTCACATTTTATTTTAAATATTTCACTTTTATGAGGCCCACCACTCCCCATATTATCGATGGGCATCCACTCAGTCATGCCGCACATGATTTAATTGTTTAAAAATTTATTATTTCATGTAGTGGCAAGGTGTGTTTCATTATGCCGTCAATTCCCTGCATGAGTTGAAGCGTTGACCGGGAAAAATACAGACCCGGTGACTAAGTGCATTCGATGAACTGGAAACGGAGTAGGCGGAAAGGACAATATTTTGACATTTGAGGCCGGATTGGGGATTGTGCAATCTGGGTGATATTTAATAAGGTCACAGTGGGCTTTTCAGCTGAAACATTGACGTGTTTCTTTCCATTAAGGAGAATTTGCTCAACAGCATTTGCATATATATCAAATTCAATCAATTACTTGATTTGTCTAAGAAACTTGGCTTGTTTTACACATCTAATTTCTCATTGATTAAGATAAGAAAATTAACTGGAAGATTAAAACTAACATGGCTGTTTAGTGTGACCTTCACCGATGGGTTCGGCAAAGGAACAGCCCATGATAAAGCTTTGGGTCAGGAATGTCAATACGAAAATATCGGCCTCGAGGATGATAGTCGGGGATGTCATTTTGCCACTAAGAATTACCAAGCAAAGATTAATACTAAAACGTAGCCGACAAATAATTCCAGAGGAATAACAAAGGACTTGACCTCCGATCACACCTATCAGTTTTCCGTCATACGGATGCCATCGGGAATGCGAAAATGCCTCAGAACATTGTTCCAAATAAACCGTAGAAAGCCCAACAAATTATTCGAAATGAGGGCTGTTCTGTACTTCCCTTGGGCTGCAAAGTCAAATCGCTTCTCGATATGACATTAAAAACCGCAGGAGAACCATGAACACTACAGATCTATAAGAGTAATATTTTTGGATTTTAAACGCATTTCAGATTTTCGGTTAACATTTCATGAATGAGCACACCTACTGTACATTTAAGGTCCTCAAAAATGTGCGCTTATTTAACAGAGCAGAGAGATGGTAGCTTCTTTTGAAACCATCACCTGCAACCAGTATGTCAGTGGCCCAGGAGAGACTTGATTCAAAATCTACGAGATTAGACGACAACAATAATTATCCAGTACCCGTATATTGATTTACACTCTTTCCTCTGCCTCTTAAAGCTGGCAAGCGAAGTAGGTTTACGATACCTCAACTAGTTAATGCTTAACCTAGTAACTGCTCGTGATTAGGCATTTTCAGTTGGAATCATACGGTCGGGGCTATGGCGGACTGAAGATGGAAAATAATTCAGAATTAGTCATTTTCGCCCCACGACGCCCTTGTCTGGGGCAGTACGCGGCCATCTTTATCTTCAAAGACAGCGCTACCATTCCCACTGTAACCGCAGTAGTTAGCTATCCTGACGACTGTTAACCGTGTTCTTCAATGGACCGTGGTGCGTTTCTTTCATCAACATTCGTCTCTTTCGGTCGCAGTAGTCGTGGTCTGGCAAACTGATATGTTTAAGCGATGCTGAGAAGCTTCTACCCCATCCATGTTGTCACCTGCGTCTGCTTTGCTGCCGATAGAGAATTAATGACGGAAACGAATTCAACATATCATAATCCTTGTAATTCTTTACGTCCAACCTTAGCGAAACACGTGTCGGGTCTTTATCAGTTTCAGTACTGGACGCATGTATTGGCATCGTCTGAAGTCAGTACTAGGTCTTAAACTGCAGTCCCAAACTCAGACCTTTGACTGAAAAATATAAGTGAATCTAAGTTTATCAGAAAATTCCTAACTTTTTGCAGAAGTCTTATAAGCCAGTCTTACCAAAACATAGTGCATTCAACGCATCAACAGTCAATGAAACATTTTAACCAAACTACCTTCTCTAATAGAGATTATACGGTATTTCAGGAACATCGACACAAATTATGAATAAAGACGCTTTGCATTGCATGTCCAGTTGGAATCTCATTGCTTGCATCTGGATACTGCACATCTGGGGTGGAAATCTGACGGGGAGGCGGGCATTTCGCACCCATGCTTTTCCGTGATTTTCTGGCGACTCAACATTTTGATCAATGACCCTCCCAGGGGACGCCAACTCAACCATTCGTCATCCCTCCTTCCTTGACTCTGCTCGGGAGTCTGTTAGTAGAGCATTCACACCCTTTTACCGTATATCTTTTTGAAGAGGCCTTATCATGGGCCAATAGGTGAGTATGTTGTAATATAAGGCCTATTTTTGACTTGTAAGGTCTAAGTCTTCCTTAGAAATTAATGCGACTGCAGGTTATCCCAGGTTTACGACGCCTGCCAGATCTTCCACAAACAGATGTGCAAGCGAATGTTTGCAAGTAGTATATTTTTGGTCGGGATGCTCATGTCTTTGAACCTTAAGCGTTGATTGCCACAGGTTTGATGTTAGTTTTGAGCAGCCAGCCTACCCCTTCATCAGTTGAGCCGGCAAAACCGCAGTATGCTATGCCACCCAGGGGGCCAAAAATAAAATAACCGTGGCATAGAGCCTTCTCGCCTTTTTTGTAATTCGCATTCGCAATCCCGTAACTGGATGTAAGGTTATCTACGCCTTTTGTGAAAACGAACAGAAAAACCGCGAAAAATGCTCAACCTTTGCTTGCACTGCCAGATGCCGTAATACCCTCAACAGTCCTCGAGGATCGAGTTCCTGGTACGTGCGCACTTTTGCAAATAGGTGTAGAAGCGTGTACCGCGAGGATACAGCATGCCACTTGAACAAGTAGCCGAACGTTTGCCTTCTAATTTCGCCGCCCATCCACATCCATAAAATTCGTATTATACGATGACCTGGTTATTTTTCCCTGAGTAGGGTCGCATACTGCGTCCTTGCCGAAGTATATTTGCCTTTATAAAATTCATACTACTCATGTAGTAGTTTTTAACAGAGTGTATTTTTTGCAGGCGACCGGAAAAAGGTTCATTCAAAAGCCGGCATCCTAAAGTAACTGAACTATATTGGTATAATGCTGTACGGTTATTAATATCACAACCCTACGTAAGGGATTTTTTTCGAGTCAAAACACATTACAGAATTTTGACTCACTTTTTATGAGGTAGTGCATCTACTGTAGAGTATATGCACTTGACTGTAAAAATTGCGAGAAATCTGCATGTCTTCGAATACTCAGAACATCTGAAACGCTGTTGTCGCTGTCGCAAGACTGCTGTTGATGCAGATTCTGATGCAATGAAGAACCAAACCAAGAAACCCTCCTGCAAAGCTGCAGATCGTAAAGACTATGCGGGAGTAAGACTAAGGACTGTACGCACTCTCTGGCGAATTTGGCTTTGAAAAATCTCCAAATGTAGCATTATTACAGGAGCAAAAATTGTCTTGCGCAGGATTCGAGACAATATGGCAAGCCTTCCGAGGGGGTTCTTTGCAAACGTCCTGTGATGCAGATCCGAAACATTTGCGTTGTTTCTCCTGAACTCTGTATCGCATCAGGTAAGGACCGTGTTCAATGTTAAAACTAAAAACTGCTACTTCCGTCTCTGCATCACTTCCAATATTAACCCGAAACATAAGATGGCAATCCGAACAGAATCCTTGTGATACGGGTTTCGTTTTAAATGTGAATGACCATGGAACTGCGAGACTTGCTTTTGGCTTAGTATTGAGAAAGCTCTTATGAGGAACACGCCAAAATAGCCTACTCAGTTAATCGTTGTTCATGAAGACACTGAGCTCAGTTGTCAAACGGACGTAGTTTTTTTCCATCTGCTATTTAATGGGTAAGATCGCTTTTGGTAGCCAGGCACTGTACGTTGATACTGTCGATGTAATAAATTGTTATAAGCGGGTGTGTTTACCTTGCCTAGGGAACTGGTTATCAGTAGATAGGCTTCTGCTGCGTGAGGTAGGTCGGCCGTTTCCGTCAGGCTGTTTGATTTAGTGAGGATTAGGATTAGGCGGAGGTTAAGTTTTAAGATAAGGATTTGCGTTATAGGGTCCGGCTTCAGTGTTTGGGTTGGGGTGTAGGTTTACTATTATGGTTTGACTTTAGGGTTGGGGTTCGGCTTCAAGGTTTGGTTTACCAGTCAAACATTAAGGGTTAACGGTTAAGTTTAGGGTTAAGGTTAAGGTTAGAGCTAAGGTCAGGGTTAGGTTTAAGGTTAAGGTTAAGGTCAGCTTTAAGTCTAGGGTTAAAGTTATGGCTAGACTATGTTAATTGTTAGTGTTCGGGTTTAGTTTATGGTTAAGATTAGGGTTAAGGTTAACGTTAGGGTTGTCCTTTTACTATTTTCGTCTTTCATTTTCCGCAGGATGTGCTATTTTCTGCGGGATTTGTTTCCATTTTTGGCATTACTGTACATTACTAAAACTTCCCAAAGATTTTTTTCTTTACTTTATTTTTTCCTCGAAACTCCGTCATTCATCCAGAAGCATTTCCACTTACCCCACCCATATAACGCCCTTTCCCACCATTCCCGTATGACTGGGACCCCGCCGTCTGTATCCCCATTCCTGGCTACCAACTGCGATCTAACCATTTAATGCTATTAGAATCCATCGGTACATCACTGAACATCGTTCAGCGTTGACAGAGGCGTCTGAAAAATCCAGATGAAGGCTAAAAATCAACTAAGAGATTTACTTCCCTTAGAATGTTACAAAATGAACAAGAAGTTATTCGTGTGCATGAAATAAAGTTGCTTCGGAAATTTACAATGCGATATATATTATTCGAGAACCAAAATTTTCTTGTAAGTGAGTCAAATATTAGATCTGTTTAAATAACCCCACCCAAAGCGAAGTGCAACGGCGGGATTGATACAAGATAGCTGCACTCCGCATGAGATAATATGAAAAACATGTCCTTCAACTTGGTTAAAAATCCTTATGTATTTCCAGGTTGCTAGGGCTGAAAAGAGAGCAATTTTTCTCCGTTTAGGCGTGGCGACGTTCATGGCAATCCATATGCATACTAATAAATCAGCTAATATTTTAATATAAATGCAAATTCCCTGACGCGTTTCCTTTTAGAAATTATGCTGTGTCGTAGGAGTCCATTCAGTAATGCTTCTTAAATTCCCATACCACAGTACCTATTACGAAATAGCTTAATCCAATCCGGAGAGTTGAGTCAATTTCAGTGGTAGTCAGTTGTTGAATTAGTTTGTTCGGTTTTCCAAACCAAATATTTTCAAAATGGGAGGGACGGGGCAGAAATATAGCGTCAAAAGCAATCTTGATCTCGCTCGACAGTTATCTTGCCCTTTACTATTCATCGAGAAATGAATTTCTGAACTGCAATTCGTGACTCCTTTGTCAGTTCACAAGTTAGTTAGATTTTGATTGGTACCGTGCGCCTGATGGAGCGGCCTCTTTAGGAACATTGTGAAGATCAAGGCTGCTTCGTAAATTATGGTTATGCGTCAGTCGATAGGTGATGTTGCCTGTCAGCGTTTCGAGCGGAAAGCTTTGCATAGAACATAAAACGGACGATACTGCAGTAAGCTTTTGGCTGAATAAAGGTTTGCTGTCTCATAAAATAAAATGGGGAAATGCACTGTGTTCGTCAAGCATCCTAACGGGATTCATGTCGGTTTCGAAGATGCATAGAGCATCAGCCAATAACATGCGACCATGACGTCGAACAAAGCGTCGCGTTTCGCACTGTGTTCGCGTCCTCGTTCATCACAAACATACATACAAATATTCACGCTGGCTCATTCGGTAGAAAACGTCGTCTTCTTCTAATTTTATGCTCGACGGCAAAGTATAATTTGCTTTTGAAAAATATTCTAATTATGAGAAGTTGTAATCCTGTCAAATGGCCGTTCATAAAACGTCATGTCTCCACATTTACCGATATGACTTGAAAATCTAACAATATGGCTCAAATCCACTAATAGATTTTATGAACCCCGTATCGTGGCTTGTAGTTTTGAAACCCTGAATACAAGTGCAACGGCTGATCGAGTTCAAAATTATTCGGGAAATTTATAGATTTTTGAAAGCCAAATAACATTATTCCTTTCAATATAAAATTGGAAGTAGGCTTCATTTTCTAAAGCATGAGCAAAAGAGTTAATATTTTTTTATGTTTTCTATGAAATATAATTAAATTTTTAAGGTCTTTAAAATAAATAATAAATTCTTGCGAGATAAATGGTCATTAATTGCAGAGTGTAGTTTTAACATGCGGCCGGAAAGGAGTTGATTCAAAAGACGGCATCTTGATGTAACTGAATTAGTATATAATTTTGCAGCACAGCGTTAAGTTGTACATCCCCACTCAATACATCTTTTTGAAACGAAAACGCATTTCGGAATTTCGGCTGACATTTCATGAGTTAGCTCACCTCCTGAGAATGCTCGTCTATATTTTGTAAGAAAGTTCAGCATGCACACAACTTTGCCTCGGTGTAATCATGTAGTGTGTATTTTTCGAAATGCTAGCATAGGTAAGGACGAGGTTTCTAATCGAAATTGATAAGAAATTAAGGCCCTAGAACATCATCTCACCGGGCGTTTTATGACCGCATTTTCCATAGGTTTACTTCTAGTGATCACGACGTAGAGCGGACTAAAAGCCAGCGGATGCAACCTAGCTGCCCTAGTCTGACTGATACACTGGGTCAATGCATCTGGCTGTACCGCTGCCATGCGGTTATTAAGCGAACCGTCTGCATTACGTCGGTGACTCATTCAAAGTTACCGTGAATTGCATGGGTTCTTAACAGATCCCATATTGGTTTTCGGGGGTATTCCTCATGAGCAAGCTTACTTCAATGCACGTTTGACACAATTAGCCTGCATCAATTGCTTTTTAGTAAAAACTCCTAATTAATCGCCCAACATGAGTGCTACGGTCCCAAAAGTATAAGTATACGGAGTTTCCATGCCAACTAATTGGATGCTCAAACACAATTAAAGACATTTAACAGGATGCTGGAAGTTCACCTAAATTCCAGGTTTTACAATCGCCAAATTGCTTATGTCTCCCGGAAGTTATTTCATACTTTTAGATATAGACCGCCTGAACTGCGCCTCCGAGAATTAGTGGACCATGTCGTCACACGCGGGGAAATGCATCACCTTACGATGTTTCAGTCCATCAGTTTCCCGCTATTAAGACTTGCACCCTAGAGACTTTTTGGCAGACGACAATAGCTAATTTTTGTAATTGACAGGTATTTGTCATAACCAGTATCTTCCAAATGCTTTTCATTATATCTAGCGACCAACCGAATTCTCTACTTATGCATACACCTGAAGCTCAAAAGTTCGCCTCCATTCGTGAACGCTATCTAACATCCTGTTTGTTCTGCGCTTCAACAGCGAAAGAACAAAATGGGCATGTTTAGTGCGCCTCATATCCTGTGGACAGGACATCATGTGTACCATCCGTGATGCTGCCACCCTCACATCCTTATGTCTGCATCCGTCTACCTAAATCCGATCACTGAACATAAATTAAGACTGTAGTTGGCTGATTTTTTTATTTTGTGAGCCACAACAGGAGCTAGCCGCCCAATTTACCGTCGCAGAACGTAAGTCAGTAGTCGACTGGTGATAAAAGTGATGGACTACATAATTAGTAGGCGTGTCAACAGGTGATGGCAGATTTGGTTGTGGACGACGTTATATTGGTGCCTCCATCAACAGACAATAAAATCCGGAACTTTCCTTGTCTTTTAGGCCCTCCCGATCGGATTCCATGTGTGATCTGCTAAACTCTATGAGTCACTCCATGTGAAGTGTAACCGATCATTATGCTTGTTAGTACAAGGTGACCAGAATAACTTCCTTTAATTTTAAGATATGGTTCTGCAGAGTATGATGTAATCTACCCTGGGACGTCTAGGAAATATTTTATTCCAGCCTAAACAGTTTTACGAATTTATTATACTCCAATTTTCCTGTTCATATTTAGTTGTTGGAAAATAAGCCCTGCGCCTCAATCTCATGCTCTTAGACGATTCTTCTAACTGATAGCAACCCTTGAATTACCTTAGAATAATGCACGATTGGGAACCCACATAATTGTCATTTTTATGGAAAAACTGCAGAAAACCACACAACGGAAAACCAACTTTATTCTCGGCTTGAATTTGCAGGCTTTCAGACGTAAAAGCAGAATGGAAGTCGATGTTTTAAATAATTACTCTTCAGTAATTTACGCGCCGCATGTGCAGTTGAATTTACCCATCGATTCCAATTTCTCTCCTGATATATTGAAATATACGTTCTGATCTTCTCAAACATATCCGGTAACACGCTGAGCATTCGAAGAATGTTATCCTCTGACTTCCCTTTTGCAAATATATATTCGAACTTGACTGATCCTGGGGTATCGATCAAATTAAATATAATACTCTCGGTATTCATAGCATTTTCTTCGTCGTGGGGGTCGAGTTCTTGGATTTGCTATTTAAATCGGACAAGACTTAACAAGCATTTCAACAAGGTGGCAAAAATAATGAATTCTAAAAAAATGATTGTACGTATTGGTCCTCGAATACATACTGATTATTGCACTTCGAAATGAAGACATAACTGGGAACCATTAGGTATTTTAAAAAGTTGAATGTTGAGTAAATAAGGTATATACTGACAGTGATCTAGCAGTACTTATATACTTCCCTATCCACATTTAAGAGCCGATAAAATATGTGCCTTATAGAACTGGTCACATAAATGCGAGCAAAAATACTCTTGCACATTTTTCGGCTTCTTGAAAAGAGTTTTGTTGTCTATACAACGCTTAAGCATGCTAAGCAAGTGGCATTTCATCAAAAGCCTTCCGTCCAAAGTCGATTGCTCAAAGAAGATGCCGAGTCAGACAGTCGATTTTTTATTCAATGTTAAAGAAACCCTTCTGCATAGAATAAACCTTAAGACTGCGGTAAGATACACGGACAATTGCTTTTTCCATTCTTGCTAACAGCAATTGCAATTAATCTAACGTTGGGCACTTTTCCCTACATAACTTGTGTCTATTACGTCAAAATTTGCATTAATTAAGTAAGCATATAGGCATCAGATGACAATAAGGGTAGGTTAAAATGATCAATCATACTTCCTTATAGAAAGTGATTTGCAACTTCGGAAATGTAACGTTGCAACGAATAATGAATCCGGATGTGGTTGTCGTCGTGTCTGGTAGACATGCGAGCGTACGTCCGCTTTCGGTGAAATGAAGCTTGAATTGAAGGCTAGAGACACGTCCTTTATAAATAACTAGCTCAATCCTCTTCAATATGCTAATCAGATAAATAAAAGGACTTGCGAATGCATCCTCATAGTAGAGTTTGCTGCATCTATTGCGCTGCCTGAATGTTCGAAGACCCAGAGCTGCAAGCATTTGTATGTAAATAAATTGTTCAGTTCACTGTTTAAAATAAATACCATATCTTGTAATAAGTTACTTTGTATTTGTCAACTGAGACTTTCAACAAGATTTTGCAATTGTAACCGAACGAAATTAAGTTAAATAATTCTAGAAGGTCTTTAATCTTCCAGTTTTTATAAAGACTGGCTTTACCTCACTTTTCTATTTGCATAAAAATTATTTTAGTAAACGACATCTAGTTTTGTAATTATTGTGCAAGCCGCAGATCGAAAGGTCAATATACCGTAAAATGTATAGAACTCAAGCGAAAGATTATGTATATAGATACTTGTGCAGTGGTACAAAATGCAATGATAAATGTTTCATTTGCAAAGCAAGCTTTCCTGTCCTGTAAATAACTGACATTGGAGAAACTGATGTGTTGCTGATTGTGGGTGACTCTCGAGGGCAGATTACCGTTTATCGAGGCGATGTAACAATTAAACAGAGCAAAATTCTTCGTGACATGGAAAACAACCCTCTATTGCGATAAGCCTTCATAAGGACAGACTGAAATGGACTTGCTTTGGAATGCGCAAAAAAGGCTTAGTTGTAGGTAGTGACGAAGATCTCCGAGGGCTTGCACGCTTTCATAAAAATCACACGCCTTATCATGAGTGTCCCGTGCATGGGCTCAATGAGAACGCATGTTTATAAACATGAATCTTCGCACAATAATATCACATGCCGTGATAAATGCGCGCAATGATGTGGATGTTTAAGAGGTAACAAGTTTTCCTAAAACGCCTGCATTTTAAATAAACTTCCAGCATGCACTTATGGAAAAAGATAATTAAGCTAGTATGTTTTCATACAAAATTTAAAGATGTAATGATAAGACGATTTCAAAACGAATCCTTTTTTCGTGCAGATGCAATAGGTGTTTCGCTCAGGAGTGGTAGACCACCAGCATACCGTCAATTCCCCACATAAATTGAAGCGCTGTAGTGCAAAACAATAAGCAACACAACATCGTGCATATGACGAACTAGAATCTGATGGTGGATTTAAATTCACTGAGAGGGCTGGGGCATCTGAAACTGTGACAGAGAAGCGAAGAATAGAAGACTGGGCAGTTCTCGAGGTCACTGCATATGTTGCAGGTGGAAAATTAATGTTTAATTTTCACGACTTCACGAATTGCTTGAAAGTAGCTACGATAATTTGTTGTATATTTAAAGGTTACTGTTCAATGTGCACTTATAGCGCTCTCCATCTCGTAGTAAAAAAGAATACAAATGCTGCATAAAACACCGCTGTTTTCAGCTTTACATAATTAAGACCTGTTGTTTAATACGCTTCTCTCATGACAGTTTGTAATGCGGGTTTCCACCTTTCCAGTTATCTTTTCCACTGCTTTGTGCGAGTCCATCCTTGAATGACGAACAACAGAAAATGCATTAATTGTGGAAATGTCATTTTAGAGGAAACTGTAATCAAACGCATGTCTCATCTTTGGTCTACGAATGTCTAAACTTGGCTGCTCGCAGGGAGAAATGGAAATGACCAGAGACTACACAAACAAATGAAAAGGATTATGCAGAGACAACAAAGAACACGAGACAAGACAGACTTGCTGAAGCAGTAGTAGATAGCTTGAGTATTGATCACACATACCTAGCTTAGAGTGTTGGCAGGGGTTACAAGCAAAATACGTTCTGAGTGTAGACATGCACATTCTAATTCTGCCATTAAAACTCAATGTATATTATTCAGTGAAATACTCAATTTAGTGAAATGCTCACCCTATTTCACTTTATCCGGCCGCATGCTACCTGTTATGCTGATGCTGCCTACCATCAGGATCGACTGGATATCAAATCGACGGATACCTGGTCAAAATTCTTCGAATGCAGCCATTTTCGAGAGTATTGAAGGTATAAAATGGTGATCCATTGTCCGTGGACAACGGCGCGTCAAAGCTCACAAAGAAACGAGACAGAGAGTGTAGTGGGGGTCTCCTCGACACCGAGCGTCACCAGGTTCGCCTTGCACATCACCACGGGGAAGACAGTAGTTATGCATCAAACGACATCAACTACGGTGTACAACATGACCCATTTCAATGCCAGCGGATATCACGTCGCAGCAGCAAAAAAAATCGCGCATGCTTAAAACAAAATGTTGAAAAAGACTGAACATCGGAAATAACCCGCATCTCATCTCACAACACTACATTGCCACGGCCATCATTAACATCATCAGTCTAGACCTCCCCGACATCCCAGGCCTCATAACCAGCATTATCATTACCGCCAGCAGTGTGAATTCATTTCCAACTCGTGTCCTTTGCGAATGCAGTTTCGCATCACATATCGGCCTGATCAAACTCACAACGGCTTGCTGGCCGTGTCAAAAGCCTCACTTCCCTACACTGTTTTAGAACAGCCAGACACCACACGGGCGGATTCGGTAATGCGCGCTGCAAGATAGCGGAATTCGTCGCAACAACACCACAGCCAACCCACGTCTCTCGTCCGAAATCGCCTCCATTACCGGCACCACCAACTTCACAATCGTCAGTGTTACCAGCCAGTAGGTCGAATTTACTTCTGTCGTTACTGTCATTGATCACAGGTCACTCACGTCCAACGTACTCAAACTGCGTTAGGGCCGGCTTGTCCATATACGCCTGTACGGAAGTCCTTGGTGAAGAACGGCACTTCGGAGTTCGGAATCCCACCTCACCATATCTGCTCACGCAGACGCACACACCCACCTCCCCAGGCAACTTCACAACACACACACACGCCTCGCACGTAAAACCATGCACCTCCTCCGTTGAAAGCGTGCAATCCACGTCGCCGTTGTTGATGTGGCGGGCATGCATGCACATTTCCTCGCATCAGGGGTATGCCCGTTGATGTTTACTGGTATGCGAAGTGACGACCAGCTCGCGTGTGGCACGACTATACGGGTTCTTTAGCTTTCTAAGTCACTATCCCATCGCCAGCAGGCCAACAGGATTGGATAGCTGACTGGTGCATGAGAGAGGAAAGGGAAGATAAAGCCAACACTGTCTATTTGCTGCAACACAGAGGACGTTGGTAAAGGCACTCAAGGATTTCTGACCTAAATATAACCCCTAACGTTCGCACGTGCATCTTGTCACATTGCTTTACAGCAAAGGAACGTAGGCATCAGTCACTAGAAAATTCCCTTGCTATTCTTGAATGTTCACGTTCCCTAACGTAAGCAAACTTCAACTACATTTCGTTCTGGCATGGCTGCATTCTCTTAATAGTCTTTCCCTGACTACTGTTCATCGCTCACTACCAAGTCTGCTAATAGTACTTAATTGGCGTTGACAATGTGATCCTTCGGGGTTTTTAAGGATCTCATGCGTATGCAATACCATGCTTCAGGTAACCGTGACACTCGCAGCCTGGTGTGCACTGGCAATTTTCTGCCGCCTTATACTCTGCCTTTGGCAGTGTTAGCGTTCCCATTGGGTATGCGGCCAATGTGCATGGCTGCCCAGTGTCTTGTATCTCCTCTAGTTGACACTTTTTTGAAGGTCGTCTACTGGCAGATAACTTGGAACTCGCAGTCGATCCAGTTGATGTGTTTGTGTGGAGTGGCGGACTGATGGTTTGAGAGTCTGACAGCAATTGCTGTGGCACTGCCACTCCGTGGAATCCGAGCTGGGTATGGCGGCACGCCTAGGAGCGGCCCCGGCCGCGCCAGGAGTATGGCTGGGAAGACGTCATTCAGTCTCTGGTGAAGACGCTCGACTTCGCCCTTCTTTATTATGACGAAGATGTCATCAACGTAACAAAGCCATAGTTTAGGCCTGATAGTTTGGAAAACTATCTCTTCTAGTCGCTGCAAAACTACTTCGGCGAGCAGTTTACCCGCGAAGAGGCAATTGGAGACAGCTTGCCGTTTCTGGACGTGAGAATACAGAAGTTGAGCGATGGTAGCCTGGCAACAAGCGTCCATAGATAAGACTCTAACTCTGAGATTATCCTCAACTATGGAAGCAACCACCCTGCAGTTCACAAAAGAAGCTGCGTACGAACTCTGCTCCACCGGGCCTACCGTTATTGTAAGAGCAACTGATTCACCACCCACCCATCCTCCAGCACGGTGCGCCGTAATTGTTCCGTCTCCTCTCCCTTCCCCGCCCCTCACTCAGTGACCTACCATGACCTCGGGAGCCCACCCCACCCCCCTCTCACACGTCAGTGGTCTGTTCTGTCCTATCACACCAACCGGTCAACTGTGACAACATAACTTTCTCCCTCGTTTTTCATTGCGTCTGACAACGGGTTGGTGTCACCAGCTCGAAAATTCACGAGTAAAACTCGAATTTTCCGAAGAACTTCTTCTATCTTCCATTATATCTCCTCGGAATGCATACCCCCTCTGAACTACATATATATGGTTAGGTGTAACTTTTATGAAAACCTTGAAGCACCATAGATTTTCGTCATCACAACTATCATTATGCATTTTGAATATAGTTTACCACCGTTTGTTTCTATGAGGGCTTGTCGCAACTGTTATCGCTCGATTTTAGAGGGCCGTTTGCTCGGTTAACATCGTTACATTGTCTCGATTAAAAGAAGCCTGTCCTCTGTGCCTCGGGGAAAATCGACAGCTGGTAATATTTTTGTTTATTTTCACCGTCAGTTCTTTTCAGGAGATAGAAGTTTATCTTGAAATCAAATTTATTTTATTGCCTTTTATAACATTACGCCCATACCGATACAGATAATTTTCGTTTCAATCAGTGCGGGGTATAACGTTCTTTAACTTTGAACCTACAATTTCTATAATAACCTGCAATAACTGGATTTTATAAGCTAATACTATTCAATAGGAAATATAACAGTAAACTATTTAATGCCTGTCACTGTGAAAATAGTAGGATTGAAGGTCGTCTGAAATTATTCAGCAGATCTTTCCTTTGTTATAATGGCAGCATCCTGGTTACTACCCTTGTACGGAAGCACCCATTAACTTATTCAGGGCGATCTTTTGTATGATTCGGCATTATTTTTAGGAGATACACCGAACTATTTATATTTGTACAAATACCTGCAGCTGGGTGCGATTGAAAATCTGGGGTACACAGGAACTGCAATTAACTTTACCCAGAGGGTACCTTTGAAAGTCGTTTTGATTACTTATTTGCCACGTTAAAGAGGACTGACCTTAATTTTCTTGAGGGAAGCGTTGCTAGTATTCAATTTAAGCTTAAATCTGTCGAACGTGTACGTGCGCTTGGATGTCTACCAGACAAGACGACATCAACATACACATTCATCATCAGCTACAACGTTACAGTTCCAAAGCTGCAAATCACTTTTTATAAAGAGGTATTATTAACCAGTTTAAATTACCCCTCCCATGTCGTTCGAAGCGCATGTGTTTGATTAATGTATGCAAAGTTTAAAAATGTAGTTGCCGTTATCAAGAATGAAAAAAATCACATTTGTATCCTACGGCTAACGTAAGATTAGTTGTATGTTACATGTGTCTGAAACATTGAATTTTAGATCAACTGTCTGACCTATCTTCTCGGTTACACGGTTAGCTTACATTGAAAAGCCTTTGACAAAATCTAAGGTAGTTTGCATGTTCAAGACTTGGCTAGACCAAAAGTTATTATTGAAATGCCGAAAAGAAAGTGGAATCACGTTAAGCTTGCACTTTGGCCATTACCTCTATAAAGTCCATAACTTGCACTATCTAACGAATGTAAAAAGAGTAACGTATGTAATCGCTGCCAAAATAGGTCAAAAAGTAAACTTCTTAAAATACATGGTCTTTTGCCATTCTGCCTTTTTTACATACATTACACTCAATACATATCTATGTATATAATCATTCTTGAGAATTAAAAATCGTTTTCATTTTGCCAAAATACCAGTCTCTTATTACTAATTTAACATAAAATATCCAAGACCTCAACCCCCAAGAGCAAGAAAATACTAGAAACTCGGAGAGCATTATATTCAATCTGAAAAATATCCAAGGATCTGCCGATTTCGAATATGTTTTTGCTACCGCAAAGGCAGGTGTCAACGAACTTCGAATGCTCAGCGTGTTACCGGACATTTCTGAGAAAATCATTTTGTATGTTTCAACTCATCGAGACAGCAATTGGAATCCATGGTTGCGCTCTACAGCAAATGCGGTACGTCAACTAATGGAGGGTCATTATTTGAAATATCGGCTTCCCTTCTGCTTTTACGGCTGAAAGCCTGACAATTCACGTTGCGAATATAACTAGTCTTCCTATATATAGCTAAAAGATTTTCCAAAACAATGACAATTACATGGACCTTAAATTCTGCAACATTAAAAAACCATAGAAAAAGTACTATAAGATAAAAGCGCTATCTAAAAAAAACGAAATTGAATCCCGGCAGTTTATACCTAGACGGCTAGATGTGAGCATGATTGTAGCATTGAAAAAACTTCTTATTGCAATTGATGCTGCAATAGAACATTCCCAGGACGTCCAAGACTAGACAACTGTCATCCTTTGTAAAGCAATAATTAGAAATAGGAAAACGTTACAATAGTCGTTTTGACCTCATTATTTTTTGTGCATCGAACATCATCTCACTTCGGGAGGGTTTAAGAGAAACGTAAATTATCGACCGTGTTCCAGAACTTACTCCTCCAACACCTGTTATCTTGTCCTGCTGTGCGTCAAAGGAACGAAATGCTACTGAACTACGATCTTAAACCAGATTTATTGATCGGTCTTAGATAGATGGCAGCGGATCGGAGGGTGATGGGGTATGAGCTTCGTGGATGACGAATGTAATGTTCCTGACCACATTATATAACGCCGCACCAGAACATGATCTTCTTTTTCTTTTGCCAATAACTCGACGAAGTGCAAGTTTTAATAGGGGAAAACTGTTAAACCGAAATATACCAAAGTTATGCTTTCCTCCGCGTGTGACGATGTAGATCCCTCATTCTTATAGACGATGTTCAATCGGTCTATGTCTAAAATTGTGAAATGAACAGTAGAAGATAAATGCTATGTGGCGTTCGTAGAGCCTGGATGAAATCGGAACACCTCGTCCTCCTACCTGCTGGGAATTGTGTAAGAGTAATCAATTAGGCGAGAGGGGCAATTTGTGCACTCATACTGCTGGGTGATTGCAGCTCTCATGCCTGCAGACTTCTGCAATTGATTGACGGAATGTTTTAATAAAAAGCAATAAAAGCCGGAGAAAGTGTCCTAGGGATCCTCATGGGTTCTGCTAAGAACTACCCGAAATTGGTACAGTTAGCTGCATGGGGCCTGCATGCCAGCCGTGCGTGTATTGTTTAGGTTATTTCCGCTGGTTAATAGGCCCGTCTATGCCATGATCACCAGATGCAAGCCCCAGAATTTATAAATTTCAAAAATGTAGGTAGCGTTTTATTCTCCTAACTGTCAGTGTTCAAATTTCGACAAGAAGGCCTTCCGTACGTAATAATTAAAAAGCATGGCTCACGGGTTTAAAATGTGCACAGACTTCCGACATCTCGAACGTTTATATAAGACGACTAATAATTCGAAGACCGAGGAAACAGATATTGCCTATTAATTACAACTGTTTATTGCGAGTCTTTCAATGTAACTCAATACATCGAACTTTGAGTATGTCTGGTTTTAAAATATTGGGCGATTAATTACTTACTTGCCGATACATATTCGTGTTCTCATAAAAAACATTCAGACGGAAATAAATGTCACATAAAGCTGTAAGAACAACTACAAACCGGTACGTTTCCCACCGCAAATTCAACACTCTTAAATTTTAGCGAAATACCTGCTAAACATTATTGTTAGCGAAGCCTAAACATTTGCAGCAGCTAGTTAAAACGGATCAAAATAGTGTTTATATTATGACTATACACAGATGTCTCACAATAATCTCTTACAAAATTGAATGCTAAAAATCGAACTCAGAGAACGCTATTTTTTAACAAGACGCCGCCCAACCCTGAATAAACCTTTAATGGGGTGCATTCGACCAGACTAATACCCGCACAACAGTGGAACAGTTACCTGCGCTGACCCTGTATGTCAGTCAGGCATGTGCCGCTTAAGTAAGCTCTTCTGGATATTAGGTCAGTCTTCGTCGGGGCCACTAGGGGCAAGTTCATGGAAAATGTAGACACCATAATCCAGCTGGAATGATTTTATGGAGTTTAAAAGTCATTTTGCATTGTATGCAGGGATGTGGTCTCCGTGCATGAGTACAATTAGCAAACCCACAATGCGTGACTCCTTAAAGACAGAGTAGTACGTGCAAACAAAAATGTTTCGGACACTGGGATGGTCGACGTCGAAATACCACCCAGAAAAATGCAGTTTCTAAGCCAGAACTCATTAACATTGTTCAATTATTTTGAAAAACTGCACTTGGTTCGGCTAATCAGTGGGTCCTCCAGCTTTTCCCGTGTGTTTTCTGGTATATGAACTCCAGTTTAATCTTGTCTTGTTTAATTTTAGAGGAAATCACTGTTCGAATTTGGGGTAAATATTTCGGAACAGACCTTCAAAGGCACGGTCCTAAATTTGATCTGGTTCCAAGATGATTTCATAGGCATCTGGAAGTCCAATAAATGCTAGATTGCAAATGCTTGTAAGCATGCAGGCCCACGTTTCGTTGAGTAGGCTTTTTAAAAGCAGCTGGATATAAAAAACCGATGGATATATCTCCAAATCCGTTTATTGCTCCACTGATAAGGTGTACCACGCCAGTCAGTATCACAGTGAATTTTGTTAAAATATTTATAAACGCCAATTTTTTTTTCAGAATTCCTATCAGCAAAAATTGTGCGCAACTGAATGGTTCCAAAATAGGGATTTTAAAACTAGAATGCAGAGTCGATTTTGAAAAGACTATTCTATTCTCCGTTTAATACCTCGCTTCAGTCAAGTTTATCCAAAATATTCCCTTTTCACGGGTAAAAGAATTCCAGAAAATCGTGTATTGTTCGTCACAGTGTGTTAACCAGGAGAAGTAAAGACGCGTGAGTTGTCCCTACTGATCACTGTGTAGTCGGCCACAGTGTAACGTAAAGTTTAAAAGTTTATAATTGAGACATTGCAAAATAGGCGGTAACGGTTTGATATATAGCCACTTAGGAAGTGCACATAATTTGGCTCAAACATACTTAAACCGACGAATCCTTGGTTATTTAAATAGGGGGTTGTATGAAACATAACGCGAAATTTTATGCATCATTCCCGTAAAATGTACCACATTTAAATAATAAAAACTGGTTTAGCAATATGAGCTGCATAAACTGTGGTTTTTCGTTAATGTGATTTAAACGACCCAATAAGTACAGAGTATGCCAGTAATTGAAGTAAAATAGAAATTCTTAATGAAGAGCCAGCATACATTCAATAAATTTTGTACTTTTGTCCTTTTGTTTACATCACCGAAAGTCTGTTGAATAGAACAGCCTCTGGTCTTTATAACAGTTTCTGTCGGCCTTCTAAACTGACTGCCCAGCTCCATCAATATTGTTCTACTGATGTTGTCCATGACGTGTACGAGAACAGCCTTTAGCGATTCGTTGTGTTTTGAGCAGGCTTGTTGACCTGCGAACATAATAGATCTTTATATCTAGGACATGCTAACCAGATACTGTGAGTAGTCACTCCAATTTCATACAGACTGCCATAGAGTGAGAAAGAACTGAAATTTTATGTTTTTAAAAAGCCGTTTTCTATCAAATAGCTAAAGCTAACGCTTTGTTTGCCGACGAAAACCAGATCCTCCCTCCAATACTCCTGCTCCACGCTTTATTTTAGAAAGGAAACTGTCTGCAGAGGCAGGAGACCCCAGCGGTGGCCATTACATTCAGGAGGCTTCACAAAAAAAGCGTTGTGTGTTTTGTAAAATAGACTGCCGTCCTTTCTCTGAAATCTTTTGTGCCGCGTGTTAGCTTCCCTTGGATTGGCAGGAGCATGCCTTTCGAAAGCTGAGGATTTGCGCGACTTGTTATCACACATGCCAATGGAACGTGAAGGTAGAGTTACGCACCAATGGGCCTAAAATGACAAACTAATGAAAAGCCCTGGACATTACTTGAAATTTTTCCACGAACACACGTGCTAAAAATAGTGCTGATGCCATCAGGGAAGTAAGATTGCCAGCGTTTATCACAATTTTAGATATAGCTCGACTAAATTTGTCTTAAGACTACTGAGAATATTATCGTTCAGATTGCCACCTACTTATATAAAACAAATAAAATGCAAATGCGACGCTTCAAACGGGCCCATATCGTCCAAATATAGACGTTATGATTCATTTGTTTTCCACGCTCGAGGACTCATTCCACGAGTATATAAGAAGCACGATGGTGCGCATGCTTAATTCTGTGACCAGAAGTTAGACAAAATGTTATGATTACCATTCGAAAGGATGGACCGGTCAACGACATTCTGAAACTATTTTAACGTCTCGCCTTTAAACATCAAATTGTTTGATAGAAGAGCGTGTGGGTAACGAGTCCCTCATTCGTGACGCCATCGTCGTCTATGATGGTGGTGGTCTGTAGTCCGATGTTAACTGCATAGTGGTATATACAGCGCAGGTCCTCAGTCTTGCCGGAAAATAGACAGTTGAAACGTCGGAAATGATGCAAACCAACTAACATGTGGCGAGGTTTATTTGTGCTGCATTAACCGCACACTCTCGTCCCTTATCCTCTTGACGAAAGTGCCCAGAAGGTGTCAAGACGACAGGAGGTGATTTCGGAGATAGCAGCCGGCAAATCTGAACTACCTGCCTGCGCGAGTCAGTCGCGAACTGATCCCTGATGCCTGTACTGTTTTTTCACGAGTGCGTCTCAGATCACACGTTCATTCAGAGGACGATAAAAGGCACATTAGAGAGATACTGAGCCTGATTCCTAGTCCTCCAGTGACTTCAAAATACTCATATAAGGAACAAGGCATCCCATCACCTGTTTGCCTAACATACCGCAAATATGGACGCATTCTGTCTGATTCGTGCAACTCAAATTTGTTTTTGTGTGAAATTCGTTTTGATATACCTTGGAAATGTAATCGCTAATGACGGCTTCACTGTCTTTTTTCCTTTCCACGAGTACCAATTCACGGTCCAAGTTCTTCAACCAGCTGGATAAGAGTTTGGACACAGCTGTGTTTATGAGAGTGCGGGTGATTGCCGTTTAAGTGAAGAATTTGCCTCGTGTTGGTGGTCTTTCTAAAAACGGTAGTTTAAAATTGCCAATCGAAAAATTGAATCTGCAAGTTTGTTGCAGATTCCCTTGGGAATTGAATATTCAGGTCGACCGGGTTCAGTGGCTTTCCAAGTTGCTCCATGTCAGATGATTTGACAGTGGCAAAAGTGTTATCGACGTTACGTGCCCAGAACTTTGGTTAATATTTGGTGAACACCAAGTGTTCTATCCGTTAAAGGACCACTTCAGCAATCAGCCCTGCAATTGAGCAGCCACCGTCCTAGGTCGGTGCACTCAAAGTACATAACGTCTCACACTTAAAGTTTGGTACTAGAATTTCAAATTCATCAACATGCAGCTGGGACTCCCTGCGGCTCATAAAGTCATACGTCATAACGTACGTAATGACAATGGTAAGATGGTCACACCGAACACCAAGCAAACCCGGCCCACCGGTTTCTTCACCCAAAATGGGAACGCAAACGGAACTGACCATAACTGGGATGACGACATACAACACAGAAGACCATCAACATTCACAAACGGCAATCAGAGGGCCAAGGTAGCGGACGAAGGAAACATTCATCAGCCCAAGACCAATTACTTCACAATTCGAGTAAATTTTTATACAGAGCGCCTTAAATAATGAGAGTTGACCAAGGTCTGAAAAGGATCAACAATACGATTCCCTTGATATAGTAACCACTCTACATTTTTTTATATGCGAAATTTGTCGGTTGGTGCACGAGTTCTGTCTTATCCGTCCTTACTCGCAAGTTTATTTTGAGGTGGCCGGAGTCGAATAGATCCCCTGTCCGCTCTTTGTCCTTTTCCATTGTGGTTTTTTAGCTCACAGTCGCCACGAACATTGAATACTTGACTCAGTTCTCTCTGCTCGATAAAGTTTTCTGTAACTGCTTGGGTAAGTCTGTTCTGCTTCATATCCCTAGTGTCTCCTGCTCCGTCCTTCTTAATTTTATTTTACTGTGAAGTTTCTGGGCATTTTTTGTTTCTCAGTGCTACGACCATTGCAAGGACATTTATAAATTAAAGCTGACTCATGCGTTTGTCAATAGTCGCCTCGTCAAATTTCGTTCTCCTGTTGCATGCATCTTCTACCGTTCGTTAGTTAAGGATAAACTCACGCAACGCAGTTGCACAAATATTTAAACCAAAACTTCAGTGTGAACGGAGGGATGTAAATCGGCAGTTCAAAATGACATAAAGTCATGCTGAGCAGTATCGTTTTATTATGTAAAGCAACAACAGCGGTATCGTACGTTTCCGGAAATTATTCAGTGGTCGCTAATATATTCACAAACCGTAAAGAAGGCTGTACAGTGGAGCAAATCAACGCGTTATTTTTTTACATTTGGTTCAAAATGAAACCATTTATTGTTGAATTTTATTGCATTTTACAAGTTATCATAATGTTGAATAATCTATCTGTTTGGGAATATAGAATAACGTTATGGCAGTGCTTACTATGGTCGTTTGTAGTCTAGAATTGATAAATGACCTATAAATTAACTAAACCGAAAACACCAACGCTTCCTGCAGCACCCTTAATTTGGTAAACCGTAAGTTCTCTCGAAATCTTCTCACTTCGTGGGAACAGATTATCGATTTTCCACCTGCGGCAATTGCAGTGACCTCGAGAAAATAGGCCTCCAACTGCATAGTCTCCCATTCGTCGTCTCTGTGACAAGTTTTCAGATGTCGTGGGCTTTTTAATGAATTTAAATGCACCGTACGGCGATCAGCATCTAGCATATCATATGCGCGATGCTGTGGTGTTTATTTCTGCACATCAACGCGCTTAAATTTATATGGGAGACTAACGGTACGCTGATAATCTTACTCTTGAATAAAACCCATTTTGCATGTGAGTGAGATAAGAATCCGTTTACAAACCAATGCCTTTATCATTAAAATCATCATTATGACTATTCTTATTTCAGAAATACATAACATCAGAATCATGTAATTTTTTGTGCACGCACCGAACATTTAAGTCAATAGGGAGAAATTTTATGAAGAATGGCATGCAGTAGATGATCTGCCCCAATTACCTAGAATTAAAATTTCATTGCAAATTTTGAAAAAAAAGTGCACTGGAGTCTGTCTTTATGAAGTCTTGCCGTGAACGAAGGTTACCTCAAATTTGAACGGAGAGTTTAGTTTTATCGCAATCGTAATATCATACCAGCCAAAAGTAACCTGTTCACTATATCTCGGAAGACACTAACAGCCGGCAACACACCAGCTTAAGTCCAGGTCACTTTTCACATTGGCTTTCAAATGAAAGCGTATATTTTTGCATTTTAATGCAATTTACCATTAACCATCATGTTAAATTATCTATCTGCGATATTTCCGAAAACATACAGTAACCAGATTTCCTAAACAAATCTTGCTCATATGCACATATTAGGGTAATTGTAGACTATTTCTTTTGATAACAGCAAGACGCAAGATCGGTTGCAATTATTTGCAAGAACTTTGCTCTATTATGAATGCATTTACCTGTTATCCAAAGCCTCAGTTGACATATATAAGATAATAAATTATATAACGCGACATCTTTTCTAGATGATAAACTAAACAATTTTTCTCCGTATGAATAATTTCAGCTGTGCACGATCACAAATTCGAAGAACACAGAAAATGCAACGAACTCTACTCTGAGGACGAATTTTCAAGTCCTTTTGATTATTTGCTCAGCACTTTAAAGAGAATTGATATGACTTTGTTTAACGAACATGACTGTAACTCTCAGTTCAAGCTTCAGTTCATCGAAAGCGGACGTGCACTTGGATGCCTCCCAGACAAGACGATTTCCGCATCAAAATTTATCATCAAGTGCAACGTTACATTTCCGAAGCTGCAAATCACTTTCTATAACGAAGTATGATTAAAAAGTTTAATTGACTTTTCCCCTGTCGTTTATGTCATGATATGTTTTTATTTGGACGTGTAGCATTTAATATATTTGTACGGATAAATATGCATAATCGTTCTTAAGAATTATAAATATTTGGCAGTTTGCACAGTTTTGCTTTTTTAAATAGCGATTTCAAAACTTGGACCTGCAGGAAGACGAGAATATTACAACTACCGAGAATATTACATTCAACCTCAAGAATATCCCAGGATCTGCTCATTTCGAATATATTTTTGCCAACGGAAAGCCGAACGCTGATGTTCTTCGAATGCTCAACGTGTTGCCGGATATTTTTGAGAAAATTAAACTGCATATTTCGTTCCATCGTGGCAACGATTGCAATCAATGGGTACAATTAACAGCTAACGCAGTACGTCTGTTGATGGAGGGAAATTACTTAAAACATCGGCGTCTTTTCTGCTTTTACATGTGAGAGTCCGTGAACGCAACTGCAAATTAAATTTGGTCTTCCTCCATGCCCTTGTTAAATTTTTTGAAACTATGGCACTTTCATGGACCTCAAAATTTGGAATACTTTAAGATGAAGAACATATAACCATTGGGTGAAAGAAGTGGCAAGAAATGCGCGAGATGCTGCGTAGAGTATATTTCAGGATAGTTAATTGCACACTAGATGATCGGTAAAAAATTATTCCGTAAAGCAATCTAGAACAAAGTTAAATATTCCGTAGGTGTTTCGGCATAGATTATAATTATCCTTTATAAAGCATATGTAAAAATAAGAAGCCGTTATTCTGCTAACCTTGGCCCCCCAAACGTAAAAGTTTTATGTTCGTCAAAGAAGGTGATTCATAGTCTTCTGCAGATCGAACATCATTACAGTTCACGAAGGTTTAAGAAACACATAAATGCCTATCGGATCTTATTTTCTGCTGATGGTGGTGTTAGTGGAACACGATCCAGAACCAACTCTACCAGCATCTGTTTATTCGTTAGCTAATGATGTTTTCGAACTGTTTGACCGATAGTCAACTACTACTCAAAGTTCCAAGATGGATAACGATAACGTAACCGACCACCGGCCTCTGCGCGTCGAAAGATGAAAAGTGTGTGTGACCTGTGGTCTTAATTTGCATTCAGTAATCGTTCTGACAGACGGCAGCAGACCTGAGGATGTGGTGACATCAGTATCAGGAATGACACATGTGATTTTCCTGATCCCGTTGTATACAGCTGTTGCTGGGTAGACCAATCGGTACGTTATATAATTTTTTTATTAAGTGTGCATTGCGAAGGCCTACCATTAATAATCGAGTGCAGATTGTCATACTGATGATATGAAGCTGGTGGTGATGGACGTGGATGTCGTTCAACTTCCATTGACTTGCTCGCTGATGTATTTGTCAACATATATATATATATATATATGTACTGAACATTGATCCGAAGGTTACAGCAAATCTATTTTGGATTATATACACACGTTGATAATGTTAATATTTTGACATGTTTGTACGTTTGCGACTTAAACAGCATTAAATCACAGATGGCAAGAAACCACTGCTTTTTGACAACTGGCCTGGATGTGTTCATGACAATGGTTAAGTTGCTATATTTATTTCGACGTGCAGTGCCATGAAAATCGAACAACTCCGTTTTCCCCGATCGTGATGCAAAGGCCAAAGCAGTAATCTGCGATTGTTAAATTGAACGTGGTCTTAACTCGATGTGATACTGAGTTCACAATATACAACACACATATTTCGGATCTCCGTCCGAGGACGTCTGTAGAGAACCGTAATGAAAGATACTGCCCAAATCCAGCGCATGACAGTTCACCCTCTTGAAATGATGCCAGTGGAGGTGTTATTTCAGGACAAATTAACCAGACAGTGCTTACAGCCCGTAGTATTGCCTCTGACATAATCTTAAAGGTCTGCAGCTTTGCAGGAGGGTTTGATTTTTCATCGCAGCAAAATCTGCACCGACAGCAGTCTTGTGATAGCCACAACAGCGTTTCAAATGTGCTGAGTGCTCATATACGCGGAAATATGCTGAGAGTTTCAAATTTGAAATACACATATGTTGCAACATAAGATAAACCGCAATCCTCCTATCATTTGGTTCCATAGGAATACTAACAAATCACTTAATAGTTAGATCTAAAAGCAGTTTCGTGAGTGAGGTCGATGTACTATGCGCGACCGATCTAGTGTGATGTTGGCCGAAATACTGAAATGCGTTTTGGATTAGGAAGAATTACTTAAGTGGTGTTGTTATTTTGCTTATCAAACGACAGAATCCCATAACATTTCGCACTTGCCAGGATGTTGGCATTTGAAAACAACTCTTTTTGACCTACTGTAAACGCCACATTTTGGAAAAAAAGACCACGTAAACAGAATGCATTTTTTGCATCGATTTTGGACGGTCTCTTAGATTCAGATGTTTTTCAAAAAAACGCACACAGCAGATGCTTTCTTTGAATTTTTTTTGATAAAAACAGCATTGTCTTTGTATTTTTTACCTGAGTAAAGCGTGCATTTAGGTTCTGAAAATGTATTCTAATTCCTCAATAATTTTGGGCCAGATCAATCGTTGAATTTTCATTTAGCAATTCCAGTCTACAATGTCCATACTTTCCCCATAGGAGAACTCATACATCCCTTTATGTCTTAAGGAGGATTCCATGCTGAGTTCATAAAATTTTCCAATGGATGTGGACTATGTTGTCCATTCACGATGAGAATTGGTAAGCGGAGATGTTTTACGTTGTTTGTATGGACATCTCATGGTCTATGTTCTACCAAATAAGCAAATCCAAAATCCTAGTGAGTACGAATTGTTATGGAATTCTATCGTTTGATAAGGATGATTGCAGACCCACCTAATTAATCCTTCCTAATCGAAAACGTATTTCAGTATTTCGACCAACATTTCAACAGATTGGTGGCTCACTTTACGCTAGTTTTCAGATCCTTCTCACGGACGTCGTGGATCCAGGAAAACAGAGGGCCGCCCCTCAGTTGGG
>CACRXP010000031.1:522130-540085 GCA_902702965.1 Spirometra erinaceieuropaei | reverse complement strand
CAACATATAAATCTCCCCTTACCGCATACCACGTATGACACGATACACGGTCTACTGACAATTTACTGGGCTGCTTTTTTATACCGTTGTCGGCTGCAGCCTATCCAGCGAAAGCACAGCTTGTAGGCAGCAGAATCGTACTAAGTGCGAAATTCGAAGGTTCTGGAGAATCAGTTATCTTCAAGAATGTGGTGGTCACGCTACCAGAGGTGTCCGAAGAGCGATTCGATTAATGTGGATAGCAGCGCGTCTAGGCGAGAAATATTGTCTGACATCCAATACAAAGGCCGCATCTGCCACCCTCTCAGTTTAAAGTCTCGAGGAACGATCGATATTATATTGAACGTCTGTATTCTGTTACCAAATAATCAATAACTTTCCAGTATTAAGAGCGTTTCATCAATTTAATTTGCCCTAAGTGCCTATCTCATCAGGACTGTCCAACTAATTTTGACTCGTATCAGTCAACTTTCCTCTTCGGGCATAGCCTAGACAAAACATGAAGATGTAAATGCATTCAGTTCGAAGACGTCTGCCGGGTTAATGCCGTCAGACATAAGCGGTAACTCCGGAACATCGTATTGCGTGGTTGTACAATGTACCTCATCCAAACTCATCCAAAGTCAGCCACACAATCAGTCTTACCATCGCTTCTGCACCGCCAACGTATATGCCCCAGCTCCAACACGGAAGGCAAAGCTTTAGAACGTCTTTAGAACAGATAGTGTGACTCACAGTGGTCATAATGGAAGACGAAGGGCGGTGGCCACAAGTTGCCGTAATTTGACCGTTTCCTGTTGTAATGAGTTAGTTTAGGCAGATCCATCATCGGGGAGGGCCTCTCACTTGTGTCCAAATGACCCACACTGCATCAGGACAGTCAGACATCTCTTGGACCGGTTCGACCATATGAGCCCGTACAAAAGTGTGTCAACTGTGGTGTTGTTGCCGCAAATATCACCGTCCTGTATGCACGTATGGCGGAATATGGCCATGTGGGGTCTGAATGTCCTGAACAGTGGAAAGAAATGAGGCCTTTGGTATGGGCAGTAGATTGTCGCTATCAGTGTGAGAGTTCCGTAAGAGATTGATTAGGCGGATGCGTGATGAGAAGGTGTAATCGCGAAAGTCCCAGAGCGGAATTAAGCTCATACTACGGAATGGTATCGATGATGATGATGATGATGATGATGATGATGATGATGATGATGATGATGATGATGATATCACCTGGAATGACAGAATAGTGTAAACTAATAATGTTAATGGTGGCGGCGGCAATGTAGTTGTCGAATGAGTTGTGCGTTAGTCCCGCCGACGTTGCACTGTGCCCTACAACAGATACTTTGTGATGCTATACCTTTAAAATATGCGAATGTGGTCGCGGTTACGAGATGAGTTCCGGCTTCATGGAAGAGAAGATATGTGCTCTCAGTGCGTGATGTCTGTTAATGCAAGGCTAATGCCTTGTCCGTGCTGATATATAAGCTGAATGAGCGGCGATCTGCGTTAAAGAATATAGCACCCCGATTTCTGCCTTGTTCCTCTGTAGTTTTTTGTATCCAGTCGTCCACGACCAATGACTCGCCGTGACCTTTGATACTCCGAAAAATGGTTAAACATAACGAATGTTGATTAGTTTTCCGTCGGTTCGGTTGTTGATTCCGACCCCGACCTAACATTACGGAAGGCATCCTCAACATTCATTGACAGATTTCAAAATTGCATGCCTCTGTCCACCATGTATTCAAGTTATCGATATAAAAGTAGTATCGCAAAGAAAGAGAAGGTGTTCATCGGGAGGAATATAAAATAGTCTATCATTTCGCGTAGTTACAGTGAGTGACCGGTCTCATGAAATGTTGGCTGAAATTCTGAAATGCGTTTTCCGTTAGGAAAGCTTACTTAAACGCAGTTGCTAGACTGAATTGCTGACGACAATATTCTATATTATTTTGTACTCGTCGAAACGTCAGCTTTTGAATGCATTGCCTTTAACTCTCCCGTAGAATCTTTATTGCGTAAGACATCGGTACTTATTAAGCATGAATTTTTTTCCATTGATTTTAATGGTCTTGCGTATTTGAGTAAATTTTACAAAAAACAGGAACAATATATGTTTTCAATCAGTCCTTTGATCGAGAATAAAGTAGTCGTTATATTTTATGCTCGAAGAAGATGTATGATTGGGTTTTGAAGAGTTATAATAATGAGATTTTTCAAGACCGTGCACTGTCCATTCATACAGCACGGTTTCTCACAAAATGTACAACATGCACCACATATATTGCCAAAGTATATGAATACTATATAGTATCTTCTTACCGACATAGCAAAATATTGGATTTTTCTTACGGGGAACACACGCGTCTTGTAGACTGAAATCAATTAGCGCTGAGGCGACGGCTGATCAGGCTCCAAATTATTCGGGAATTGGAAAACTTTCTCAAACCTATTTATACTCCCTCTTCGAGTATAAAATATAAATATGACGTGAATCTCTACAAAACGACCAAAGAAAGCGCATTTTTCGGAATGTCTATAAAATATATTTTAATTTTCAAGACCATCGAAAATCATTGTAAATAATTCATGCTACTTAAGTAATCGTTTTTTACCGAGAAGGGTTTCTACCGAAGGTGAAAATGTTAAGCATTCAACAACTGACATCCTGTCGAGTAGGTCATGGCCGAATCTCCTACTCAGGAATTGGGTCTTTTGGTCACATCCCATGCCGGTGGTTTGATGTGTTGCGCCTGTGAACAACGCCTCTTCCTAGCGTCGCGATGGATCTAGCCACGGCCTTGGAAACTCCTCTCACGTACTAAATTCTTCGCCACGATTTTGGCTGACTATGCTACCTTTATTGTTTTCGGCTCCGTTCAGCGAATGCTGGCGGACAGCCATTGACTCTCAAAAGTTCTCAAAGGAGTTTTATTTCGTCTAGTTTGGCAGCATGGCGTGCTGCAATGTGTTTCTATCCCTCAGAATAGCTTGTGTACACAGCTTCCTGTGTGTTGCAGTGGGAGGTTGCTGTTCCACCTGAGAATTTCTAGTCGATTCGTCGGTTTTTTTAGGTTGACGTCGTCAGTTTGCCGTCTGACGAGAAAGGAAGGTTGCCATCTTCCACCGTGAACTGTAGGTCTGGAATGACTAAGTACAGTTCATGAGATATCAACCGAAATTTCGAAATGTGTCTTCGTTTCGAAAAGGTTAATTAAGTAGCGTTGTAAAAGTAGTCAGCGTGCAACATAACTCTATAACATTTCGGTTATCTCAGGATACCGGCCTTCGAATGAAGGTCCTTAAGACTGAATGAAAAGATTGCGCTCTCCAAAAGGATTACTTTTGTAGCATGAACGTTTCTCATTAATTTTCGATGCTCTTAAAAGTTCACTTATAGTTTACGGAAAAATGCATATAAATATTCATTCTTTTGCTCATTCGGTAGAAAAGTACGTCTACAGCTAATTTTCTACTCGAAGGAGGGATATAATTCGGTTTCAAAATGTTTCTTATTGTGAGACTTTTAAATACTGTGAAATGGCCTTTCACAAAAAGTCATGTCTCTGATTCTGCAATGTGACCTGTAAGGTAAGCAACATAAATCTAATCCACCACTAAATTTTATGAACACCATATAGTCCCCCTTTATTGCTATAGAGAAATATTTGGTTTTCCGTACGCGCAAAATAGACAACATATTAGCTTCGAAACCCTGAATCCAAGTGTACCAGTTGAACGGGGTCAAAACTATGTAGAAATCAAAAAAAATTTTGAGACCCAATTATACAATTGTTTTGAATATAAAAGTGGAAAAAGTCGTAATTTTCTACCGAATGAGCAAAAGAAGGAATGTTGCAAGCTGATTAGTTTTACAACGCTACTTAATTAGTCTTTTCGAAACGAAAATGCATTTTGGAATTTCGGTTGATATTTCATCATTTCGCCTACCTACTGTAGGTCGAAAATGACTGAGTCCAGTTGTTATCCGTCGTACTTAGGTTATACCTTTCAATGATAACGAAAGTGTCATCAACGTAGCGCGACCCCTGGCAATTACATTCTCACTACTATAAAAGGTGCTATCCTTTATAAAAATTGTCAGCCAAATTTTTATGATCAGTGCTAATGCTTCTGTTCCTCCTTGAGTACGTCTGTACTGTCCCATTCCTTTAACTGTCTTCCTCAAATTTACCTTGCAGATTCTGGTTATTTAATTTTCTTCATCCCAATAATTTTGTTACGATATTTGTAAACCTATAGCTGAGCATGTGTTTATTTACAGTCTTCCGTAAGATGTGCCATTCAACAATGCCCGAATTTTATGATGATGAAGTCACCCTAAACAGTGGCACAAATAGTTAGGCCAAAACTTCAATGTAAACAAAGAGATGGGCAATAAAATTTCAAAATAACATAGAACCGCGCTGAATGGTAACGTTTTGTGCAGCATCCTGAGCAATATATTACTAGGGTTTGTATATCCTTAGTACACTCCAACACATTCACCGGTAGCGAGGACAAAACATCGACTTTCAAAGAGCACTATGCGCAGTGACCTTGCGAAAACCGTGCTCAAACTGCGCAGTCTCCTATTCGCCGTCTCAGTCCCACTGCTTCAGATGTCCCGACCCTTATATTTAATTCAAATTTACCAATTCGCCATCAGCTTCTAGTTCATCATATGCGCGATGCGCTCGTATTTACGTTTCTTTATGGCAGTCTCTACATTTATTTGGAAGACTGATGGTATACTGATAGTCTACTGCTCTTGAATTAAACGCATTCCGCTCCTGAACGAGATAAGAATTTGTTTTAAAACCGATTCATTTATCATTGAATTTGTCACTAGTGCGTAAATATTGCAATTGTGTTGTTGCCCGTCACAAACATTTAATTGAAAGGACTTGATGGCTTGTCTCATTATTTAAAATTCAGCATTCATTTTGAATAAAGTCCACTTGAGTCTCTCCATATGAAGTCTTATAGTGAACTCATGTTGCCTCTTTACTTTTCAAAGGGGTTTGATCTGATAAAAATGTTACATCATATCATTTCAGAATAAAATCTCCTTCAAGTTTCACGGGACATCAGTAACGGGCAATATATCAGTTCGTGTACAGCTAATTTATTACAGAACAAAAAACTCTGATTCGAATGGGACCATCATTAATCGCAGTTCATACCATTGTGCATGTGCATTGATGCATAATTAGTGGACTTTGTAGCTATATTTGTCTTAAACCCAAGACGTACACGGAAACCCGTAGTAAATAAAATCCCATAAGTGATGTTATTTTGATATAAATCGTACAGTAAAGGCTATAAAGCCGCTCATAAAGGCCGTCTGAATTATTCAGTAGATTTTCATTTTAAAACAGCCCGTCGTCCACGGCACATCCGCTGATAGATTCCATGTTATTTCTTGTTTGATGTGTTGCAACTTATAAAGGATAAATTGAGCCATTTTTTCGTACAAATGATTACAGCTGTGCGTGATCGAAGATTCGGGGTACACAAAAAATGCCATGAACTCTACTCTGAGGGTGCATTCGCAAGTCCTTTGGATTACCTGCTTAGCAAACTGAAGAGGATCGACCTGAGGTTTTTCGAAGGAAGCGTCTCTAGTACCAAATTCAAGCTTCAGTTTGTCAAAAATGGACGTGCGCTTGGATGCATGCCAGTCAAGACGAATTCTACATCTAATTTTATCATCAGCTGCAACGTTACCTTTCCGAAGCTAAAAGTCACGTTCCACAAGGAAGTATGATTAATCATTTTTATTTACTCTTTCAATGCCATTTGATGCATCCATGTTCGCCAAATACGTTTATATTTTGACATTATAAGCGGAGGTCATGCCAAGAGGAGTGTCTCATGTTTGAGAGATTATAGTTGCTGTTAGCAAGAATGGAAAACAAAATCGTCCGTGTATCTTATGCAGAAATATTTCTTCAATATTTAATGCGATATTGACAGTCTAATCTGCCCTCTAGGTTGCGCATTTGACCTTAGGCAAAAGGCCTTTGATAAAATGCCGGTTATTTAACGTGCATAACGATTGCTGTCTGCTCCTTACCATTTTTACCTTAAAGCGCAAGCTTTTTGTGATCCACCGAATAGGAAGTATGCAAAGACTGCCAGCAGGTGTGCATTAAATTCGACGTCCTTAAATACCTGGTGTTTCCCAGGTCTGTCTACGTTTTTTATGAAATGTATATGTTCGGATCCAAAGGTACAGTCATTCCTTAGCATTTCAAATATTTGGCGCATTGTCTAAACGCAAGTACATTTTGGCTTATCCTCAATAGCAAATCCAAGAGCTGGACCCCCAGGAAGAAGAGAATACTACAAACTCCGAGAGTATTATATTCAAGCTGAAAAATACCCCAGGGTCTGCCGATTTCGAACATATTTTTGCGAACGGAAATTCAGGTGCCAACGTTCTTCGAATGCTCAACGTGTTACCGGATATGTTTGAGAAGATAATATTGTATATTTCAATTTATCAGGACAGAAATTGGAATCCATGGGTACGTTCAACAGTAAATGCGGTGCGTCAACTAATGGAGGGCTATTATTTGAAATATCGCCTTCCCTTCTGCTTTTACGCCTAAAAACCTGACAATTGGTGTTGAAAATACAACTGGTCTTCCTTAATGCCCCCTGCAGTCTTCTCGAAACAATCATAATTTTCTGGGCTTCTAATTGTGCGATATCTTAAGATGATGGAACACTTACTAAAAGGTAAATGCATCAGCTGGGAACACGAGTTTGACTCCCAACAGTTGACTTCCAAAGAGCTGATTGTGAGCATAATAATAGAATTGAAATAATTTCATTAAGCAATCTAGGTTCCTTGGACCTCTCAGAATAAATAACCGTAATCCTTTGGAAAATCGCAGCTAGAAATTAAAAGAAGTTACTTTATTCATCTCGATCTGCTAGTGTTTTTGTGAACCGACTACCACGAATGTGCCCACCAAATATAATGTTCTGCTGATGGCTAGACATATCGAAAGTGTTCCAGGACTAACTCGACCGACACCTTTTGACATGTCTACAAATACTTTAGTCGAAGGGTTTAAACACCAGTTGAATGTTGCTTTGTGTTCCCTAAAAGATTATGTCAATTTAAGGGCTGGCCTGCTGCTGGGCTTCAAAGAAACAAAAATGATACGCAATTGCGATCCTACTTTTTGTTAATCAATAGGTTTTACGTAGATGGCAGTGGACCAGAGGATGACAAATTTGATGTTCCTGACCACGGGATATAACGTCGCATCAAATGTTATCCTTATTTCCTCTTGTCAATACCTCTCTGAAGTGCAAGTTTTAATAGGAGGAACCTGTTGAATTGAAACATCACAAACTGATGCATTCCTCCGCATGTGACTGCACAGCTCACTCATTCTCGTAGGCACAGTTCTGAAATTGCAGCATAAGCGGTAGGGTTTATAGGTTATGTGGCGGAAGGCAGGAAAGCTCAAGCATTCGCCGTTGCTAGCGGAATTAGTCGAAAGAGCATTCACATGATAACCATACAGAAAGGTATCACATACATATCTAGCAAATTTTAATGCCTAAAATCGGACTCAATAAATGCTAATTTTTAACTCAAGGCCTGTTAACTCTGAATGGGTCTCTAACGAGATGCACACGACTAGACTAATACCCGCACAACAGTGGTACAATTATCTGCGCTGACCCTGTATGTCAGTCAGGCATGTGCTGCTTCAGTGGCCTCTTCTGTATTTTAGGTCAGTCTATGTCGGGATCACTTGGGGCAATTTCCTGGAAAACGTAGACACCAAAATCCACGTGAGATGATTTTAGGTGTTCTTAAAATCCTTGTGCATTTCAATCAGCTCGCTGTTCTTAACGTGCGCTTATGATTTGCAAAATATTCACCTCGTGACTTCTCTAACGCAGACTGGTACGCGGGAACAAAACTTTAAGGGACGCTGTTATGACATGCGTCGAAAGGACAGCCATAAAATTTGTTGAATGTGAACAAGAGCGCTTTCTAAACAAATTGTAATTCATATTGTTTGAATACAATGTCTAAAATAAGGTGGGGAAGCCTGCCTTGGCGAGGAGGCACGAAGGTACTCAAATAGAAGATGACGGGCGGAAAGCAATACCTAACGGTCGCATGTTTTACTCCCCGAGGTGCAAGCAGATGTGTTAAGTGAATTCGACGCCAACAAAAGCCCTTCTACTGCGCTTGCAAACTAGTGCTTGTTCCAAGATTTTATTTTATGACAACATAAAATTAGAAACCTGAAAACGCTGTCAGGCATTTGTACGTGATCGCCTGCATGGAATTTTGACCTTATTTCGGAGAATGCCAGTCTCCCCACCGAGAGGCAATGACTTGCAAGCTTGTACAATTGTCTTTTTATAATCTTCTTTTACATTGTGGCATACGCTCACGACAGAAACAGTGGGTTTTTGGTTGGAGCGCGGTTAAATATTTAAGCACTTCGTTTTGTAAACAATAGTGCCACTACCGCCTGAAACCTACTGTCGCATGTTTAAAAAATTTATTCCCAGAGTTCAGCCCCATACTAGTGGACAGTGTTCACTGGTACCATATGCAGGCATGGCACCACAATTACGGAATTCTTTCTATATTTAACATTAAAGCACGCTTGCCAGGTTTAAAGGTCTGTATGCGTCTACTATTCTAGGATCTGAAAAACCATAGCCATCGCAGCCTGGTATGCGCTAGCAGTTCTCTGACACCTAGTTCACTGCTGGTAAATGCACTTGCGCTCCCGCGTGGTGTATAGGTCGAGATGATGACTGCACAGTCATACTAAACATTCTGACCCGTTTTGGTGTTGCTGCTGTTGGTTAGAATTCCGGTCATTTGCTGTGTGAACCAAGGGGGTGTGGATTGGGTGCGGGTCCGGCCATGCCATCCACTTCCGGCCTACCCTGTCTGCGGTCTTCTAGACATTGTCTAGACACCGTGCCAAATTGGGAGAAGAAGCGAGTGTGGCATACTCTGCGCAAGTCTACTCTTCCTACAGACTAATTTACACGCAAGTCATTGTGCATAAGAAGATGCGATCGCTGGAACAAGGGGTTTATTGGCCTCACGTATAGGGTTGGCATTCGAACTCATCATCGGAGCCAGTTACAGATAAAGCTAGTGGAAGCACGAAGACTACAGTATTAACGGGGCGTAGGTGTCCTGAGGCCGCATGGGTAATATCATTAACAGCTCTCCTGATCACCGCTGGAGGTCGTAATTGAAGCGATGATGCCTCGTTAGTCCGCGTCCGAGTCGTTAATTGCCGCAATTTGATCATGGGTGTTGGATGTTGGCGTGACGATTGCTCGGCCATTTGGCCTGCTGTCACTGGGCTTTTAGTTCGCCCGCGTCCTTCCCATGTGTGAATGCAAGAGACGAAAACAAACGCATTAATATTCCACCTGTAAAGCACGCATTAATCTCATCAGAATATGACCCGAACTTCACAGTTCCTGATCCGCCGCCTGTGTGTCAGTCGGGTTCAGATGTCACAATTTAAACTTTCCTTCCTACTCAGCTTCTGGTTCATCAAATACACGATGTTATTGGGTCTGCTTTGTCATGGGCAACGTTTTAATTTATGCTGTAAATCGACGGCATAGTTCTATTTTGTTGAAATTAACCGAAATATACATTTTGTCCCCAGGTGAAATAATACGTTTTTGAACAAAGGCATTCCGTAATGTATTATTGAGTTGATAGGCATTTAACAGACTGCAGGTACTCGGACGCTCAGAATGTCCCGTGCCCTGGCCAGATCAAGCTAAAAAATGACATCAAACGTCCTCTTCTTTCCATATACAGTTTCACGAAAGCAAATGCATTTTTATGAGATCCGCAGTGGCCGGTCCGGCCAATAGCACACTGGTACCCGAAAATCGGGAACGCAGTAATTATTAAGTACTGTGACTAGTCATTCCTGGGTTATTCAGACTGCAGAAGAAAGACAGGACAGAGCGAGACTTCATCAAGCATGAAAACGAGTTAACTGAAAAGTCTTTTTTGCCGTGCAAGCGAGAACATGTTTGCTAAATTCTGTGAGAACCTATTGCTGTTGTCGGCGAAGATTTTTGTGCAAAGCTCGGAAATACGGTTCTGATGGTAAATGGAGTAGCCCAATTGCATCCAATACACAGCTGTGATAATGAGGGTTTACAGTTAGGACTGCGGGAAAGTAGCGGGGAATATGCGGAGATGAAGGGAAAAACTCATGTGTTATAGGTAAACGCTCCAGTGCCTTTTAACGGGTAATAAATTTCAGTGTACGCAACGCGCAGTGTAGAAATTCGATGCAGGAAGCCAGTAAAGACCAACTCTACCAGGAATAATAGTGCTTGACCAGTCAAGACCATCGACACGGAACCGCACAACTATGTTGCTAATCAGATCTTAGCCGTAGATGAACGTAGTAGGAAATGGGAGTTTATTGAATTAAACCATGATTCTAAGACATAACCGAAGGATTAACCGAAGGCTTAACCCCAGTTCCTAGCCAATATCCTAGACCCAATCTCTAAGCCTAACACCAAACCCTAACCTCAAGCCCTGTCTTAACCCTAAGCCATAACCCTTAACCTTAACTTTAGACTATAGACCTAAGTCATAGCCCGGACCTTTACGTAATTGGGAATCCTTATCGCAGAAGTCCGTGAAGCACCTCGAATTGAAAGCATCTGCATCCAGCGCTAGGACTACTGAAGTCAATACGAGTACGAAAGTGATGATTTGTTGACAAAGCAGGACCGCGGTTCCGAGCACAGCTGATTATCATTTTCCTCAACGTTTACTTTTCCCTCAGTTAGCTGACGATCCCGGTATATATGCATTTGTATTATTTACTGGCAGCAACGTCATCCGCCTTTCACTACCCATGACCCCCGTTCGATTTCCTCCCCCGTCAATGGTCGACAGCAGTGGCATCAGGCCTATGTCTGACGGTCTGCCTGCTATGGGGCCCATCATGCCTTGTACCCACCAAAACGAACTTTTTGACTTTTCCCCACGAATCCTTGCTTCGGCGTAAAACTACCCCACACCGTGTCCATTAAAATCAAATACTCCCCTTTCCTGCTTCCGGCTCTCTGACGCGACACCTTCAGGTTATCAACAGTAAAAGATCCGGGTCGGTAATCTCTCTTGGTAGCAAGCTGTTGTCTACGGACAAAGTATTCTAGAGCTAAACTCTATTGGTCAGAAACCTCCTTCGCTAATCGACATAAAAGTGTACTAATATAAATCATGAGTTTTCAGTGGACGTCACAATGAAAAGACCATGTCACCTAAGCTTTTAGACGTAAAAGGAAAGTTGAATTGAATCGCGACCTAAAAATGAAATAACGGACGGTATTTGCCCATTTGGCTGCTGCCTTGTCGACCACTGTGGTGTATTACCTTCTGCATTCCTTGAGAACATTTGCAAGGACGCCGAGTTACGAAGATTTATGCAGGTTCTGCTGTGATATTGGCCATCAGATACTTTGTAATCTGCAGTGCTGTTCTCTGTCCCAAACGGATTGAATAGTGCCCTAAATTAAACTTGGTAGAAAATGACTATGTAGCCCCACCTGATGGGAACAATACTGTTGGGGTTGGGTGTTAGGGTAAGGAGATAGGGTTGACAGTTAGGGTTAGACATTAGGGTAAGGGACTGGGCATTAGGGTTTGAGGCTTGGGTAATTATTTCTAAACCACACAAAGTACAACTGCGCATTCCCAATAGCTTTTCTTTTGAATTCAACTACTTGAAGTCGTCGCTTTTGCATTCCTGGTCCCACCTAATAAAACCCCTATTATCACCGGTCCCGTATTGCAGGTAGCTGGGGCTTGTTTACCTCAGGTGAAGCTACATAGCCACATCCGACCATTAATTTTTATTTGTTGGAATGGAACGATCCCTGTGAAAGTCAGGAATTTGGTAAAATTGTACGGATTACATGTGTGGCGTCCTCTCGCCGTTGTCGGCAAAATACCAATTGAGAATGGACAGCTTGGTGTGTTTAAACTGCCAAATAAGTGAAACGCTGCGGATGCATCTGGGCGTTTGACCTACCAACACAGATAGCAAAGACTAATGCTGGTAACACCAGGGGAGATGGACCAACAGATGTAATTTAGACCTTTCTGCATGGGGAAGAATATAGGTTGGAGTTCATTCTCAACTACTCCCACAAATCACTGCTTTTTGAGCCTTCGACTGGATGGGTAACAGCACAAATACGTTCCCTCCCATTTGGACGGAATCATCATTGGTCGACGAACGCTTTAAGCTAAGTGGAGAATTTCGACCACCGAGCCGACCTCTTCCTGCTAGTTCTGATTAAAATCCGATCAGTGCCTATGTCGAAATCACACAGCACCAGGGTTATATCGTAGCTCATCTTGACGCACAGTTTTGGACCTACAGTTAGTGACCTAACTCATGAAATGTGTCGAAATTTACGAAACATTGCTAATCACATACAAACAGACACAACTTTATGAGTCCGATTTCTATGCTAATAAAGTACAGGGTTTAAAGTATTGAAGGTATAAAAGAAATGTTAACGGCAATGTTGAGTTGATTAGAAATGACATTTAACATTGAAAAGCGGAATATCCCGGAAATCGTCAGAAATGGCTCTTATTAAGTAAACTTCGTTTTTAAATGCTTATAATGTATGCTCGCACCACAACCACAATCAATACGAATGCAGACATAAAATAAAGTCTAAAACCAAGGTTAAAATGAAGTTTACATCTAAATATCCTTTAATAAGCAGTGTGATTTCATATATGACGCTTTGTCCAAAGCCTGCATTTTGAGTGTGGATTACGGAAAAGGTCTTCACTGAAAGCTAGATTTTGCTTGCTTTCACCTATGGGTGCGCCGCAGAATCAATCTTCTTCATAGGCTGACATGTCATGAGGCTGGTCGGTGCCTAATTAATTTAAATAGAACTGTTACACGTGATCGCAAGCATACCATTTTGCGATTAAAAAGAGAATATTTCTCCCGTTAAGTTAATTAACACTTCTGTTCGTTTTGGATTACGATGAGTTTCAGATCGGCCTCGAAATGTTGCTGAATACTTCATGATTTTTAGTGTATTCACCTGATCGCCAATAAAAACAGATTCTGAATTATCCGTTTGTTGAGAACCTTAAAATAAGGTTATTCTTAAAGGAATTTGCCGAATTAGTGAGTGATTGGTCAGTCGTTTTCACTAAGATGGTCGTTTGGATCACATGTGAGAACTCGTTCAAACATCAAACTTCATTTTCGAGAAAAATGGCTGGCCAGAACAAAAGTCCGCAACGAATATGCCTTTGTTCAATAACAAACTTTGTTTAATAAGTCGCCTCTTTAAGAAGTGCTTTATTACTGCACTTGGTTGACGGAGCTCTGTGTACTTTGTATTTCTGTGCTGTGAGGCCAAGTAAGCATTTTACACTTTCGGCCGTTTCCTTCACGTTCCTAAACAAATCTAGTATTTGTTACTGTAAACGTGAGAGCATGCCTTTCTCTATACATTGAGGCCATTTCCACTGGTTTTGGTCGCATTTTAACTCCGCTCTTGGATTATGAACGCGTAAATAAAGTATGCACAGAAGCTTAACTACACGATAAGTGCTTCATATGTTTAAAGCTGGAAATGACTATTCGATGGTGGTCCTCTATGTGACATCAGGTGGAATTTGCCAAACGGCAAAAAATTCCGTTAACTTAAACGAAGGAATCCCTATCTGCGTTTTTACTGTATTTTAGGGCACCAAATCGCACAAATCTGCTAATTTGACATTCAGGATTTGAAAAAGCCTCTTGGTTTCTTAAAATAACCTTTTGTGTTAGGGGGTTGATAAACATGGTTGACATCAGACATAAAATAACTTTTTATGTTCGGCAAAATCTGTTTATTAGAACTCACGCGGGTACCTTACTATCCTATCAATGAAAAAGGCGCTTAGATGCGTAACCGGAGTCTACACATGTAGAATACGAAATTGCACAAATATATTTCAACGTACATTTTCGCTAAAATTTACTGATATTTTAGTTCATATAATTACGTAAACACTATTTATGCACAAGTAAAGGACATTTCATCGCGGGTTGTGAATGAACAAACAAAATGCTCAACGTTAAAAGCGCCCAGAAATTCACGTATGAGTTTCCTTTTTCAGATTTCATCAGATAGGTCACATACTGTACGTTTACCCACAAGCGGAGCAACCTCGAAAATACCTACTCATCCGCTGCCAATATGCAATCCGTTTCCGACTTATTTAGCCATATCGTTTTGCACCCTCGGACGATGATTCGTAGAACCCGCTGTGTATCAGGGAAGTCAAAATCCTAGTGACCTGCTTTTTTCAAATGTTGAAGTAAGAGGCAGAAGCATCAGGAATATGACAACGGAAGACACCAGCAGTTGACACTACATTCATGAAGGTTCGCAAAAGCCCATCATGGGCATTAAAATCCGGACCGTTGTGCGCTGTGTGCAATGGTTAGATCCACGTTGAAGTTTCCTTTGGGTGGGCAATAGCGATTCCTGCGAAAACTAAGGATTTGCGGGATGTTTACGCACACCTGCCAGCGGAATGTCCAAGTGGATGAAGGTACCAATGCACTTAAAATAACAAATAAATGAATAGCGCTGGACACAACTTGACTTTTTCCACGAATATCAGGGAAGTGAGATTAATAGCTGTAACCTATTAGCGTTCTGTCTATGGAAAAATATTGATAGGGGTTCAATCTCAGCTAAAAGTACAGACTATCGAATGCCACCAATATTGACTACGCAACAACATAATTAATTTGACTTCCGTTTGTACAGTCTCATCATCATTAGTCGACGGAAGCATTACGCTCCGCGGAGAATTGTGATAAACTAAACGAACACCGCCAATAGAAGCGGAGGGACGAGTCCCAGGAAGCAGTCTTGAAGAAGGAGACGCGATCGCAGGGACAAGAATTTTATTACCCTGACGTTTCGGATTTCTGCTCGAACCAATCATCGAAGATAAATGCAGATACGCTTAGTTCATGCACAAGGGGCGGCGGTATTTATGGGATGCACTTGCCATGCTACCGCATACCTTTGAATATTCCCGGCTCCCCGCCCCCCCTCCCCTCCCTCCACTTCATCAGGTATCGTTACACTTGGTGTGTTGACAGTTCCATGGCCGAGATTAGTGCCGTTAATTACTGCAATTTCGTCACGCGTCTTGGATGCTGGATCTGATGTCGGGAACAGTGTTCATCAGTTCGCTCCCTGCGTGACTAATTGCACCACTTAGGCAAAGTCTCAGCACCGCGTATGGAGGGGGAAGGTCACTGCATTTGTTAATGGACTGGGGGGCAGTAAACCACGACTCAAACAGCTCTCGGCTTACATGGTTATTACATTTTGACGTCAGCTACCAAGTTAAGGCTCATTCGACGAGATTCGGTCACCCATTCAAATTCGGCGAAGCCATCAAACAGTCATCACACGATATGCAACGATCCCTGATGAAGGGGGAGGAGCCGTAAATATTCATAGGTATGTAATAGCCTGTCGAGTGTATCCATTAAATACTGCAGCCCCTTGCGCATGCACCACGTGTATCTGTTTTTGTCTCTGATGATTGGTTCGAGTAGGACTACAAAACGTCAGAGTAATGAAGCTCTTATCCATGCGATCGTGTCTGCTTCAATGAAAGAACACTTCCTGCCGGTTCTGACGGAATGTTTGATCAACACTCAAGTCAGAGCTGCATAATAGCATCTCTACAGCCTCACGCCTGCGCCGGCGGAGCAACCGCCACGAAAGCCCTAGCACATCAGCTGTCATACCCAAGTTTGTGTCGCGTGTATTTACGATATGAATTGTTGCAACCACAGACGATGATTTGTACAACCCGCTGTGCATCAGCAAAGCCAAATTGTCGGTGACCTGCTTTGCACGGTTGTGGAGGTTTGAGGCAGTAGGCGTAGTCAGGTGGGATTGTATGCTATTATCCTTCATATCTTTTTTGAACACCCACGCACAAATACGCCTCACACTTAAAAACAAGGAGTGATTGCACGTAAACCGCCTAAACGACAAAAAAGTCTCGTATTCACTCACAATGCACAAGGAATGTCAGTCAGCTTCAGATTAGAAATTTCGACGAGCACCAGTTGATATCAGCTGTAGAAAAGGGCAGACCGAGAACAATGAAGCATCGTGTTTACTTCAGTAAATTGAGCTTGAATGTCAAATGATCTGGTAGAACGTCTTTGTATCGCTATGTTATTTGGGATTTTATTGCTCATGTCTGCTTATGCACATAAATAAGTAGGCGCATGGCACATGAGTGGACTTGATCAAAAAGGCATTTACGACATAGCGATTATAAAAAGGGTGCCTCAAGGCAAGCTAGTTCACGCCGAATCCCCCTAGGAATGCATACAGTTTGTTTACTAGCTCAATAGATATGGTTCATTTAGTTGCGTTGACCCTACATGTCTGACTGGCATGTGCTGTTCATGTGTTTGTCTCTGCTAGTGTCGGGGTCAGTATATGCCGTGTCTACTAAGGCCAAGTCTACGGAAAATTCAAACCTCAAAATCCAGGTGCTGTGATCATTTGCAGTGTACTGGTAATCAAGTAAAAACTTGACCGGCTACGAACGAGGCGCTCGGGTTCGCAGATTCGGGGCTTACAGGACTCCTCAAGTATTTTTGAGGCTTAAATAAATCTGCAAATATTGCCTTTATTCTGCCCATTTTACATTACGGTGCTTCTTTTTGTTGATGGATGCATGTAACTGTGGGATAAAGTGGTTTAAAACCGTCACGCGATTTTTGCGTATTCCAACCAGCACTTGTGTCTCAACATATTCTAAAATTGTGAGTTACATAGTATCTACTTCCTCTAAGGCCAAACATATTAGTACTAACGTTCTCGTGGAAAATACTTTCGGTGAGCATCTAATCCCCTGTTAGTATATATTGTTTGGATATCAATTGAATTCATAATTATAAAGTTTCGAAAATAAATCCCCACGCCTCCATCTTCATAAACGGAATTTTCGGAGGACATACATTTCCCACAAAAGGTTACAAGTGAAGATGTACACACGGATTTGGAAAAGGCGACTGACTATTTCCTTATATAAAAAACAAGCCCACAACTTAAAAATGGTATGATGTCTGTATAATTCTTTTTAGGTTCTGTTAGTTGTATAAGCCAAAACAAATTTCGGTGTATATACGGTACTAATGATATAATAAGGTAATAATGAAAAACGCACAAACCTCAACAATCGATACCCTGGACAAAGAATTCCTTTGTTACCGTTCGAGCAAATCGAATTCCCAAGCTCAAGGTCAGAATAAAAAACTAGTTAATCAAAAGAACGCCGATTACTCTCGAAAGAGGGTTACAAAAGGGGAAAGGGAATGTCAGTAGGGGCCAAATGTGCAACGTGGGCGTGGAGACTTCCAAGCGTTGCCCAGCAGTATACAACACCGCCCGCCAATTCTTCACGTCCGGCTCTTGAGAACGACCTACGCGTTTGCAGGTATACGGCTGTTCTGACTCTCAAGTAGACAAATCTTTCTAACGTCCCCTTTTAAGAGACCGCCTGCCGTTCTAATATTTACCCTCCGAACGAGGCGGTCGCGACTCCTTTCGCACGTACCTATTACTCCAAAAGGCCAATTCTCGCGAGGTGTGCGCCACCAGGAAACTAAAACAACATCATCTGGTTTCAGTTCCGCGGCTTTTCCTATCCATTTTGTTCTTTTCTGGTGAATTGGGAGGTATTATTTTACATATCGTGTCCAGAACACGCCAGGGAGGTCGTGTACTTGTTTCCATCCAACGTGATACCGTGCCACCAATTCATCACCGCAGGGCAGCAGTGGACAAATCCTCATCAACAATAAGTTATTCGGC
>CACRXP010000031.1:509767-521711 GCA_902702965.1 Spirometra erinaceieuropaei | reverse complement strand
CCATCTGCAGTACGCGAAGTGATATCAAGAGTAAAGAGCCCAAACTGCACATTTTCCTATTCGCTGACGCCGTCTCATATTTTCAGAAGTCACGCTTTCATTTCCAATTTAAATCCACGGTTCTGCGGTCAGCTTCTACTCCGTCATGTGCGCGATGTTGTCGTGTTTATTCTTCCATATTGCAGTGTTTCAATCTATTTCGGAGATTGACGGTATGGTGATAGTCCACTGATCTAAAATTAAACGTATTTTTAAGATTATCTGCGTCATTACTTACAACTCCGTCTTCATTTTAAATTTCGGATATGTACCCTTGAATTTCTCCTTACAGGGACTTATTTTAAACGATGATTTACTCTCATTTTTGCAGAGAAGTTCGCTTTGTTAGAATTGTCACAGCGTCTCATCTAACAATACCCTGTCCTTTATGCAATAGGGAACATTAAACAGCTCGCAACGCATCAGTTTATGCAATGGCCACTAATTTACAGAACGCGATATTTCGTTTTTAAATGTAATCTATTTCGTTGCACTTTTATAGCATTGCGCATGTATCCATATTCACTCATTAATCTGCAAACTACATGAAAGTGTCAATTAAATACTACTCTAGGATTAACATTGTTGAGATGTAAATGTTATATTGATTTAAAGCCGGTACATATAAATACTATATGATTAATCGTAGTTTACCATTTTTCAATAGGATTCCGCTCTGTTGCAATTGCAACGTTCTGTTTCCTATACCAAAACCCTGTTCCCCGAAGTCTCAGCTGACAAATACAGCGTAATTTATTATCTTATGCGTTGTTATTTTTAAAAACTAAACTTGATAATTCATTTATATACAAAAACCTGCAGCTGTGCCTAGTCGAAAGCACGGGGTGAGTGATATATGCAACGAACTCTACTATGAGGATGGATTTGCAAATCCTTTTGATCAGCTGCTTAGCATGTTGAAGAGGATAGACCTGAATTTGCTCAGACGAAGTGTTGATGGTTCCCAATTCAAGCTGTATTTTGTCGAAACTGCCCGTACGCTTGGATGCCTACCAGAAACGACGACCTCCACATCAAAATTCATCGTCGGTTGCAACGTTACATTTCCGAAGCTGCAAATCACTTTCCATAAGGAAGTATGTTTAACCATTCAAACTTGCTCTTCCGCTCCCCCGTGCTAACTTAATGTTTGCGAATTTTGACACAGTAAGCGCACGTCGTACCAAGTTGAAGGCACCGTGGTTGCGTTAGCGAGAATCGAAGACCTAATCGCTTCTGTGTCTTACTGCAGTATTAAGGTCCATTGTATGGAGAAAGCATTCTGTGGTACTGAATGGAAAATCAAGTCTCTGGCATAAATCTGGGTTACGTTATCGAATTTGAATGAATGGCTGGATATCTGGTAGGCTAACGAGTTGGCTAGGGGACGAATCTATTTTCATAATGCCGATAAACGTGTGTGATCAGATTACCTATCATTTTTACGATTGTTCTTATATGGTGCATAATTTCTACCCTCCTGTGAATGTGAAGTACAAAGTATCTTAACGCTGCTAAAGGTCTGCCTAGAATGCGATTTCGTAACATAACTAATGCTACCTAGTTCTGTGTACTCATCGATTTACGCTTTCAATATATTTTTGTGCAGATCAACCTATATAAGCATTTATGATAATTTTAATTGTTGTACTTTGTCGAATTGGCAACGCATTTTTGTTCATTTAAAATAGAGAATTCAAGACCTTCACAGCCGGGGCGAAGAGGATGCTAAATATTCCGAGAGCATAATATTCAATTTGAAGAATATTACAGGATCTGCTCATTTCGAATATATTTTTACGAAAAGAATGCCAGATGCTAGAGTTCTTCGAATGCTCAGCGTGTTGCCGGATATCTTTGGGAAGATTACATCGTATATTTCAATCTATCGGGATAGGAGTTGGATTCGATGGGTAGAATCAACAACCAATGCAGTGCAGATACTAATAAAGGGCGATTATTTGAAACCTCAGCTTCCCTCTTGCTTTTACCTCTGAAAGCCTGTCAATTCATGTGGTGAATAAATTTGGCCTTCCTAAATAATCTCTGCAGTTTTTCAAAACAATGTCGATTTTGTGGACTTTAAAGTGTGCAGTATTTTAGGATGATGGAAGTCTTACTATGAAGTACACGTATCGTTTACGGACATTAGGTTGACTGTGTAGTGTTGATTCGCGGAGAGTTAATTATGGACATGTTGATCGGAGGCAGACAATCTAAAATCTAAAAGCTGAACTAAAATATTTCTTAGAAATTTCACAATAGATTGATGCAATTCTCTCTGAAAACATTATTTAGCAACACACACACTGTTGCATCGCCCACAAAAATCGGTTAGTCTGTATATAAAATGACGCCCTTTCCTGTACACCGCAAATCACATTCGTTCAAAAGTGTTAAAGATGCACGCAAATGGCAGTTTAACTTTATAAATTCCAAGGGTGACGTGATTCGAAACCAACTCCACTGGCACCCGTTCGAACAGTTCCATCATCAGTCGATTGCTGCTTTACACCCTGTGAAGGCTTACTTTAAGTCAACTGATTACCCACCGCTGTGAGTAAAAAAACAAAAGTTCTGGTTGAATGCAGTCTAAATTTATATTAAGTAAATGGTTTTGAATAGATGGCAGCGGACCTAACGATGTGGGGGTTTCAACCTCGACAGCAAAACATGAGCGGGTGCAGGTGCGACTACAAGACATAATACCGCACCAACCATGCTTCTCTTTTTGGTTCGCTGTGGAAGTGTAGGCCAAACTGGACGTTATATGATGTGGTTATCCGCTGTGCCTAACAAAGTCCAACTACCATTATTCGAGTGTAAAATGTCTAAATGATGCATCGCAAGATGTCGTAAGCTTCCGCCAATAACAACAAAGCTTACTGATGATCGCAAGTACATTTAAGGCGGTCTAGGTCTAAAATTCTGACGAACCCTGAAAGACAACCATTGTGTTCCGTCTGTAGAAACGAATCAACAAAAATACTCCAGGCTACTTCCTTCTTATTTCCTAGTTACTCAAATAAGGACACTGCTACGTCTCTGCACAGACCTCCCTCTCAGTAGCCGGTGGACGCCATAGCGAACCAGCTCAGGAAATCAGCATCCGCCTCCTGTATTTACAAGCCTGGAACGCAACACCAACTTCAAAAAGTCCACTTTGCCTCGTGGACCCCAAAATGCTAGCCAAGTGAGGTTTTAGCTTGTGCTCGATCTTCGAAATTTCACTCGTTGATAGTGAATTCAATGAGATGGACGCGTCGCCATTAAGCATCTTCTGCAATGACGCAAATATATTCCTGTTTTTCTGCTGCCGTGGATGAAAACGCACTGTTTGTCATATTTTACTGAAACATTCATCTGCCAATAAGTCTCTGAAGGGCAAGTATTGACAGAGTAGAAACAGTTCATATGGAACATCGTGAATAGGTGAATTTCTCGACGTTTGACGACATAGCTCACTCATTCTCATGGAGGGAGTTCAGAAGATCTGTGTGTAAAATTGTGACAAACTGTGGAACGCTAAGGTTATGTGGCAGATAAAGAGTGTGGCACACAAGTTCAATTGTTGAGAGGTCATCTGGCAATCGTGTACTCCCATCCATTGATAAATTATCTCAAATGCAAAAATAGGTATTTTTTTATTCTGCCCAGTTTATAGGCAGATGTTTCTTCGTGCATGTCTAAACATAAAAGGTAGAAAAGGGTCGGTTTGGATGTTTGGTAACTTCCTGTCTTTTAAGCAGACGAGCGGCCTTCAGTTTTGCTTGAATTTTGTCAGCTGTTAATACAAATTCCCATACTATTTTCGACTTCTCATAAAGAATGTGCGGTTGCACATAACGCAAGTAATACAGTTGGTGAGCTAGCTCATGAAATTTAACAGAAATTCCGAAACGCATTTTCGTTTCGGAAAAATTAAGACGGGTTATAAAACCAATTATCGTGCAGCATGGATCAATAATAACTCAGTTACCCCAGGACACCGGATTTTGAGCAATCTTTCTTCCGGCTGCATCCAAAAATCAAACTCCGTAGAAAATGATTACTTAAGGAGCATGCGTTTTCATTGATTTTCGATGTCCTTAAACATTCAATTACACTTCGTGGAAAAAATGCATAAACATATTTATTTTTTTGCTCATTCAGTAAAAAATTACTTCTTCTTCCAATTTTACATTCGAAGGAACGGTAAAGTTTGGTTTTAAAAAGTTTATAATTGTGCGATTTATAATACCGTGAAAAGGCCCTTTATAAAACGGCATGTCACTGCATTTAAAAAGGTGACTTGTTAAGTGGACAATATGGCTCAAATCCACAGCTTAATTTAATGAACCCCATATTATGTCCTCTTAATAAGACAGTCAAATATGTGGTTTTCGGATTGCGGAAATCATGCGGCTTGTAGTTTGAGAACCCTGAATGCAAGTGTAACAGCTGATCGGGTTCAACAGTACTCGGGAATCGGAAAAGTCATGTAAAACCGAACTACACCCTATCATCAGGTGTAAATTTGAAAAAAAACGTAAGTTTCTACTGAATGAGCAGAAGAATAAATCATTTTACGCATTTTTGGTCATCGAAAATCAATTAAAAATGTATGCTATATATGTAGCTATTTTTTACGGACTATGGTTTTTAGATGCAACCGAAAAGAATTTCTCCCAAAAGCCGGCACCCTGTGGTAAGTGAATTAATATAAAAATGCGCTGCGTGAGGAGTAGTATTACAACCCTCCTTAATTAATCTTTTCGAATCTGAAACACAATTCTGAATTTCTGTTGAGATTTCAAGAGTTAACCCACTTGCTTTATGAACAAAGTGTGACCTAACAGATGAAAGGTGTCGAAATTCATGAATCTGTTAATCATCCACAAACTGACACCGATGCGTGAAGCTAATATGTATGGGAAAAATAACAACCTTAAGGGAAGTAAAAACCCAAAAATGTCAAAGGTAATCTTACATTGTTTAGAAATATCACGATTTGTCGAGAAGCGGAAAATCTTAAAAATGTCAAAACGGTTATGATTATGAATAAAGACGAAATTTCGAGTTCCAGATGTATGCACAAGTGAAGAAGGGTCGAGCACCGGAACACCTTGTTTATTGTTCTGAGCCTTCAGACTGGTGCAGAAGTCTATCGTCAAAAATATTAAACAGCAACGGAACATGCGACAGCTATAGAGCATGTAGATCAATCATCGACCGACGGCGCAAGCCTGGAGGTGACTACGCAGAGCTCTGTACGCTGACGCCAGATAGATACAGTGCATGACCGATCTCATGAAATGTTGGCCAAAATTCTGGAATGCGTTTCCGAATAGGAAGGATTACTTTAGTGGGATTGTTATACTAAATATCAAGCAGCATAACTCTATGACATTTCCGACTTTTGAGGATGTTGGCTTTTGAATGCACTTTCGTTTGACCTGCAGAGACCACACTAGGTAAAAAGTACTACTTAAATTGCGAGAATTTTCCCTATTGATTTTCGAAAGTAGTATAAATTCAAATACATATTCCAGAAAAACATGCCCGGATCCATTGCAAAATTTCATGAACTCTATGTGATAACTTCTTAAAGGCATAGATGATTGCATGATTGTCCACCCGCAGAAAGCAAATTACTAAACGCTGATGCATAGCAGGTTGAAATTTATTCAGGAATTGCCAAACTTTTTAAAACCTATATATACACTTTCTTCGGACATAAAATATGAAGATAATATGCTTTACTACCAAATGAGCAAATGAAATCATATTTTGTGCATGTTTTTCTGGAATATGTATTTGAATTTATACGACCTTCGAAAATCAAAAGGGAAATTTTTCGCAATTTTAGTAGTCCTTTTTACCGAGTGTGGTCTCTGCAGGTCAAAAGAAAGTGCATTCAAAAGCCAACGTCCTTACAAGTCGGAAATGTCATAGAGTTATGCTGTATGATAATCAGTATAACAACCCACTAAAGTAATCCTTTCTAGTCGGATACGCATTCCAGAATTTTGGCCAACATGCCCTGAGATCGGACACACATTGTAAATCGATTGACCGAATTTACATCTGAGGCCCAGGCCCCAATTAATTCCTGTTAAACATTGATTCAAAATGAAAGCACAAATAGAGTAACCTCCGGATACTATTTTTAGTGCCATTTGTATCCAAATATCCTTTACGAACTCGTGTAGTTTCAGGTTTGGCGGTTTGCAACAGTTGACATCGTTAGTATAGATTTTAAAATGCCTTCCCGAGTTTTTGTGGTAGTCTGCATGCTTTAAATCAATTGAAGTGCAATTCAGAAACGCGAACATGATTGCAAACATAATAACCCGAATATATCACAGCGTTCTTTTCCGCCCACATTTTTCTGAACATGTTACAAGGTAAAATTACGTGAACACAATTCCTGCAGATGAAAATGACATCTTCTTAAAGAGGATAGATGAGCAGGCAAGATGCACACTATTTAAGACTCCCAAACATTCTCACTCAAATTTAATCGTCAGGTTTCATGAGGAACGCCACGACCGTTACGTCCACACCCCCGCAAAATCAACACTCACAAATGTCAGTGGGCTGTTTAACTGAAATTATTGGAAAAGGAGTCTAAACCTACATAGTAATTAGCCCAAACCTGTCTGATTCACGCATAGGTCTCACATTACTTTCTAGCGTAATAAAAACCTTAAAATCGAACAAAATAAGAGCTAGTTTTTAAAAGCACTATAATTAAGAAGGCGTCTTTAACAGATAGCACGTGGTTTGCTTACTAACCATACAATACTGGTAGAGTAAGATGCGTTGACCCTGTATGCCAGACAGGTGGGTTCTGCTTAGGTTTCCTCTACGAGTTCTTAGGTCAGTCTATGCCGAGATCAGTGGGGGTAAAATTGACAGTTCCAACGTCGTTGCCGACGATGTCCACCGTGTGCTCCATAGCAGGTTGAGGCAAGGCCCAGTGACTTGTGTGTGAATTAGTTTATAGTTGCGGTAGATTTCCGCAACATCATAGGCACTGTCTTCTCCTTCTACCCCGCGTGAGTTCAGTTTTATGACAAAGTCAAGAAGATCAAGAGCTGGAGAAGGCACAGGTGGCTGGAATCGCCTGACCCGCACCTAGGCATACCGCCATATTCCCTGGTCCACGTCAAACACCTGACCAAGATTTTAACCAGCAACAAAAATTGGTCAAAAGGGAAAGAGTAACCATACGCACGACCTGTATACCAAGCGGGAGCGCAAGCACGTTCACTGGCAAGGGGCCAGGTGTAGGAGACCTGTCAGCACACACCAGGTTGCGAGGTTTGCTGATGCACGGCATAGCGGTCGCGCACAACCCCCAACGCCCAGTTTTCAAAGCACACCCTGTTTGACTACCCTAAGGCAGACTGGTACGCATGCCCTACATTCTCTCTATGAAGTGCATTGACGCTCAGATAAATCAGAAACTTAGGGACATTGTCGTTTTCGGCGTCGAACAAACAGCTAGATAAATTGCTGAATGAAAGTGAGCATACTTTGAAAACTAGACCTTATTCATATGATTCAGTTATTCTGCCGAAACTGATGTGGGATGCCTGAATGAGTGAACAGGAATGAAAGTATTTCCGTAGAAGTAGACTGATCGACACCGAGAACGGAGAGCGGTACTTGGCGTTTCGTTTCACCTTACGTCCGCGCATTTCACTCCCCAAGGTGCAATTTCAACTGCTCAGCAATTTCGAGGCTGAAAGGAGCATTCCAGCATTTTATCTGATTGGATAGCATATCGTTAGTCGACCAAAAGCTTACTGAAGTATCCTGGGTCCTGTGTTCCATACAAGTCCCTCTCCTAAAACCGCTGAAACCCGAAATTAAGCCAACGCTGTTAGCATCGTAGACTCCAGGTTAAACAATATCGATCGGCCTGCGTACGTTGCGAACTTAAGAGAGTCAAAAATGACACTCCGTTTAGGAGCACCAAATCAGTCAAAGTCACTGGAAAATTACATACGCAAAGTAATTGTTTAAGAGTCGCCGATTTCCGGCCGTCGATTCAGGCACCACTGTCAGCTCATCAATTCATTTTTCGCCGAATTGTAAAGGGGTTATGATAACTGTCGAACCAGATCATGATTGCTTTTCACGCCAGGTCCCACCTCCGTCCTCGTTCGAGCATCTGACAGTTAAGACTCCAAAACTACTCCCGCAGAATAAATATCATAAAGTCAACAAGCGCATTAGGAGGTCCCGCACAACTTTATTACAGGATTTTTATTTCTAAACATGTTTCACATCCCACGGTCAAGTCTATTAGTTGGGGAAGTATACGCGATGATAGCGGTGGTCCTGTAGCGACTGGGACTACTGACCCCACTGATGCTCTGGGTATGTGAAGGGCACCCTCGTAGTCGTCGTGTGGGATTAGTCGTTGACATTTAGAGAACATCACGACACCGTATTCTCGACCAGAACATAACCGATGGAGAAGAGAGGAATCAAGCCACGGGCCTTTTCGATGCCTTGCTCTGCTGGTTTCTCGTAATTGTAAAGGCCACGCAAAAGCGACATTTAAGATGAAACTGCTGATCTTTGATGAGGCAAACATGCTCGTGAGAGAAAATGGCCGTTTCAATTGTAAACTGCTTCAAACAGGATTTTCAAGTGTTTTTTAAATCATAGACGCAGAAATCTTTCCCCTCCCCTTCCTCATGTTTTTTGCTTAGACTTCGCATAGGAAGTGTAGTTAACCAGAATGAGTACTGGAAGGCCGGCAGTGAGCCCGGTATCAGTGTCGGTGGGCCTAATAAGCCAAGAATTTCCACATTTTGAACTAGCAAGAGGGATGTGATTACGAACATTACGAACTCGTACGTAAACATCCCTCAATCATCGCATCCAGTGCGGGCCCCTAGATTGAATGCAAGAGGAATTGCCTCTGAGTATTTAGTTTCCGGTCCTGCACAACTATTTTTCGTATTTCTTTGTTAATTTGGAGAACCGTGAGTGTGTAGGATGCAATTCTTCATCACGTATGAGTGTGCTGGGAACGGTGTCCCCTACAAAAACCGTCTCGGCATCCACTTTTCAGTCCTCGTTAGATTAGGACCGCTCCATCACTGCTGTCTCTCCTTCAACATGGCGTGATATTCAACTAGGTAGTTTAATCTAGCATCACTGATGTCCTTGATCCGTTACCGCCTCATCGACTTCAATGTGCTTTGCAGGCAAATTAGGTAGATCTGATTGAGATTTCTGGCATAGTTCTTGGTGGACTGTCCAGGTGGGTTGTCACGAAGACAGCTCTACAATTTTAGGTTTCCCAGATAAATGGACGCCATCTCGAGTGCAGGTTGTGTTTTAACATACCAAATGCCTGGCTGGCTTAAAAGAAACATAGTTCAACCCTGCTGACCAGTTTGATGCTCTTTGAGGATGACGCTGTTCAGTTGTCTACGGCCATATGACAAGTGCACACACAGTTGCCGTGAGTTCATTGATTTCGATGGCTGGCACCGCTTGGTGCATGATCACTGCATGTTGCTGGAATTCCGATACTAACACATTCAACAGCCAGTTTTACTAGACTTCCATATATACGAGTGGGATGCTGTGTGCAATGCGTTGGCTTACAAAAGGAGGTCGCGTAATCTGCCTTCGAAGGTCTTCGTGATAACACGGATGCAACGGACTCTGTATGATTTTCCGTCAGTTAAATAGACCATGACGATGCCTGGTGGATGCTTTTGGAAGGCCTAGTTCACCATGGCATTCACGTGTATGGGCCTTCGAAGTGTGTGGGTGCCTAAAGATGCAATGATCACTCCAATGGAAATTCTACTTAAACATGTGTGATTATCTGCTAAGCAATTCAAAATGGCCTTACCCCATACTGATTAAAAGCAATCTCCAAAAACTTGATTTAGAAATCCGGGAATATTTACGTCGTGTAGCATTTTTACTCATAACAAATATAAAGCGTTCTTCCAAAATAAAATGTATATTTTTCTCTCTCTTGCAGCGTGCTGCACTCCTGTGTATTATCCTCTGCGAGAATAGTCTGACCTTGTGACGTTTCTGGGCATCTAATCTGCTGGCCCAAGGTTAAATGCACCTATTTCAGTCCCAGCTCCCCCTAACCCTCTTTGCCCAGCAGGACAGAGAAGGGGTTATGAGGGAGTTAGTTCCCTTAATCGAAAATAAGAAATTCAATACTTTGGTATACTTATACTTCGGTATATGCTCATATATACTTATACACTTCAGTATACTTATAGTCACATACACTGATAATCAGTAATAAAACCTTATCTAAGTTGATTCTACCTACTCTGCCTTTGGTATCAAGTATATGATTAATAGCCCATATAACGGGACAGAGGAGATACGACGGTGTAAGTGGTGTAACGTAGGTGGGGTTTTCAAAATCCTAGCCCACGTCAAGCCCTCAATCGCAAAAAATGCGTAGCAGAAGCGTCCTATTTTTATGTTTAACCCTCTTTTACGATATCCAATTTCTCACCTGGGGTCTGCTCCTTTAGAACTGGCACATTCGAAACCCGCAAACCTCCGAGAGGATCTAGCAGCAGGGATCCATAATAGTACTTCAGCGCACGTTCAATGCAGATCCCACTCCAAGGCGACATAGGACAATAAACGTAAAGTAATGAGAAGGGGTAGTTCATTGCTAATGAATAAATTGTGAAGCCCTAGAGATAATTATTTACGGGCTGGATGGCACTCGCTCTACTCCGTGTTAGCCTCTGCGTAGATAACACCGGGCGGTCCTCTGAAGAAACAATCTTGTGTATAAGTTCTGTAAGATATCTTACTTCTTCCTCTAGTTGATGCATATTGTAGGCTATCGTTTGACAACCATTGCATGAATATCCTACCAGATCCTGCGGTGACGAATTAGCAAAGCTTTTAGCGGAGCAGTCTAGCCGTGCGTTGGTGGTGCAGGGGTTAGCGGAGCAGGCTCTGGCTTTTGAGGTCCCGGGTTCGAATCCCAAGTGCGGGTTACTTTGGAACACTAGTGCAGACTCCAACATTCTGGTTAACTTGTCTATATACACAAAGTGAGTAGTCCTAACTATGAATAAAAGGCTTTTATGACGATCTTCCGATAGACTGTAACTTCATTAGCTGAATGGGAACGTATGTTCGAGAAGCTTCCGAGAGCAGAAATTTAGACAAATACTTTGAGACGATGATGAGACAATGTCTAATATTAGAAAAGCATCTCAGGCTTTGTAAAAACTTTGGAGGTATTGTTCTTCAGATAATCCGACCTTCTGGGCTTGCAAGTATTAGGAACGAGGAAGGCCGAAATCGGAGTTCTGGGAATGTGCTGCAGGACACTAGTTGGGCAAATGAAATTGATGAGTCGAATTCACGTCTTAATTCCGGTGGGCTCCAAGAGCGTACAGTAAGTCCAAATCTCGAAGTAACTAAATTTTTCGGAGAGCGAAAATCTGAAAGCAAATTCGAAACGCGCGGGTATTCTATTCGTAGATATTAAAGTAGTAACATTAACCAACACCCTTAGCCAGGTTTATATGATCAATGTTTAAGTTACCTTTTACTAAATGGGCAAGTCTATCCTGTCCCGTGTCCTTTACTGTCTCTTGATAACAGTATTCAATTTTTCTGTGTAGTCTCTGCCCACTTCCATTCCTCCAGCAATCATGTTATGATCGTGCATTTGTTTACAGCCTCCTCATCAAATGTATTCTCCACAATACGTGCACTTTCTTCCTTCAAGGATAAGTTCGCGCATGACACAGGCCAAAAATGTAAATTGGCAGTTCAACCAGAGGTTTAAGCAGTAAACAGATTAGCAGCCATTCATTGTATTGAGCTGAAAACGTCAACGTTCCGCGTAGAGTTTGTAATCTCCTTTATTAAATCCGTCGTTTGGCTG
>CACRXP010000031.1:497028-508814 GCA_902702965.1 Spirometra erinaceieuropaei | reverse complement strand
AACAGCAAATTCAAGAAACTGATCTCCAGCAGGAAGAAAATACTACAAACTCCGAGAGTATTATATTCAATTTGGTAAATATCCCAGGATCCGCTCGTTTCGAATATCTTTTTGCGAACGGAATATTAGATGCCAACGTTCTCCGAATGATCAGTGTGTTACCTGACTTTGTCGATAGGATCGCATCGTATATTGCAATCTATCGGGACAGGAGTTGGATTCGGTGGATAAAATCCACAGCGAATACGGGGCACATATTATTGAAGGGTAATTATTTGAAACCTCGGCTTCCCTTCTGCTTTTACGTCTAAAAACCTGCAAATTCAAGTCAGAAATAAAGATGGTTATCCCATTAGCCGTTTTCTGTAGTTTTCCCAAAACAATGCCAATTTCATGGGCTTCAAAGTATGCACTATTTTAAGATGATGGAAAGCTGTCTCTGCGACAAATTCGTCGTCTAAGAAGATGGGCTTGTCTGTGCGTATATTATTCCAAGGCAGACAGGTATGGACATGATGATCAGAGGAAAATAATTACGTTAAGCGATATTGACGGAACTATAATATCTCCCGACGTCACATAATGGATTGCCGTCATCGTTTGTGAAACATGCCTGGAAATTCGAATAAGTTACTCTGGCCATATTGCCCTCTCAACCATAAAAGTCAGTTAGCCGTTATATAAGATGACTCATACGTTTCTGCAGATCGCAAATTACATCCGTTCAGGAAGGTTTATGAGATACGTAAATGGTGGACGGATCTTATTTGTGGCTAAGGATGGCACTCATGGAACGTGATCTAGAACCAACTCTACTACCATCTGCATGTCCGTCAACCAATGATGCCATCGAAAAGTCGCATCACCAGTCGATTGCTGCTTTTCGCCCTGTGAATCACTACAATGACCCAAAAATGCTAGTCAAGTGAGATGTTGGCTTGTATTCGCTCTTCGAAATTTCATTTGGTGGTAGTGGATCCAATGAAGTGGACGTGTTAGCGTTAAGCATGTTCTGCTGTGCTGCAAATATCTTCCTGTCTTTCTGTCCTTGTGAATAGGCACGCGGTTTGTGGTGGCGTACTGCCCTCTTTGGCATGTGCACTCAAACACCCATTTGCCAATAAGTCTCTGAAATGTAAGTATTGATAGAGGGAAAGCGTTCATATGAAATATCCCGAAGGGTTGCATTCCTCGACATGTGAGGGCGTAGCTTACTCATCCTCCTAGGCGACGTTCGGGCTAACAACGTCTAAATTTGTTACATAATCCGTGAAATACTAAGGTTATGTGGTGTTTACAAAAAATTGGAAGACGGGCTTTGCTCCAGTTATCCTGGTTGATTGGCACTGAAATTTCAGGCTAGCATGCAAATAGAGTAACACCAGCACTCAGGCTAAGAAATATGGTGATGAAAACAGGTAGTGCAGTCTTGAACTTCCAATGGTGTAACGGGTCCCAGTGTTCGAAACTACACGACGATAAAATGCGTTACTTCCGTATATTCAGTAACAATGTTGGCTTTGATAACAAAATGAAACTGTAGTCAAAGACTTGGGCAGAGAACCAAAGTTAAAACTGCTAGACGGTACACTCATGACTGAGTTGGGGGCGTTTTTATCTGTGCTTTCGTGTGTTGAAGATTATTTATTGGTAATAAGTCCACTTAATGTGAAAGGTTATTTATCTATGGGAAAAAGACGAAGGCAAATGAATTTCCTTGACGACTTCGACAGCAACTAGGTCTGAAAGTTTTTGCCGAAATTGATAAGGCTGTCATAGTTGTCTACTCATTGAAGTCTGCCGTGTCCTCTTTATCCCAAAAAGGGCTTAGATTGCCTAATCTTCATTGAAATCCCAGAATTCGTTCCTCATCATGTGAACGACTCATCAAATAACAAGAAGCAAGGCGGTGCAAAAGCGGTTGCACGATTACTTAACGGCGACAGTAAGGGTTACTCCTGCTATGTGATCCCGTGGACAGCAACCCGCAGGCAAATGTCGTATCACCCCAGATTACAGTCATGATGACTCATGGTGACGGGAAGGCTCCAGCAACGCAGATGTACAATCTAAAATCGGCTTTTTAAACGCTTTATGCAGATATTCCTCAGATTGCAAGTTTACACGGATTTCCAAGTTAACGTTACTGTAAATTTGAACACTGGTTGGCCATTGGAGTACCGCAAGGCAAATTAAGGAGGATGTGAATGCCGATGGGATAGTCGCATCGGAGCTTTTCGAAAAACTGGTGTGGAATTCTTTGCTGGCAAAGTGACGCGTATAAGCCAAAACAGCTTTCGGTGTTTATACGGTACTATTGATGGAATAAAGTAATAATGAAAAAACGTACAAACCTCAACAATGGATACCCTGGACAAAGAATTCCTTTGTTAATGTTCGAGCAGATCGAATTCCCAGCTCAAGGTCAGAATACAAAATTAGTTAATTAAAAGAACGCCGATCGCGCACAAAAAAGGTTACAAAAGGGGAAGGGGAATGTCAACAGGGGCCAAATGTGGAAGCACTTGAGAGGAGGGCGTGGAGAATTCCAAGCGTTGACCGGCTGGATACAACACCGCCCGCCAATTCTCCACGTGCGGCTCTTGTAAATGTTTTACGTGTTTGGAGGTATACGGCTGCTCTGACCCTCAAGTAGACAAATCTTTCTAACGTCCCTTTTTAAGAGACCGCCCGCCGTCCTAATATATACCGTCCTAACGAGGCCGTCGCGACTCCTTTCGCACCTATCTATTACTCCCAAAGGCCAATTCTCACGAGCTGTGCGCTCCCCAGAAACTAAAACAACATCACCTGCTTTCAGTTCCGCGGCTTCTCTTGTCCATTTTGTTCTTTTCTGCAGACTTGGAAGATATTCTTTTACCCATCGTCTCCAGAACACGCCAGCGAGTTAGTGCACTTGTTTCCATCCAGCGTGGTACCGTGCCACCAATTCGTCACCGCTAGGCAGCACTGGACAGTTCCTCATCAACAATAAGCTATTCGGGGTAAGCGGCTCCAAGTCGTTGCTGTCTGATGTTAGCGAGACAAGCGGTCTATTATTCAATATACGTTCAGCCTGCACGAAGAGGGTGCTGAGCTGTTCGTCAGTTAGGGACTGCTCCTTACAGAGAGCAAGAAGAATCCGTCGTAGAGACCTGATCATTCGTTCCCAGATGCCTCCCCGATGGCTGGCAGCGGGTGGGTTAAAATGCCACTGTATCTCTAGAGTTAGCAGTTGGTCCGACACTCTCTTTTGGTCCCAATTGTGTAAGTCCTTTCGGAGTTCTGCTACCGCTCCAACAAAATTGGTTCCGTTGTCACTGTAGATGTCAGTGGGACGTCCGCGTCTATTCACGAATCTCATCAGACACTGAACAAAAGAATTCGTGGTCAGGCTGGTGGCCATCTCAAGATGAACGGCTCTCGTCTGTAAGCAGCTAAACACACAACCATAGCGTTTCTCCGAAGATCGTCCGCGTTTGACCATCAACGGACCAAAATAGTCCATCCCAACGCACTTGAAAGGATACCAACCGACTTCTGTTCTATTTAAGGGAAGCGGGGACATCATCTGCCCCTGAAGTTGTCGAAATTTACGTCTGCAAAGTAAACATCTACCGATGACACGTTTGACAGAAGCGGTTCCTTTTAGAATCCAGAACTTTTGACGGATTGCACCTAGAACTTGGGCTGTCCCACAATGGCCTTCCAATTCATGAAAGTAGTGTATGATTAATTCCGTCACGGGATGATTGTATGGGAGGATTGACGGGTGTTTTAACGATTCACAAAAATTTGAGTAGTTCAGGCGACCACCAACGCACATTACTCCTTCAATCAAAACCGGACATAACTTTCTCAGGCCAATATTTCTCACAGACTTTCTTTTCTGGCAATCTGCTGGTGTAGACTGCAGAATATCCAATTCTGCTGAAAAGTGTTTCCTTTGTATAGGCTTTATCAAGTTAATGCTAGCTTGGCGCATTTCCGATACTCGGATAGGACCCAACATCAGCGTCTCCTTAGGTGCCTTGCCAGTGGTGACTCTGACGTACTGCTTGAAACGCAGGAGCCAGACCACAGCCCTTTGTAGTCTTGTCCAACTTGAAAAACGCATAACTAGTTCGTCTAAACCATCACGTTGATTTAATACATGAACTTGGGCTGTTGTCCTCTTGAATTCCAAGTCTTCAGGTTGTCCTACGGGAGGTTGTACAAACCATTCGCCTTCAGGTTGAACTAAAAATTCCGGACCGTCCAACCATCTACGTACCAGCGCAAAGTTGCACGTACCTCGAGAAGCAATGTCTGCTGGGTTGATGTCCGAACTCACGTATCTCCACTGAGAGGTCGCAGACAGATCATGTATAACCGTCAGTCGGTTGGCCACAAATGTGCAGAACCTGGTTGATTCATTGTGTATATAATAAAGGACTATCATAGAATCGGTCCAGAACGTTATTGTTTGGAAGTACCTATCGGTGCTTGAGCGGATGAGATCAGCCACGCGCACAGCCAGAGTAGCAGCTGCCAACTCTAAACGTGGTATAGAGACGGCTTTGAGGGGGGCAACACGGGCTTTCGAATAAATGAGTGAACAATGTAAATTTCCTGTGTCGTTAATAAAGCGAGCATATGCTACTGCACTGTATGCTACTTCCGAGGCATCGCAAAACACGTGCAGTTCGGCTCGCATCGGATCGCTGATATCTTTGGGCTTTAGACATCGGCCCAGCTGAAAAGTCTTCAGGCTCCGTAAATTAGAGATCCAGTTTTCCCAACGAGAGCTCTCGATGCCGGATAGTTTTTCATCCCAATTCAGTCCGTTTGTGCATAAGGATTGCAGTAAACACTTCCCTGGTATCAGCCAAGGCGAAACAAAGCCCAGAGGGTCATAAAGTGAGGACAAACAGGACAAAATACCCCTACGAGTGGACGGTTTTGCGGGCATATTGAAACTTATCATCAGAATATCGGAATGCGTATCCCACTGCAACCCCAAAGTTCGTTCAGTAGGTAGGGGGTTGACGGCAATATCTCGCATACCAGAAGAGCGTTCAGTCGCACTAACGACCGAGAGTATACGCCGGTCATTAGAAGCCCAGTTTCGCATACGAAAGCCGCCTTGAGAGAGAAGTTTACAAATTTCGTCCACAAAACGTTTGGCTGAATCGACATCACATAACGAGACTAGACAATCATCAACGTATATACTCTGGTGAATCGCTCTGCAAGTTGATGAAGAATAAGATGAACCGAAATCTCCCACAGTTTTTTGCAACGCAAAGGTGGCACAAAAGGGCGAAGAAGTCAATCCGAATGGGTGAGATGTCTATTGAAACTCAACTGGCTCTCCTTCAAGGTCGTCATTTTCCCACCACAAAAATTTCAGAGCAGGTCGATCAATCGGGTCCACTTTCACTTGCAAGAACATTTCCTCTATATCCCCTGCCACTGCAATACGCTCAAGTCGGAAACCCAACAACACACTTACTAGCTTAGCGTTTAGGTCAGGTCCTTGGTATAGATTATCATTCAGAGACACGCCCTGACACTTGGCAGCACAGTCAAATACAACACGAATTTTTTCTGGTTTTCGGGGGTTGACAACGGGGTGGTGTGGTAAGTACCAGTGTCTCGTAACTGGGAACGCTTTGTTGCCGTCAACTCGCTCGATGTATCCCTTCTCCATGTACGAACGGAACGTTTGCTCATATTTCCGAAGTAATTCGGGATCTCGACCCAACTTACTCTTGAGATGGATTAGTCGTTTACGCGCCAACTGAAAATTGTTCGGTAAATTCAGCGTACTGCTTCGCCAAGGCAGTGACAGTTGGTAATGCCCTTTTATGATTGTAACGGAAGATCGCACAATAGCCAGTGCCCGTTTGTCCTCCAATGAGTAACTCGCAGTCGTTGTTGAAGTGTCCGTAAACTCCGAGTCGTATAGCTTCTTAATGCTGTGCGTTACGTCCTTTTCTTGATTTATAATGCAGTGACAGACAGCGTTTTGTTTTTGCCTGCCACGTGAAGACCCAAGCAGCATCCAGCCCAGTAGTGTTTTAACGGCGAACGGCTCCCTTTTGCCACCCAGACGTTGGTCGAGTACCCAATGAGCTTCGACGATATCATTCCCAATGAGTATGCCAACATCGCAATCAGTGAGCTCGTCGAACATTATATCGCTCAGGTGTGGCCACGAAGAGGCTATCCTTTTAATTGTCGATTCTGCACGAAGTGGCAAGTCTTCGACTACCAAAGCCCTTTCAATCTCAACTGACTCAATTCCATTCATGGGCAGCACCCTTAGACTTCTGACTTCCGAGTTGCATTTGATTGAACCGCTTAAGGTGTTTATTGTCAATGTTGTTGGCGTTGTTAGCACTCCATTTCCGACAAGAAGCTTTCGTTTAATCAGAGTGACATCCGAGCCACTGTCCAAAAATGCGTAAGTTTCGACGTTTCCTGTCGGAGTTGCCAACTTGACAGGAATAACCCCCAGTCGTGATGGTACATGCGTAGTTCCAGTCAGGGCACAAAGCCCTTCATCATGTAATGTTTGTTGATTATTTTCCGACGATATTACATGCAAAAGCGTATGATGTCGTTTTTTGCACCCGGAATGACCGCAAAGTTCTCTGGAGCTGCACACCTTGGCAAAATGCGTATTACCAAGACAAACAAAACACGCTTTGAGTTCCCGCAGACAATTCCACCGATCTCGGCAGCGCACAATTGTTAGGGTTCTCCCGTTTTTGATGTTGGGTTTCGACAGTAAAGGGCTGTTGAGAGCGCTTGGCATACACATTTCGAGATATTTGTCTGAAACGACTTCTTTCTATCCTAGCTCGCGTATTTATGAATTCCATGAGATCTGAAAAGTCCGGATGTCTACCGCTCATAGCTATTTTGTCGGCAAATTCCTAGCAATCGATTTGCGCATATAAACACTTTCACGTTGGCAATTACTACTCGTTTTAGGAGAAATTTTATCTAATGTGCATTGTTTCAAATATCCCGAGACATGCGCGACGGAATAAAGGAGGATATGAATGCCGATGGGATAGCCACATCGGAGCTTTTTGAAAAAAAATAGGTTTACACTAAGTCAGGATGAGAACTTCTTCAAACACCGAAGTCGAAACGTTGGTTTTACTCGTTACGGGGATGAGGTAGGAAAGAAGGGGAAGAAGGTCGCTAAGCATTTCTAATAAGAGTAGATGAGGCTGGAATGACTAGTTTTGACATTTCTACGTCCTGAGCCCCATATACGCCAGACCGAGTACGGAAAGACTGCGATATTTTGAAGAACAAAGTCGTGGCGCAGATAGACTGGCAGCAACTGAGACGAAAATGTCTTGGTCACTGTTTTTTTCTACCGACGGAGTGCAAAAAAAAGTAATACCATCTTATCATTCGTAATATTAAGAGGCGGCAAAGCGCATTTTTATTACCGACTACCATTTTGGCTTGTTCCTTGTTTGCCAATATTTTACAATGTCTCGGCAAATAGGTCACTGATCGCTAGTGCTAACGATAACGACTGCATGATAGTTCGACCGTCGTTGCTGACGATGCCCACGGTGTACTCCACAGCAAGATGGAGCCGGGACAGCGACTCGTGCGTGAATTAGTTTTTGGTGATAATAGACTCGCACAGCATCTACCGAATTCTCTCCTCCTCCCCTATCTGGACCCGATATATAATATAATAGTGTATTTTAGGATAACAGGCAAAGCCCTCGATGACCCTATTGAAAACGGTACATAAAATATAAATGTTAAATGTACATCTTACTACAATTTTGTCAGTAACATATTTGTTCACGGAAAACATTTTCACAGTGCGGGACTGCGAAGGGTGCGGCAGGCGGTCTTCTCAGTGTACATACGAAATTTTAAGTGCAGTTATATACTATCTGCATAAAGTGCTGTCATTTGCATAGTTTGAGAGGAGACATTTCATTAAAAGTCAGGGAGGTGTTAGGTAGGGATGAAATCAAGAAATGAAATTTATGGCTGGCCGCAGATAGTCCTGTTGTGAAAGTCGTCGTTTATCAAAGATCAAACGATCGAGCTGCCTCTTGAATACAGTGATTGTATCAGATGTCACTATTTCACTTGGGAGTGAGTTCCACGGCCGAACAACACGCTGGCTGAAGGAAAACTTCCGATTGTCTAGGCGTGTACGCTCCCGCTTGACTTTGTACGGGTGACCGCGCAGGTGATTCGTGGTCGTGAATTCATAGAAGTCGTCAGTTTTTAGCGAACATTGATGTCCGTGGATAATGCGGAATGTCCATAACAGGTCACACCTCATTCGTCTATAGGATAGGGGGAACAAATTTTTCTGGATCAGTCTTTCTGGGTATGACAGTTTCCTGAGACCGTCTACCAGTTTTGTGGCCCGTCGTTGCACCTGCTCTATGGCATCATTGGCTTTCTTCATCCAGGGCATTCATGATGGCATTCCGTATTACAAGTGCGGTCTGACGAACGTGCCGAATATCTGTGAGAAGAGTTCTGGAGGAATGATTTTGAAGGCACGCCTAATCCAGTGCACGATGCTGGTTGCCTTTTGGACGACTCTTTTGCAGTGCTGGGAGGGCAGCAAGTTTGAGCATGTCCAGACACCTAAGTCTTTGTGCGTGTCCACTTCTTTTAGCGGAACCCCATTTATGGTGTACTGGTGTTTTGGGAAGCGCCTCCGTCCAGATTCTAGTCGCAAGACTACACGCTTGGATACGTTAAACGCTAGAAGCCACTTGCTGGACCACGCAGCCAGCTTATTAACATTTTCCTGTAGCTTTTGCGCATCTTCAACGCAGCTGATTGTTTTCCAGATCTTTATATCATCTGCAAACATGATGCCATCGCAATCAAGGTTTGCAGGACAGTCATTAATATAGATGAGGAAGAGGAGAGGACCCAAGGCTGAGCCCTGCGGAACGCCGCTTTTTACTGGCACCCATTCGGATGTAGTGGCACCAACGATGACCTTTTGGAGCCTGCATGACGGGAAACTTTTAATCCAATTAAAAATGCTGCCCTGTATTCCACACCACCAAATCTTCTGTAGGAGTCGTCCATGAGGAACGCTGTCAAACGCTTTCTTAAAGTCAAAGAAGATGACGTCCACTGGACGGCCCTGGTCTATGGCTCTCGTCCACTTTTCCTGAGAGTAGAGACTGCTTGTAAGACAGGAGTGACCACGACGAAATCCGTGCTGAGCAGCACATAACAGGTCCCTCTGCTCCAGATACGACATTAAATGCCCTTTAATAAGTCGTTCCATTACCTTGCATAGAATGCAGGTTAAACTAATAGGACGGTAGTTTTCGGGTTCCAGCCTGGATCCTCCTTTATAGATTGGAGAAATATGGGCCGTTTTCCACTCCTCCGGCAGTTCGCCTTCGTCCATGGACTTCCGAAATATCATGGACACCGGCTCACAGAGTACATCGGCTAATTCTCGGAGGACAAGTGGATGAATTCCATCTGGACCAGGTGATTTGGCAGGTTTCAGCCGGCGTAGTTCGGTCCTTATCAACGTGGGTGAGAAGAAAGGATTGTCTTCCAATGCAGGACAGGAAGGATTTGGTCGTTGGTCTGCGTAAGACATGGCAGGAGGGTTTGTGTCATGAGTGAATACCGACTGAAAGAAATTGGAGAAGACTGATGCTTTTAGGTGGTCATCTGTCTCAATTACTCCGTTTTGGGATCTTAGCGCTGGAATCGGTTCACGATTGCTCTGTCCATTACGTATTTAACTATAGAGGATTTTAGGATGCTCCAAGGAATTTTGTAATATGCGCAGCTCATAGTTGCTTCGAAGTCTATGAGCCTCGCGTTTACACGCATCCCGCTGTCGTTTGTATTCCTTCAGATCTTCAGAACTGACTGTTTGTCGGTAGCGTCTCCACACTTTATTTCTCCTCTTAAATGCGGTTTGAAGTTTCCGGTTAATCCATGGCGGACGGTTGGTTGTTTTCTTTCGTCTGAGTGGACAGTTCAGATCAACGATTCTTTTGACCAGTGAGCTGAACGTGCTCCAATAGTCATTAACTGTTCCCTGCAAGGTGGTGGTCCACGGTATTGCTGAGACTTGCGTTCGCATGCTAGAAAAATCCCCTTTCCAGATATTTCTTTGTAATTGTTCAGGTGAATTAGGCTGGGAGAACATGGAATACTCGAAGAGCATCACAATATGATCACTAGCACCAATTGGCGGGAGATCTTGTATATCCAGCACACTCTCCTCATCTCGAGTGAGCACCAGGTCGAGGAAATTTGAACGTTGCCCTTCCCTAGCACGTGTTCCGAGAGTTACATTCTGGAAAAATAGTTTTTCTGCTGCCAATTCAAGCAAATGTTGTCTGAATGTGTTTGATGGACCCGAAACCGTCCAAGCTTGCCAGTCGATATTGGGGGCGTTAAAGTCCCCGACAATAAGGACGCCTCTGTTCGAGCAGGTCTTGTTCAGTTCCCTTAGGAGAAGGCTATCGTGTTCGGAAGTCTGGTTTGGGGGACGATACACAACTGCAAACGCCAGCTGCCTGGCGTATTTATTGGAGATAGTTAAAGGTAAGAATTCCACTTCCGCTGCTGTTGTTGGATTATGCTCAGGGACCGTGGTTAGGTTGTAGCTAACATAGACAGCGACCCCTCCTCCTCGGCTTCTCCTGTCTCTTCTGAACAGTTGGTAGCCTCTGAGGGATACCTCGTGGTCAAGAAGACCGGAGACGGGGGAGGACGCAGGTGGATGCCATGGTCGACCCCGCACCCTGGCGCCCCAATACCCACCCCCTGGTCCGTACAGCAAATGAATAGGATTTTAACCAAAAACAAAAGTGGCTAGCGCGGCCGAAGCCGCACCTAGGCGTGCCGTCACGCCCGGCTCGGGTCTCACGGAGTGGCATTGCCATAAAGGCTACATTAAAAAGGAGCCATTTCATCCTGACTCTAAGATCACGAGTTGCCCGTTCCACACAAAAACGCAACACTGGGCCGACTGCGAGTTCCAAGTTATCCCGTCAGTTGCCAACCTTCCAAGCCATGGCTTTTAGCGTGCCGTGACAGGTTCAAAATCGACAAATTGTTTGTAGTGAGGAAGATGCGCTGGGTCGTCAACCTTACTCTCTCTTCCAATTTCCAGGCTCCAGTCACTGTCCGAGTCGGTCAGTTGACAAGTGTGGGGAATGGGCGCGCTGGATTACGTATAGAGTGACCTTATATGCGCACTCCGTGCACGACCTGGCTCCCAAAATACAAGCACCGGGGTTTCACACAGGGGGGTTGAGCGGCGTGAGGGCCTCGTAGGACACGTTAAAGAGGAGATGTTTCATCCTGACCTTCGACCTACCACTCTGTCACTCCACACGAACACACACAACTGGGCAGTCTGCGTGGACTGAGTTGGGGCGTCAGTCAACAGCCTTCCAAGCCCCGGTGCTTGAAGCACTGTAATAGTCTCAGACTCGGGTCACACATGCAGTTGGGGAACCGCATGGAGAAGGAGCCGAGGCGCACACTTTCCACTTGCGTGAGAGGTGGCAGTTGCGTGCATGTGATGGGTGACGATGATGATGCGTGTTGTAGGAGGGGGAAGATGTGATGATGTGGTGTTGCCGGCGGTTGTCTACCGCAGGTTTTCATGAATGTGCATATGGCCTAATCGACTCACGCAGTGGATGAGTGTAGGGGCGTGCGGTGAGGAAGTCGAAGCGGATGCTTCGAATGTATGTTGGTGCTCCAAACACTGTGTTGTGCATTTCATGAGGAGCATT
>CACRXP010000031.1:478496-496983 GCA_902702965.1 Spirometra erinaceieuropaei | reverse complement strand
ACACGGTTTCGTGGCCGGTCGCGTTCTCCTTCTCTGCCGCGTTAGTATTGGAGACAAGGGTCGAGTGCGCATACGCTCCACAGGATTTCACGTACCAGGCGGGTCATAACAATAATGCCCCAGACGACACAACAGATATAATGGTGTTGGGCTAAAACCCCCTTGAATAAGTTAGGCAGGTATTCTTTGTATACGACAGATGCTTGGGGTTCTTCAACCGATCCTTTCCGAGAGCTTGTACAAACGCTCACCGTGAGCCCATGTTTCGCTTGACTCACCGTATTTCCACCGCCTCAGTCACTGCAAGTTTGTGCTAACGCAGGGGCATGAAGTCCCTCGGCGGCACTTTGAAGATGATCTGAAATACTTCGTTGACCTATGGCCGCTGTCGATCAAGTGAGCCTAAATTGCACCAGAGCTCGACCAGACAAGGATGACGTTCTCGCAGCCTTTTGTATGTGCGCTTGCCCGATCTACCAATATGACCTGCTTCACAGAACCCAGCAGAGGTGGCAATGCGCACCTAGGCGGTCTGAAAGGTCAGTCTACTCTTATCAACAAGGCGGGAAAGTAGTGTCTGAAAAAAATACTTGTAATTTTATGTTGTCTAGGCTTTCGGGTTAATGTAGGAATCAAAGATCGAAGGTGGAAGACGTCAGCTTAAGTCCGTTCATTTTTCAGGCATCCGAAAGAAATAATCGAAGTTGACCAGCTGTGCTGTAGCTTCTCGAGGCATCGCGTGGTACTTACAGCTGAGTTCTCTGAAGATAGTCACGAGCGCATTGGGTTACGAGGGCTTTTGAATATTAGTCTGCATATATTAGTCGCTAGGATATCGTTTATCACGTGCATCGCTCTATATGATGCTGCACTTTGTCCGGACCGGTTTGGAACTCGTCCTAGGACAATTTCTTTTGGATGGGATGAAATGATCGTCTAGAATGACAAGGATATGGCGAAAATTTTCTCGCTTAGTATCTGCCGTTGTCTCAAATTCGTCATCACATTTCATTTCTGGGGTGGACATTTGAATCAGTTTTGAAGTTTGCTTTGTCAAAGAGAGGGAGTGAGAGAGCGGGCCTGTCATAAAAATATCCTCTGTTTACTCAGAAGCCTTGATCATGCACCCGGACGACGGCCAAACAGACCACAGTAAATTTGTCTTTACTTTGCGAATAATCCATAAATGACGGAGTTTCTGAGTATCTAGTGGAGCCGGGGGCACTCTACTTAATTTTCCAATGGGATAGTATAGTTGCCCCACTCCGAGCGTCTGTCGCAACGCTGGGCCTCCCGCGAGTGTCTGCATATGTGTACCAGGACTGTCTGGTGTTCGCGCACTCGGCTCTCCGGGTCAGGCGTGCCCTGGCTTAGGACCTTTTGACGCAGTTCCTGACTCGCATTACGGATGTCGCTATCACGGTGCCGAACGTGCCATCGTCCGGCTGCTAACTCTCTCCAACCCCTTCCCTGTGCAGAACATACAATCCTCCCAGCTGGCCTCCATCTTCTCTTCCGTTCGAAACGGGGCCTGAAGATCATGGTAGCCAGAGACACATTCTCTGCTAAGGCTTCTGTGATAATAGTACTGTTTTTCGTCACGATGGCATGTTTGAAAAGACTTTTCACCGACCTGAATCATTAGGTTTTCAAAATGTAAGGGATTCAATTCTTCTGACACCAGTCAACGACACCTAACTGGAGACTGTGGACAAATTCGCCTACTTGGGCAGCATAATCTCATGCAGCGTCAAAACCGTCGACGAGGTGACTTACCCGTTTCAGCCAAGCCTTTGCCTGGCTGCAGAACTCCGCATAGGATCGCCACGGTCTCCACCTGAACACCAAAGTGAAGATGTACGAACCTGCCATCTTGACAATGCTGTTATAGAGACCTGGAGAGTATACGCGAAACAAACGCGGAAACGCGACCACTTCCACCTCAGTTATTCCCAAACGACAAGACAGGACCCCGGACACTGAAGACTTAAAACAAACTGGGATCCTCAGCATCCACGCCATATTGAGGCAATCACAGCTGCGATGGAGTGGTCAGCTCATGAGGATAAACAATGAGCGCCTACTTAAACAATTCTTCCAAGCAGATGTCACAACGGGTGCCCGCCAGCAATGAGGTTAAACCCGCTGCTACAAGGACGCTTTGGAGAATTCCTTGAAAGAACTAAAAATCAACCTGAAAACTTGGAAAGACTTACACAGGGCCAAACAGTCCGGAGAAGAGCCGTGAAGACTGGAACAGCAATCTATGGAGTCACTCAGATGATCGTTGACAAAGTCGAAAGTGTAGCCCGCAAATTGCTGATAAAAGCGAACAGGCGAGTTCCAGGAAGCAGTTCAAAAGAAGATGCGATCACTGCAGCAATACATTTATTGGTCTGATGCTTCGGATTCTTACTCAAACCCATCATCAGAGGCGGTTGTAGATAAAGATAGTGGAGGCACAAGAATTGCAGTATTTAAAGTACGTAGCTGCCGTGGAACCACATGCGGGAAATAATTAACAGCTCTAGCGAGCACCGCTAGGGATCGTAATTAAGGCGATGATGGTTTCTCAGTTCGCGTCCGAGTCGTTAATTTCCGCGATTTCGCCATCCGTGTTGGATGCTGGCGTGATGATGACTTGGCAACTTGGCCCACTGGCACCAGGATATTTGAGCGTCCGCGCCATCCCCACGTGACTGATCCCCTGCCCAGGGAATGTCTTAGCACTTAATATGGTACCGGGAGGTCGCTGCGTTTGTTGATGGATTATGAGCCTGAGAACCATGATTCTAGCAGCTCGCGGCACACGCGGTTGTCAGCCCTTTGAGAGGATTTCGGCCTCTTGAAACCTGAAAACGTGATCAGGTTCCGTGGAATGAGCTGCCACCTTAGAGCTGACGTCTTTCATCCTCATGACTGCTGCATGCTCACCCATGCGCGTCGAAAGTAATCTCCCAGTGTCTCCGACGTAGTCGCTCTGTCCGAAACTGCAACAGATCCGGTAAACGACTACAGACGTTTCCTGCCGTGGCAGTGGGTCTTTCGGCCTCATGACCTGACGCCAGATGGTTGCTTCCGGCCTGTTTGCAATCCCAACTCCCAATGCAACGTCCTCCCCTTCAAACGCTGACAGGCAACTTTGCTAGCACCGTAGAACCCGGGTTTAGCCTCACCTATCGATTGTCGCATAATCATTACTTACGGAACAGTCTTGATCTTCACAGTGTTCCCAAAGAGGCCGCTTCCTCAGGCACACAATACCATTCAAGATCACTCTAAAAAGCGAATTGGCAAAGTGAGTGATTAAAAGACACGGATTTCTGGCTACTGATTCAGCCACCGTAGTGAGTTAAAAAAAACTATGCTCTCGTTGAATAGTTGAGGGAGCACGATTCATGCTGAACGACAGCCTGATTGCTTTTGACGCCATGTCCCACTTTATTTCTATTCCCTGGAAATTGGCCATTCGGACTCTAGAGCTTCTCCCATAAAACAAATGGAATGAGGTCGACAGTCGATTCTGAGATGAGATGCGAGTTATTCTCGTGGACATTGCACTGTTCCCCACAACAGGCGACGTACATATGCATTGTGGCAAAAGGGGCGCCTTTGACCCACAGGACCCCTTAACTGGCCCAGCAGTGTTCGTAAGATCCAAACCTATTGTCGTAAGTGGGGAAAGCGTGTGGTGACGTTCACTGCCCCAATCCGAGCATCAGTTGTTTGATAAGATTGAACATCCGACTGACGTATGTGAAAAGACAGAGTAAGGACGACTCTAAGAAAATCATCTTCACGACACATCAGCGCGTACCTAATTATTACAGTAAATGCGACTCGCTAGACGTTGATACTTTTTCGAATTGTACTTTTAGCATGGTATGACGAGGCGATGTTGGGGCGGCCAGGGTAAAGGAGGTCTTCACACCTCCTTTTGTTTTGTTCTTTTGTGATATTTAGTGGGCGGTCGTCCAAGAACAACGGGTCACTGACTGTGACCCTTGATACTCTCAAAACTGACTGCAGGCAACGAATGTCAACCAGTTTTCCCCCCGTCGACGCTTTACACATCCTATTATTTAAGCTCGAGGGTGCATCAGCAGCCGACAATAATACAGTTTTTCCAAAGTCTATTTATTATAACAAGCAAAAATATAATTTCCAATGGAACCATTTATCGTTGCATTTTGTAGCTTTACGCATGTACCAATGTACGTAATGCCCCGTTTTAATTAATGTACACCATGTGCTATTTTGACCTTTATGTTTTGCAACTTACACGAGGAGTGCAATAACTAGATGTCCTGCACCGGAAATATTTACATGTATATATTTGAGTAATTGATTTAAAGCCACTCCTTATTAAAAGTATGCGATTAAAAGTTGCCTGTTATCATCGAGTAGAATTTCAGACGAGGTTTAGCTCTGCGGCCCTACTTGATTGATACCAAGTGGTTAGCTTATTAAAACAATTTTACTGAACACACCTAACTTAAACGATTGCTGGATTAGGAAGGGAACGACAGTGCAAGCAGAGCTCGAAGCACGCGCAGGGAAGCGAGGGAATGTGGGGTGTACACATCCCACTCCCCGTCACAGCCACTAGATGGATTAAGAGGATATGGGAGGCGCAATCTCAACTGGAAGGCCGCTGAGGGTACCGCGTGGTAATTCGAAGTGCATGGCCACTGCAGCAGAACCAACGCAGTTCGACGCTGTCGGAACAATTCCATCAGCAAGTCTATTTGGCCACTCGCTGGATTGGGATAATAAGGAGAGCGCAGGCAGGGCTCGAAGCCCGCGCAGGGAAGAGCGTGTGAAGTGGTACCTGCAGTAACCGAGACCGGCGTAAGCGCACCTCTCCCCGTGGCACAGTCAATCGCTGATGCAAATACGTGATATTTTTAAAGTCGGCGTATTCGTCTCTTCCAAAATTTGTTTAGAAAGCTAACCATACGACATCACTCAAGTGGTGCTGCAGAACCAAACCTCGCCGAATCTCATTCAGTTATAACTGCAGCATGCTGTCTTCAATAGCGGTACCCTGTCGCCGGAAGTCTCCATTGACAAATTGGGGTTGCATATTTTATGGTGCAGTGTTTTTTTTACAAGATGATCTGAACAGTTTATTTATGTGCAAATACCTGCAGCTGTGCGCAATGTAAATTTGAGGAACACAATGAATGCAACAAACTCTACTATGAGGATGGATTTGTAAGTCCTTTTGATTATTTGCTTAGCATGTTAAGGAAGAGTGACCTGACTTTATACAGGTGGAAGTGTTTCCAGTTCTCAATTCAAACTTCAGTTTGTCAAAGGTGGACGTGCGCTTGGATGCCTACCAAACAAGACGACCTCCACGTTGGAATTCATCATGACTGTGCTGCCCACGAACATTCCGCACAGATCGGCCACGTCAGACATCTCCGTACCAAATGCGCCATGGCTTGAGAAACCAAACTGCTGCCTTCTCGACCGTCCCTGCTCCAACCACCACCACGACGACGAGAGCCCTCAACGTCGATGCTCAGAGAAGACGACTGTCACCGCAGTTCCCATGCTCGCAAACCATCAAATCGCCACCGGCGACCCGTCAATCATCGCGCTTACGGCAATAAGGGCTGGGCCCCAAACTCTCATTGCATTCGCACGCTCATTTCACTTGCGGACTTGGTCGGTCACGGCGACCGTGGAACTACTGCCAAGAGCTCTCACATACTAGTAACACATCCGCCTTAACTGTCCACACCACACACGGACATGCCTCAAGAATTTGGACCTATTCGGCCACATGCGTATTCATAATGGCCGAATTCACCACAATACTGAAACCTCTAACACAACTTGCTCATCCGCCAACGTTACGCATTTAGATCTCTCGCCCAGCCCTTTCTAGTAAACGCCCTGTTTTTTTGCAGAAAATGTATCCACGTAATTTTGCCAAGTAAAGTGATCATAGATTTGAGTGAAAATAGAGGTTGCATTCTGTTCGGACAACTTCCTATACCAATGCCTGTCCTACACTTCGACTGCGCATCTGAGCGCGTTTTTCTTTGAAAAAAGTGCAGTTACCCCTCAAGAGTTTAACTAAGTACAGCTTGCCGTATTTAATAATTGATTTTTTGTGCAATGCTAACCATGGAAATCAGTTTGGTAACACACTGGTTATTTATGAAGAACTGGACGTTTTATTGGTTTTCACAAGCCATATAAGCAAACGTGTGCGGCTTCGAGTACTAAAGTGCGTGATAACACAAACACGTTTAAGCGCGGTCAAAATTCCTTTGTCGTTTGGACAATCATAGGGACTGGCACAAAAATGAATAACATCAAATTATCATTTTCAGGTTTGAACATACGGAACATTCCTTCTGGTTCACTATGGTTTCTGTATGTACGTAATTTAGAAATCTAGCGATCAAAATACTAAGAATTTCATCAAAACACCAGTATTTATACGGCAACTCTTTGGTGAATTCGCAGTCGCAGAAAGGAGTCTACAGGAGAACGGCGACAACGCAAATAAACGTAGTATAAGGAAAAAAGAATTTTTTTCACCTTTGCAATGGAGAAATGTCGGTAAGTTTCTAAGTATCGCGAAAGAAACGGACAAAATGTCAATTTTTTCTGGATCTCATCATGTGAAAATAGAAAGCACACATGGAGGCTGGCTGTTTTCTAAACGTCACATAACTATTGCACGCGTTATCGGATTCATACTACTTTAGATCGATGGACAAGAGCGCTGTAGTTAAATTATGCATCCATTTGGCATCGATCGATGTCGTTGTAACCGAAGATATCCTTCACAATGTTGATGAACACCTTACTGTTAATCGTGTCCGTAGTCGACAATCAGACAGGTCTTTTTTCGAATTTAATAACTGTCCAAAGCATTAGCCGTCGGAAATTCTTGAAGTTTGCCGTCCGCGCAGTAGGCTGTTTGTAAAATTATTTTCCGATGTTACCATCGAGTTCGTGGGTCTGTCCAAAAATAAGGTTCCGTTGCAGAAAAAATGCTCTTCCAGAATGAGAGTCGGCAATTATTATATTTTTTGACAAGAAAGAAACGTCTTTTAATTGGTTTTCTACTAAAAAACGGAATGATCATGGCCCTTTTTTATGAGGTTTAAATTCCTGTATTCTTTTTTCTGAATGTATTTATAGAGAACATTGGCAATTGTTTACAGAGAATGCATTCCGTGGGTGTATAAAAATACTTTTTGTGTACGGTAGATAAAACCGTTGTCTTGATTATATTTCGACCGTTTCTATCATTAATTATACGCCACCGAGAAACCTTACTCATATTGAGAATACTTGCTCATTACTCATGACACAACCTTTCCGCAACCAATTTCTTTTTTTCTTTTATAGTCAGCTGTTGGTAGGAATTGTCTTGACGTTTTTGTCGCGCGGCAGGATGTCGCGGGTGCCCGATATCTGACTGTGCACGCGTAGCAATTCTCCGTTTGGTATGGCAAACTGCTGCCAATCATGTTTCCTGCTGAGTTCTAAGGCAATAAAAATCGCAAATATACCAAAAGAAATATACTGAGCTGAATTCGCCAATTTTCCCTGAAAACAAGGGCGACAGTCTCACTTTTCGTGCCCAGAAGAGTTTTATGCCATATTTTTCCTGTTGACATTAAACTGTTGGGAATAACACAAAATATAAAACCGCACAAAATCCCACCACCTGTCTGCGTTTTCTGTAGGCCTGCGCCTAGTGATCTCGGCATAGTCTGATCTAATAACCAGCAAAGGTAACTTAAGTAGCACACGTCTGTCTAACATACAGGGTCAGGGCATCTAACTCTGACACCTTTTTGTGCGATTCTTAAGCGAAACTCTTTCAGAGTTACCCTGTCTTTCACTAAAAACTATGTCTTGTTTTGTTCGCTTTTAAGCATTTTATTAAGCTAGAAATGAACGTAAGACATCTGCGTAAAGCAATGAAGTAAATGCACTACCGACTGGTTTGGCCAAGTACTATGCATTTTTTGGCTCCCATTCCAATACCTTCATCTTAAAAGCCCTGAACGATGATCTTGACCATGCCCTGGTATGGCTGGAGGAAAATGGTTTCACAATGAATAACGATAAATCAGCTTAGTATATTTTCCGATTGCGGCTCTCTCCTAGTACTGAATACTTTGACATCCTCCCTAACGAGGTATCGTCTTTCAGGTACCCTGACGTTACTTTGAAATCAAATCTTTCATTTTCTATTTATATTAAGTACCTTTTCACTAAAGTTTGTAAGCTTCTACATTACATTCGTTGTTTACGTTCCTACCACCAACCTAAACCCCTAATCTGGCGATTCATAAATGCCTGCATTCTTCCTCTTATTTTACATTGTTCGCCTGTCCTTTTTCCAGCTTTTCTCAAAAAAGATATTTTAATTTTCAAACGAGTCCTATAAATCTTCTCTACAGTCGCTGGCGTTTCTTCTCATTTTTGGCCGATATTATCCTCCAACGACATTTTAATACGGTCAAGCAATTTGCTGCTCGAATTCTAGATGACGTTGCCCATTTTCTGCATTTCTGCGAAGTCTTCCCGCCCGATGCGTCGCGGCCCCCGACTTATCTCTTGTCACACATCGACATTTCGAGATTCTGTACTGCCATTCCTGGCGCGCATTCCTACGTGTAAGGAGAAGAAAATACAAAGACCAAGACTAGAGCTGTCCCTATATCAATCGTTCCTTTTGTGCCAAACGTTTTGTCTCTTAGGTAATCTATTAACTTATTTTATGCCCCTTGTGAATGGAGCCCATTTTTGGTAAAAATGGTTAATTTACGATTACAAAAAACCAAATTCCTCTTCCTCTCTTAGGGAGATCAGGTCATCTTACCTGTCTGCATATCCCGTAGGTTTGCGTCTAGTGATCTTGACATAGCCTGACCTAATAGCCAGCGAAGTTAGCTTTAGAAGCACACGTCTGGCTAACAAACAGGGTCAGGACATCTAACTCTACAACTTTTGTGCGGTTATTAAGCGAACCACGTGCTTTCTGTTGGGGACTCATTCAGAAATGGCCCGTCAGTTGATAAAAATTATCATTTATTTTGTTCGGTTCTAGGCATTTCATTTCACTAGAAATTAACGCAAGATCTCTGCGTAAATGTCCTTTTCATCTGTAGCGAACAACAAGCTTTCTGTTGAAAACTCTTTCAGAGGTTCCCTGCGTTTCATTAAAAACTAGATCTCGTTTTGTTCGCTTTTAAGTTTTCTATTTAGTTGAAAAGTGAGACCTCTGCGAGAGCAATGAAGTAAATTCACTGCCGACTGGTTTGGGCTAAGTACTATGAACGTTGAGGCTCCCATTCCAATACCTTCAGCTTAAAAGCCCATTAGCCTTAGTGAATTTTGATTTTGCGGTGATGGGGACATACAGTACCTCAACTAGCTAATGAAACCTTACGACAAAATTTGATTCTAGACATTTCGAACGTCTTAAACATTATGCACTTTGACTGCTCGTCCATCCTCTTTAAGGAGATGTCCTTTTCCTCTGTAGAAATTATGTCCACGTAATGCTATCAAGCAACATGTTAACAAAAATGTCGGCGGAAAAAAACGTTGAGATATATTCGAGCAATTTCCTACACATTAATTTCGAAAGGAGAATCATTTAATCTCGAGGCTCCTACTAGAGAACGAGTGTTGCCGACACGCAGGTTATTTAAGGAGAACCAGACGTTTTATCGATTATTAGGAGCCAAATTAGCAGACGTCAACTATGAAGTTTCAGGTTGGGGCTAGTCTTTAAATCTGACCCAGATGACCATCTACACGAGAAATGACGTTCAAACACTCGCTACTTTATTAAATGCCTTCCGGATTATCTTGCGGCAACGGTATATAGAGGGACACCACTTAACTGTCAGTAGTCTGTGGATCGTGCCATACGTGATTTATGCTAATGGGAGTTTTATGGGTGAGGCGGAAAGCTAGACATTAAGCCTAGATTTATTCCGAAAGTATTATCCTATGCTTTTATACGACAAAGGAAATGCGAGTAGCAATTAAACAATAAGTAAAAAAGTAAATTTCCTAAAATAACAGAATTTGAGTTAATGTGTGTGAAGTCGTGGGACGTAATCGCTGTTGGCAGTGTAATTTCTACAACAGCCTGCAAATGTATGCCAAGATAAAACTGCAGATGACACAATGTAACTTCTACTGACAGTTAAGTGGGGTCCTTCTCTATACCGGTGTCTACCTGATTTTTAAGATTTTAACAAACACAAAATAAATAATTTGCCTATATCAGAAATCGATTGATAGCTGGGAAAATTATAAAGTATTCAGGGATATTTCCAGGCCAGTCTAGAACTCGACGTACTCCACTGTTGTGCAGTTATTAAGCGAACCACGTGTCGGTATATGGGTTCGCATTGGCAAGAAGTAAGATGTATCTGGCAAACTTAATCCGCAATTGAAGATTACTACCTTGATCTAAATACAGAAAACTAAAAAAAACATTTTAAGACCGAACATATGCAATTTTCGACGTATCGAGTTTCAAAACGAAACATCTAAACATAAATTGGGCAGAATAAAAAAATAAAAGGGAATTTACTGAGTTGAATTCACCCCTTTTCCTTGGAAACAATGCAATTTTTCGTGTGTCTCCACCTTATTTTCATGACAGAAGTCTCAATATGCCATATCTTTCCTGTTGATATTAAGCTGCGTAAAATACACACAAATTATAAAACCGCACAAAATCCCATCGCCTCTCTGCCTTTTCTGTAGGCTTGCCGCAAGTGATCTCGACATAGTCTGACCTAATAACCAGCAAAGTTAACTTAAGCAGCGCCCGTCTGTCTGGCATACATGGGGTCAATACATCTTACTCTACCTCTGTTGTGCGGTTATTAAGCGAACCACGTGCTTTCTATTGGAGACTCATTCAGAGTTGACCAGTTTTTTGTTAAAAATTATCGTTTGTTTTGTTCGGTGTAAGGCATTTTATTTGGTTACATAATAAATTGGTCCCTTTGTGCATGGTGATCACGCAAATGTACTTCAGACCTGTTTTGCTAGTTGCTTTGAATGTTGGATTTGCAGCGTCACATTATCCGTTTAGTAGTTGTTATGATCATGTGTGGTTCTTACAGGGTTACTATTACCAGTATCCACTTTGTGCTACTCTTGCGTGCAATCGGACGTCATGAGAACATGAATAAGCATATGGGTTTTCATAAGCAAGAGGTAAGGTGCACCTGTCAAAGTTGATGCGCATGCGGAGATTAATATTTTGCTCTAAATACGAAAAACCAAAAGACAATCTATTAAATTTTCAGTGTATCGAGATTCCAAAGGACTCATTTAAGTACACATTGGGCAGAATATAAGATAATATTTAGTTCCACATTTTGGAATAATGCATCGAGTGATGGAAGCGTTCAAAATGTCAAGAGACTTCCCGACCATTGAACTAGTGCTCTACACTCTGACTTTCATGTGCGAAAGATCATCTTGTCGAAACTTGAAATCCGGAGTTCGCTGAACATATGGCTCACCTTAGTCTTTGAAGGCTAAAAATTCCGTGGACATGCCCCTAGTGCATTTGGCATGCGCTGTTGTAACCAACAGATGGTGCTTAAGCGATTTTGCATAGGTTGACGGAAACTTGTAAATTAATCAGAAGGACTCTGGAATTCATCTAGTGGTCTGCGTACACCATGTGCCTAATCTCATATACACTTGTCATAACCAGACAGCTTCTGTTGCTTTTTATTAAACCCCCGTTAATCGATTACCAGAAATTTGCAACACGTGTTCTACAATCACTCACCATTATGAGTGTACGAATTTCCCATGTCGGATAATTGAGTACTCAACCACAATTCACGATTTTTGACATGACGCCAAGCGTTGCTCTTTCTCTCTTCCAGGTTTTACAAAAGCTACATTACTTACGCTTTCCAGAGTTTATTTTATGATTTTTGAAATAAACCATCTGAACTTCCCCTATGAAAGGGAGTAAACTGTGTTGCCACATGCGGAGGAAGGCATCACCTTGAGCTATTTCGAGTAAACATCTTTCCTCCACCAAAACCTAAACTTCAGAGCGTTATGGGTATATGGAAAAGGGAATCATGTTTGGTGCAGCATTATTCCCTGTAACCAGGAGCATCACATTTGTCATCCACGATTTTGATACCGCCACAGCCTCAGGTCCGCTGCCATCCATCTAGACCCGGTCACTCAATAGAAATTAAGACCATAGTTGCGTAGCAATTTTTTTGATGTAAAACAAAATGCGGTCACTCAAGTTATCGTCATCCGTCGCGGAACATGAAGTTACACTTGACGAGTGGTCATTCAGTCTGACAACATCAGTAGTAGACAATCAACAGATGCTGGCAGAATTGGTTCTGGACCACGTTCGACGAATGACTCCATCAGCGGAAACTAAGATCTGACATGCAGTTTTCGTGTCTCTTAATTCTCCCTGAACGGATGTGATGTATGATTTGCAGAAAGTTATGAGTAGCTTCATTTAAAGACTAAGTTATCCTTGTACTTGAGCAGACTGCTAAAGTAGTTTGAATTTTTCTCGTTGATTTTCGGTACCCTTAAATATTCGAGTATATTTCATGGAAAGCATGCATGGAAGTTTTCATTCTTTTGCTCTGTCCGTAGAAAAGTAAGTCTTCTTCCAATTTTATACTTGAAGAAAGGACATTATTCTGTTTTCAAAATTCTTTCTAATTTCCGAATAAATTTGAAACCGATCAGCCGTTACACTTGCATTCAGGGTTTCAAAACTACATGCCGTATATTTTCCGCGTACGGGAAACCACATATTCTCTACGGCACTAAGAGGCTACGATATGGGGTTCATTACATTTAGCGGTGGATTTAAGCCATATTGCTGACTTTACAAGCCACATTGGCAAATGTAGAGACATGACGTTTTATGAACGGCCTTTTCACGGTATTAAACATTCTCACAAGTAGAAGCTTTTTAAAACCAAATTATACCCTTTCTTTAAGTTTAAAATCAAAATAAGTAGTCATTTTCTACCGAATAAGTAAAACTGAATATTTATATGCATGCTTTTCATTAAATATAATTGAATTTTTAAAAACATAGAAAATCATTGAGACAAATCCATGCTACATGTGTAGTCATTTTTTGCAGAGCGTCATTTTTGGACGCATCCAAAAAGAAATGCATTCGAAAGCCGGCATCTTGATATAAAAGAATTATTTCGGAATTATATCGCATGATGACTAGTTTCACAGCGCAACTTAAGTAATCTTTTCGAAAGGAAAAATGCATTTCGTAATTTTGGTTGACATTTCGTGAGTAAGCCCACCCACTGTGCGCGTTTCTCAACAAATCTCCTACTGAACAGCAGTCTTCCATGGATTTCAGAATATTTTTCTAATTGAAGCTCTTAAAATTGACATTGTTTCGACAAATCTGCAGAAAGCCTGTAGGAAGACCAACTTTAATTTCGATTTCAACTGACAGTATTTCAGGTGTAAAAGCAGAAGGGAAGCCGATATTTCAAATAATGACCCTCCATAAAAAAATGTACTGCATTTGATGCTATATGTACCCATCGATTCCAATTTCTGTCCCGGTATATTGAAATATACGATCTAATCTTCTCAAAAACATCCGGTACCACGCTGAGCATTCGAAGAGCGTTCACGTTCGACATTTTGTTCGCAAATATATATGCAAAGTGAGCAGATCCGGAGATATCTTTCAGATTGAAAGTGATGCTCTCGGTACTTGTAAAATTCTCTTCTTCCTGCGGGTTCAGGTCTTGCATTTGCTATTTAAAATGAGCAAAACTCAACTGAAATTTCGACAAAGTGACAAAGATGTAAAAATCCAAGAAATTTTTGTGCATATTGATTCGCACGGATATATTTAGTGCTGGGCATAGATACGTAAACATAACTGGATACCATTAGGTGTTATGAGAAGTTGAGTTTTGGACGCACATTTAGCAGTGATTACATGCATCAGTCTTCAGATTCATTGAATCATTAAAATTATGTGCTTTAAAGAAACAACCTGAATAATGCGCATGTTTTAATGCATTTTGTAGCTTTTCGAAATGAGTTTTTTCTATAAATAACTTTAAGGCATGTTTAATGACCAACTTTTTATTGAAGGCCTTTCCATTAAAAGTCGATCGCTTAACCTAAAAGGCAGGTGTGAGACTTGATTCTTCATTCAATTTTACAAAAATCTTTCTGTACAAAATGGAACTTAAACCGCAGTGAAATGAACAGACTATTGTTTCTCAATTCTTGTTAACAAAAACTACGCCGGTTTCAACATAAAACACTTCTCTTGGCATAAATTACGTCTATAAGGTTAACATTTGCATATGTTGAGTTACCACAGGAGCATAAGATAATGTTGGCAGAGTAAGTTAAAATTTTCAAACCTACTTCCCTATAGAAAGTGATTTTTAGTCTCGGAAATGTGACGTTGCAACTGATGCTGTATTCGGATGTGGACGTCATGATATTCGGTAGGCACCCAAGCGCACGAGCTCTTTCGACTAATTGAATATTGAATTGCGTATTGGAGTCAAATTCGTTGAGTAAAATCAAGTCAATCCTCTTCAATGTGCTAAGCAAATAATCGAACTGACTTGCGAATGCATCCCCAGAGTAGAGTTCGTTGCACTTTTTGTGTAGCCCGAACCTTCGATCGCGTACGGCTGCAGGTATTTGCACGTAAATAAATTGTTCAATTTACTATTTAAAATGAATGCCGAATCATATAATCATTCAATCTGTATTTGTCAGCCGAGGCTTCGGATGACAAGATATTACCATGGAAAGCAGGATGTTGCAATCGTAACAGAGTGAAATCTACTGAATAATACCAGACCACCTTTAATCACACAGTCTTCGCAAAAACCGAGTTTCAATCACTAACTCTAATATTTCCAGCTGAGTAATATTAATTCAAAAAGTCTAATAATTGCAACATTCGTGTAAGGTGTAGATTTAAAGCCCAATGCGGCGGACAATGTTAATTAGTTATATATATAGGCACTAGCGCAATGATATAGAGTACAACTACGAATGGTTTCATTTGAATTCAAATAGTGTCCTGTAATATGTTAATCCTAACTAAAACAAAAGTATTGACAGCTACTAAATTTTTCAGAGGCTTAAATAGTAGAGTTCTGTAAGATGAGACAATGTAACAATTGTAATGAAGCAAACGCCGTAAAAACTAGAAACAATCTTCGAGTACGATTAATTTTCATGCGGGCAGACTAGAATTCACTTTATTCAAAGTGTAAAATGAAGACTGATTTGCAGGTAACGACTCGGATCACCGAGTTCGTGCGGGTTTTTTTAATTATTTTACATCTCTTGATAAATATGCATCACATGCATCACAATAAACGGCTGACTTCAACAGTAAGCATTCACACAACAATATAAAATATGATGATAAATGTATCGGTTTTAAAGCGAATTCTTATCTCGTGCAGATTTCAAACGTGTTTCGCTCAGGAGCAGTAGACTATCACCATACCGTCAATCTCCCATATAAATCGGAGCGCTGCAATGTGAAACAATAAGCACCACAACATCGCGCATACGATGAACTAGAGACTGATCGCAGGACGGTGAAATTAAATTGACTGTGATGATCATGACATCTGAAACCGTGTCACAAGGACGGCGAATAGGAGACCGTGCAGTTTGAGCGCCATGTCCTCTAGGTTACTGCGCATGCTGAAGGTGGGAAATCAATGATTTGTTCACGCGAAGTGAGAATTTGTATGAATGTAGTCAGGATATGCCAACTTTAGCCATATTTTGCTCAGGATGCTGCGAGTACAGTTGCCGTTTTCGGCTCTGCGTAGATAAAGGCTACTGTCCAGTGTGCTTCTATATCGATGTTCATCTCTCTATTTACACTGACGCTTTGGCCTTGAATGAGGAACGGTAGAAAAGACATGCATTTTAAATAGCACATGTGACAACGAGGCCGTAAAGAAACGCGTTTTAAATTTTTGTAAATTCCGTAACGAAGACGCTGGCATGGAGGATGAAATTTTCCTAAAACTGAAAAATAAAATAGATCGAGATTCATCAATTACAGTTAGGAAAGGGAGCAGCATATAATGTCTCGAAGAATAGTAGATAGTATCGGTATTAGACATACGCATCCAGCTACTAGTGTTGGTGTAGGATATTAGCATTATATCGATTAATAGAATGCGCTGTGAGTAGGGACGTGTGCTTTTATAGACTACCATTGAAAACTGTGGTAAATTACTATAGAATGTACTAGCACTACCTACCCTACCTTACTTTATCCAGCATCCCACTCCCCGTTGCGCTGATGTTACCAACCATGAGGATCGGCCAGGGGTCCAAATCGACTGCCGGGCCAATGGAAATCTGGTCAACATTCGTTGCCTTCAGCCATTTCCGAGAGTATCAAGGGCCACAGTCAGTGACCCTTGTTTTTACGTTGTTTTCAGGCCAGTACAACAGTATAGGAATGGGATACAGACAAATGTGTCAGTGATTGGAAAATCGACAAAAGGCAGTTTAAAAACAGAGGCTGGGCGAGAGCGGAAATGAGTAGAAAGTTGCATGTGGTTAGCCGAGCATTGACCATGGTAAGTCCGGAGTCCGAACGAGGTTCTTCTGGGCGCATTGGTTTGGGTTTCGTAACCTGACTTCAGTCGCTTTTGCTTTCGCCAACAGACGCTGGCTCAGTAGCTTAGAAAATCTTATAAATCGCAAGAAAATTTTCGCTAGGGTTTGCACGATTCCATGAGTTGACTGCATACACAAAGTTAGCGGTACTAATGCACCTAGTTTGCACTTCGCCAGTCAAGCGGGGAGGGGTTCTCGTATTCTTTTGGATAGTCTTCTACTCGTTCGACCAATATAACATTCTCCACAGGAGAAAGTGAAGAAATGGATGAACATTGGGGTGGTTTGAGGTGGCAATCTATTCTTATATTCTCCGCATAAAAGGGTTAGTAGATAGTACTTGCTGTTTGGAAGTCCGGGAGACAGATTGATCAAGGTGTTTCCTTTGGAATTCACCGACAGTGTCTCTTTGAAAAGGGACGTTGAGGAGTAACGTTTTCTTTTCGGCTGTCACTGGGGTTAGTTTTTCCGGTCATTCGGCAATAGTCTTTGCAATAAACCTGGCGGAATACATGTTTTCGCAAAGCAGGTCCTTGATTCTTATAAGTTCTTCCTCCATGCTATCTGCTAAACAACGTTTCCTTACCTTTTGGGCCAAACACCGGACTTGATTCCGACATTGTTAGAGGAGTACGAAAATGGCGAAGTTTGTTTATTGTACAGATGGGGTTTTCCTCCTATAGACGCTCCCTCGGAGGCTACCGTCAGTTCTCATGCTTAGGAGAACATCCACGAAAGCATCAAACCGGCCGTTTCCGTCTCGGACATGGATTTGATCGACGGATGTGCCTAATTTACAGTATTTAAGATGCCAGTTACGTCGATTTCTGTAATTACCGTCGCAAGTTGTGATACGCCCCAGTTTAATTTTTCAGGCGGAATTGAGAGGCACTTCTCGTCAGTCGTCAATGCATTCGCCTTACACTCGATCAGTCGTAGTTTGTATGCGTAAGGCCTATTTGCGCGTGGGTGTTAGAAACAAGTTTTAAAAATAATAGCATGTAATGTCAGGCTTGTCCACCCTTCTTACATAGATAGCAAAATAGGCAGATGCTTGGTGTGGCGGCATATTCTGTGGTCGGGTTCATTGCGCAAAACATCTTTACCGTTGATACATACAGTTGATTAGACCGGCTGCCCCCAGATACCACAACCGAGTATAACAGTTCACTAGCATCTTGGCTTCCATAATGCACGGCTGGGTTCTACGAATTACCGTCTGTGTGCGCAAGACAACATGAATATATGAGGAAGAAACCGATTACATATTTGTGGCGGATGAGTTGGAATTATTGGGGTTGCTCCACAAGCGCAGTAGAGTGCTTTTAGGTAAACCTAGTTCCAGTTGAATAATTACGCTACTGCTTACAGTTTCCTATCGATAACGGGTAGGCCTTATCTCAGTAAACACGTACTTTCAGTTTGTTTCGAAGGGACAGCAGCTGTGTCTCTTGTTTGTGTCAGTTCCTCTTTCTGCTGAATTGCATCTAAAACAACCGGAGGCGGTTTTCTTTGAATATTTATCGTTCTATTTCGATTTGCTGTGCTGCGCTAAGTGATATTCCTCCGCGACGTCGAGTTTGTTGCGCAGATATACAATCACCCTACTGATTTTACTGACATAATACCATTACTGACAAAGACATGGAGGACCCGAAAGGCCATCTCGTGATTACGTACCATTATCAGCTAGCCATACCCAACCACATTAGTAAAGAGACGCCGAAAAAAATAGCATGACTTCTGGGTAATCTATTCACGATATCACTATGCGCACAGACGGCGGGAAGTCGTG
>CACRXP010000031.1:454632-475875 GCA_902702965.1 Spirometra erinaceieuropaei | reverse complement strand
GACATGGATTTGATCGACGGATGTGCCTAATTTACAGTATTTAAGATGCCAGTTACGTCGATTTCTGTAATTACCGTCGCAAGTTGTGATACGCCCCAGTTTAATTTTTCAGGCGGAATTGAGAGGCACTTCTCGTCAGTCATCAATGCATTCGCCTTACACTCGATCAGTCGTAGTTTGTATGCGTAAGGCCTATTTGCGCGTGGGTGTTAGAAACAAGTTTTAAAAATAATAGCATGTAATGTCAGGCTTGTCCACCCTTCTTACATAGATAGCAAAATAGGTAGATGCTTGTTGTGGCGGCATATTCTGTGGTCGGGTTCATTACGCAAAACAACTTTACCGTTGATTAGACCGGCTGCCCCCAGTTGCCACAACCGAGTAAGACAGTTCACTAGCATCTTGGCTTCCATAATGCACGGCGGGGTTCTACGAATTACCGTCTGTGTGCACAAGATGACATGAATATATGAGGCAGAAACCGATTACATATTTGTGGCGGATGAGTTGGAATTATTGGGGTTGCTCCACAAGCGCAGTAGAGTGCTTGTGAGTAAACCTAGTTCCAGTGGAATAATAACGCTACTGCTTACAGTTTCCAATCGATAACGGGTAGGCCTTATCTCAGTAAACACATACTTTCCGTTTGTTTCGAAGGGACAGCAGCTGTGTCTGTTGTTTGTATCAGTTTCTCTCTCTGCTGAATTGCATCTAAAACAACCGGGGGCGGTTTTCTTTGAATATTTATCGTTCTATTTTGATTTGCTGTGCTGCGTAAAGTGATATTCCTCCGCGACGTCGAGTTTGTTGCGCAGATATACAATCACCCTACTGATTTTACTGACAAAATACCATTACTGACAAAGACATGGAGGACCCGAGAGGCCATCTGATGATTACGTACCATTATCAGCTAGCCATACCCAACCACATTAGTAAAGAGACGCCGAAAAAAATAGCATGCCTTCTGGGTAATATTTTCACGATATCACTATGCGCACAGCCGGCGGGAAGTCGTGGTCTATGTGTCTTAGAAATATCACAAGAGAAGTGTTGGTGTAGATTGTGGCGCTCAAGGATGTGAGATCAACTTAAACCACGCACAATAAGTTCGTTTCGTCTACTGTCAGAAGTCAGGGAACTGTGAGGACTAGTTTGTTCTGTACACAGGGCAGGTTGCCGTAAGTTGGCTGTTTGCTTGCAACAGAGATAAGCGTTCGTTCACGGAGAGCGTCAGTCGCGGGGTGTTGTTTACGCGGGGGTGAAAGTCTGTGTCAGTAGGTGGGGGTGACTGGTTGAATGCTGGTCATGAGATTTGACGGATTAGGGGAGGATTAGGGGGAAGCATAATTACAGGGGCTCACGGGTATCAAGCCAGGTCGTTCGACACGCATGAGGTGATAATAGTTTGTGGGGGCAGCCGGGGGTCACTGCAGCTGGACAGGAGGGGGGCCCAGTTCTCATATTTCACTATGAGAAGGAATAATGACAGATCATGTCTATGAAGTCTCTCCGAATTTTGAAAGAGTTTTCCTGCAAACTAATACATTCGAAAAATTTAAAGTTGGCCCCCGAACTACGAGTCGCAGTCCCATTTACCTGCTATCCATTATTTTCGGATGAGATTCCTTCAGAATTGCACACAATTCAGATAGAATAGATGGTTTTGTTTGTATTTTGGTACACCAGATGGGCCATTTATCAGACTAAACAGTTACATGGATCATCGTTCTTCTGATTAAAACCATTTTGTCTGTAAATGGTTCAGAGCAAACGAGGCCCTGCCCTGTAAACACTTGCTGTTTATGTGAATGGGCACATGATCACATATAATGGACTTGCGTCGGCCTCAAAAAAGGATTATTCATGGTTTACTTTTTTGCCTTTTTTTGGAATTACGGAGCCTTTTATGTCCGCCAAGGCTATACGGCCGTCTGAATATCGCAAATCGTACTTTCTACCTAGTAGAGACGCCCATAACCAAAAGCACATGAAAGTGGAAAGTAACATACCTTAAGCAAAAGTGAAGGAGAAAGGGATCTTTCACCAAAAGCAAACAAAACCATACAGATGAAAACACTCACAGCAACAAGCTTAAAATTTATCCCAGAAATCTTCCGAAATCATTTGATAATTTTGACCCTGACTTTGTTGACCATGATCGAAAACATGCCCCCACTCTTGCTTTTAAAACAGTTGTCTACATATGAAAGGTAATGCTATTTCGTGCGATGTCCAGTTTGGCGCAGCGCGTCTGCAATCTGACAACGCTTTGTGATCGCTCTCTTTGAAAATAAGTCATTTTTGTGCTATTTGACCTTGTCCCGTGCAATATCTGGCGTATTTTGTTGAATATCACGCTGAAAACGGACGCCGATTAATTCGGTTGCATGCAAGTCCAAGGGACTCCATATATATAACGATTCTGATTCAGTGCTGTCCAGTAAACCTCACTCGTTTGCTCCACGTGGCCAAAAATTGAGTGAATAGGAAGTTGTGTCTGCGATTCAGTTAGCTTCGGATGTCAAAGGCTATAAGTTCGCGCATAAGCCTGTGTTTGGGTAATTGTAAGACAGGATTCGGTGGACACAAACTGGACACTTGAGGAATTGGAACGCGCAAGACCTCATGTGGTTATAGGTGACGGATAGGCTTCCATAGGCGGAAGCTGATAGAAAAGAAGAATTTGTACGCCCGACACTGCATTATATCAGTGTCCGCTTAAAGCGAATGACCTGTAGAGTTTTCCAAAAGAACGGTAGAAGTTCTAATAGGGGAAATTCTATTCTATTGCACACATTGGAATAAAAAAATTTCGCAAACTCGATGCAGCCTTAGATAATCTAAACAGTCGTCCACTGAAATGTGAACTCGGGCTCCTTTTTTAAAAAGGCATGTTAATTTCAATCTCACTATGAGTTCAGTGCAAAAAAATGACCCCAAAATCTGATCGTAACGTAAACGGCTGCGAACAGGCGCTGGCATATGTCATCCTATCTGTTGACTCGCACTGCCGTCTGACATCCGGGGATGTACCCAAATGTTTCTGCACATCTGAAATCAATTCGAGAAAATAGTGTACGTATCATGTGAATATGTATTGTGTAGACAGCACGTCAAGAGATATGGACGATGTTTGATTTTTCAACGGATTTTAATGTGTCCTCTTTGCCGAAACTTACAGGTCTAGAAAGCAACCTCAGACTGCATTTAGTCAGTCGGACGCAGGCATAATGGATCTCCACCCATTCCAGTCTGTCGTCCGACGGAGTTCATATATTTTCGATAAACGTTCTACATGTCTTTCAAACAGACAGTGCTATGTCGCATTCTCTAGTCCGAAACAAATAAGTATTATCTGCGTTCGCCTTTAGACCATACACCAGAAGACAATACCATAAAGACTCTTTATAGTTTTTAAATCTGAGCAGCCCAGCACCTGATCAAAGTATAGGTAATAAGAATAAATGTCTCTGCGTGCAGCCCACTTATTTTCGCAGAGGCCATATAACCACGTTAGTCCCTACGTCCTCCGACAAAATCCCGATTATCTTGAATTTTTCGCTTCTCTGTCTTACATATCTTCGAGATCTGGGCTAGATTAAAAGCTGTCTTACGAACGACCAAAAAACAACGAAGAAATTTGTTCTTTCACGCTATATTTCATGATTGTAGGTCCTTTGGAAAAAATCCAACCTTTCCCAAAGAGCATACTATGTTCAAATTATATTTCCTTGGATGCCTGCCTTTCAATGTTAATATGCACAGAAAAAACTTAACTCTTAGCGAATGACGTTGCGTTTCACACAAAAAGCGACAGCGAAAATGTATGGAAAAACGTCAAAGGTAAGTAGCTGTACATACTCACGAAGAATGAAACCCTTTTCAGTACCAGATCGTTGAAGTGTGAATAATAGTCTGAGCCAAGTTTAGAAATCTCTGAGATTAAGACAGTTGGTAGAGCTCGTTGCTCAGATCGAATTTTTTTGTATTGTTATCTGCAGATAACAATACAAAAAATTTCACATGTACAGGAAAATGCGGAAAAAATCAAAGATGCACGTGGACCTACGCAACTCATCCACCACAGTATTTGCTGAACAAAAAATGCTTGGCAATAGAAAAGTGCTAAAAGCTACACCTCAGAGTGCTTGAGTTTAGCAGGAATATCGATTTGTCTACTAGAAGTGGATGAAGTGTGTGGTGATGTAGGAGAATAAAGGAACCCTTTCCCTTACTGGACTCCTCCACAAGACTTAGAGAAAACTGTAAGTAAAAGACTGCCCGAAATACGTTTTTCCAGAAAGTCAGCATTGAAACTTAATTGCAGTTTGTTCGTTCTTTCGCATCACAAACACGACGTTTGGCTTTCGGCGCGTTTTACGATCCCGAGACGCCGGGCCGGTTTTTCGTGCTGCCGCAGCGCCTGTAGTCCACATGACGGTGATTTAATTCTTCTTTCGTTTCGTCCTTATCGGTTTCTAATGCCAAGATGCTCTCAGCTAACGCGCGATTATCTGCTCTCTCCCCGTTAACGTTCGACAGAGATATTTTGGTGTGCACAATTATGTTTGCCTTCTAATTAAATGTACCATAAGTGTTTAAGCACTTATTGTGCATTTTGTAAGACTGCGAAAAGGAGGCCATGCGAGAGTGTACTTGTCCGGTCGGATTTGGTGGACGACAAGAACGGTGCATGCTGTTTAACCAGATGCCTAAGGTCCCACGTCAAGTCATGCCCATTCGTTGATGCGCCGGGTCGTTTGAAGAAATTGGTGACTGCCAATCCTGACTTACTTTTCGAAAGAAGTGTTCACCGGTGACCAATGTCAATAAGTCGGCACTTCCAATTAAACATGACCAACTTCGTGCGTAGAAATGCATGTGATCTGGGCGCAAGATTGCCTATCTTATGCAGTTTCCAGCACGCGAGAGCACATATTCGACTCTGTTAAAAGTGTTATACATTTTTGTAGGTCTGCAGTGAGGTCACGTCTACAACTGTGTCAATTCAACTAATCGACTTTTAACCTGCACATTGTAAAAAATCAAACTGCTCGTTGTATGCTCGCAGAGGTTGGCGTAAGATGTCACTGAAACATACAACCGGAACCTAGCCCTTGTTCCAGTCAACGTATTGTCTTCTAAGCTAGGATAGTGTCGTTCTCTAATGCCTGGAACACAAATAATAAAGACAAAGACGCCTCTGTTTTTCAGAATGAGTTCGACTTTTTATAACTTTCTGTGTTTATCCGACACTGTGCTTTCTCGAATTTTCCCGCGTTCATTCCGGGCCATGACCCCACACTTGTTTTCCGTGTTCTGAGTGGGAATTGATGAATTTTTTTCATGCCCTTATCGATAGCCGCAAACGTTTTATTAATTACATCATTTATCCTCGAAACGAGGGTTTCAAATTGCTTCGCATTCAGACCTTATGTTGCTGGACTTTATGTGGCCAGGCGCAGGTGAAGGATGACTTTTTTTCTATGTATGACGTAGATGGTGATCGTTCAGTCTAATTTGTAGTCGTCACTGGTTATTTCGGGAACTGACTATTTGAGTTCTGATTGACGTTAGAGCCTAGCGTCTCTGACAAGCATGATTATACCATAGTCTTACCTGAGGAAACTGTCATTAGGGTGGTATACTGGTTAGTGTTATCTTGCCCATCAGAATGCTTGGGCTCTAATCCCACCGTGTAAAATTTTTTGGATGAACCCTACCAACCTGCGTTTAAATATAAATTCTCGAGAAAATGAAAAATAGAGCAACTAACACTGCTCCTGTAGGACCGTCATTCATATTCGCCCATTCCGACTGTTCATCCCCGACACATACATGCTGTTTTTGATCAATTTCCAACCCCTTACGCAGTCCAGCGGCCCACCTCCGGTGCCAAAGGCGCTTGCTTTCTGTAGGGTTTTGGTGTGGCAGTTGAAGTCCTTTCGACATCTGCATATCTCGAAGTCCTTATCCAAAGTTTTAGTTGCAGTGCGGACAGTCGTTCGGGACTGTCGGAGCGTTGGTGACTGTTTGGTTTGACAAATTGGCTTGGAGTGATACTACTTAACAATAGAGTTTGTTAAACTACTGAGGAGAAAGTATGAAGAATTGATTATGGCCGCACGGCAACACTATAATGATCGAGATGGTAATTCCGAACCTCCAGTGTTCATCACAGATTATCAGTTGAAGTTGCCGAAACATGAAATCCAGAGAGGCATAGGATCCCTGAATTTTATTGCGATTTCATGAAATAATTCCACACCAAATCTAAAAACAGAAACGGGGCCGTCTTTCATTTACTTGATACGAGTGTGAGGGAAGCAAAAAAACTGTATGCCATTGTACATCATTGGGTGCTGATGATCTTAAAGAACATCGGAACTGCATGCGAGCCCCTGTTCTTGGTACCGCCTCGATCATGTCGTGTGTTTTGTCTTTCCACTCGCTACGATCTCCGGCAGCGGACATGGAAAGTTCACACCGTCCCTTTCTTCGGCGATGAAGGCTGACTGTTGAAGCTCAAAGAATCACCTTCATGTTCTGATGGACCACGTCAAGCTGGGTTTTGATTTTACCCCTTCGCCGCCTTCAGATAGTTTTTGACGCCGGATCAGGGGAAATAAAACTGAGCTCAAAAGACGAACGCCGTAAACCGTATCGATTCCGCTTCAGACGACTTTCTTAAGTGGCGTGATGTATCCTCGCGATGTCGCTACTGTGATTTCTGCTACGTTTGAGATGAAGTCAACGTAATTCACTCAGACAACAGTGTTCAAGCACTTCCCAGTTTTCGCTCATCTTCCACGCATGCAGCTCAGTATTCTTAACACTGTAGGATGACTGCGCTAGCAAGTGTCTTGTGCGCGTGAGCCTTTGTGACGATGATGATACGGCGTAAGGATTGCGATGATCCTGTAATGCCGTGCTTACTGCCTGACGACAACCTTACCTCGGGGCCTCCTCTGGCCAATGATGAATCTCGAAAACACTGATCGCCAACATTTATGGATAGGCCAGTTGTTTTAGATACTCCGCATTCAGTAGGTCGTGGCATACAAACACCAACGACGTCTGACCGAAGCTCGTGCACCGTCAAAACCGTGCAGGGTTCCTCGGACAGTCCAACTTCGAATGCCAGAACAGATATCAAACGGAAGAGCTGGATTTTTTTGAACCACAACTCGTGCATTTGTGGGACGGAATCACACGCTACGGTGAAGTTAATGTTGCAGACTCGTCAACATCTACTAGCCATGGCGAAATTCAAGAGTGCGTCGCAGTGTCAGTATCTGCTTATTACAGCTTGGAGTCCGGCTTGGTCGGGTCTTGTCCTGGAATCGCATGAATTCATACATGACTCGGCCCATCATTAGTGCATTGGTCGACAGACCTGGAATTATAAGTGACTGCACCACGGCGTTGATCCACCTCAGCTAAGAAATGCAAGTCTGTGTAGCCACCTTGGCGTCACTTAAACTATGCATTCAACCCCGATTTTAATGGAACTCTGTAGTCGATTGTAAGAAGACTACCGCCACAACTACGAATCAAATGGACCGAGACCGCCGCTTATGTAATACGCCATGGTAAAGAGCCATGACATGAAATTTACGCAAATTTCATAGATGAATGCGTTAACATTGCCTACGCGCGGTTTGTAAAACTAGTAGTTTAAAAGGAAATCACGAAAATTGTCGGCAAAGTACAACACAAACATTGCTAAACAATTTCCAAAGTAACGTGCACGTTGCGAACACCACCGAATTGATTTGTAATGGCGCTTCTGCACCGCGCGATCTGTGGAGACCATCATTTTGATAAATTTCTAACTCATCTCGCGCAAATCGAAGACGAGAAATTGTATGGAAGCGAAAATTGTCCAGTTGCTGCCGGAGGGTGAACCTTGTGGCCACCATTTTTAGGTCCCCTCTCGGCTGTACTACATGCCCTGCCGTACTCAGGTGGTGAATTGAACTTTTGAGTTATTTTGTGACCTCACCTGAGCACCGCCAATTCTGTATTCACGAGAAAATTGAGGCCACACTGTTGGTCGCATATGGCGTGTCGTAACCACACTTTGGACTCAAGATCAACATTCTGGCAGACCCGAAGATCCACACGCTATCCTGATCCCCTTGTGCTGTATAATAATGCGGCCCGTTCTCACAGCTCTCAGAAAAATTATCTATTGTTCAGTAGTAGCTGGAAGATGAGTGGCAGGTTGGCCGTGTTGACATTGCACTAAGTCCACCATGGCAGGCACACTCCTCACCTGTCCCTATCGCCACTGTCAGCCCCTGCGGCAACGACTACTACCCCTCTCACTTTCGACACTGGCGTGGACCTTCCCGATCCCCCGTCACCGACCACCCCCGCCACCAGCATTGCGAGCTCAATACTAGCCTATCCTCGTTGTGATCGCGCCTTCACATCACACGGTTGGTCACCTGCGAGTCCATCGCACTGTCACCCGCAAACCGGTGCATGAAGGCCCGACTTGCACCCGCCGCACACATTCGGTCACCGCTTTGACCTACTCGGTCACGTGCGTCTCCATAAAAGTCTCCTTTAAACTACCACAGACCAAACCCCATCACAGCCACGAAATAGGCATCTCTTACGTAAGTGAGGGGCGTGTTCTTCGGCCCCGTCTCCATCTGACCTCCATGCAACATGTGAGATTCGAGCAGCCCACCTGCTTTGTGTGAAACCCTGGTATGTTACGCTTACCTGTACTTGGTGCAGCTGTGATCATGCCCGATCCATCCGGCCTCCATGATGCCATGTATTGTATCTCTACGCGTGACGATTTTCAGCAGTATATCTGGACATCTCGATCCATTCTTTTCTCCAGGGATGGAGACCGAATATCCAAGGTCCAGGAACACTTCCACGTGTTGACGAACCGTGGTGTCGAGTCAAGTCTTGAGTTGACCTCTTCGACGCCTCACGGTGGGCAACGGCGCCAAATCGAGGACAGTATATCTGAGCTCGGAAGGCAAACGACGGAGAGCTTACTCAACCCCCCTCCCCCCAGTCGCTTATCTTTGATGACCTCGAGATATTTTTATGGCCAGTGTAGACTGTATCATTTGAGACGACGTTGGTGTACTTCAGTCGAAAGATAGTCCTCAGGCAGCAGTGATCAAATACCTGCAGTCTCCGCTCATCTCCCACACACACTCAGTCCAGCATTTGCAACCGTAGAGGAGGGCTGACCGGACGGATGCACGGTGCACTCGAATCTCAATGTCGATGGAAATGCCGCGTCTGGTTAGGAGGCACCTTCTAAGGATTTAGGAAACCCTGCGTGCAGCATCCATTTGGGAGGCAATTTCGTCCTTATTCTGTCCATTGGGCAGCCGCCTCGCCCCGAGGTATTTGGAACTGTCTGCTTCAAGTTGGCAGCCATTAATCCAGAGGGGTGCCTTCACCTGGTCAGGGACGCAGCTTGAAAAGAATTTGGTCTTTCCAGCCTTTACGAGTAAACCGACCGAAGTAGCGACTTCATTTACCCAGGGCACCATATACTGTAGATCACCAAAACTTGCAGCCTACAAGGCGATATCCTCAGCGTAATATAGATCAGCCAACCGGCGTCCGGGTGCGAACTCCACACCCTCAAAACTGTGTACAGCTCTTCCGAGAATCCTGTCAGCAGCGTAGTTTAACAGAATTGGCGACAGAATGCAACTTTGTCAAACACCATATCGGGTGTCGAACGGTTGAAAAAGATCGTCAGGGCCCAGAACTCGCGCAGTGGTGGGGCTATAGTAGGCTGTGCTCGTGGTGATGATTTTGGCTGGCACATTATCTAGTTCCATTATTGGCCACAGAGACTCACGATGGACATAATTGAACGCAGCGGCAGTGTCAACAAAGCAGGTGGTAGTCGGTTGTGCTAATAACAATGGTAATATTTTAGAATGCGCCTCAGTGTGAATACCTGGTCCGCGCAGCTCAGAATCCGGCTTGGTTGGTTCTTGTTCTGGAGTCACGCACAGACTGGAATAGTCTGAGAAGCGCAGCACTGATGACTTTCGCAGAAACACCGACGACGCTTATGCTGTTGCACTTCTCTCCCTTATTAAAGACAGGCACAAGGATGCCCGAGCTCCGGTCATAAATAGCTGCTTTATCTCACCACGCATGGTGAATCACCTCAGGGAGACATCAGTGTCGAGACAAGACTTTTAGATCCGGAGCCTTCTGCTTATGTAGCCTCTGTCTTTCATCGGCAACTTCCCCCTCAGAAGCGGAGTCGCACGACATTGCGTAGACTGGAGGAAGATAGAACTCCGCCGCAGAGAAGTGCGGGGATGTGTTGCGTTGCTCATCAAAGTTGAGAAAGTGTTCGAAGTGCTCACGACAGCGATCGACCTGGGCCAAGTTGTCAGCAATAAGGCCGCCATTCACATAGCGAACAGAGTCACTAAGTTTCGAAGGCTCGCCACTTACTTTGCAGATAATTTGGTGCAGTTTTCGAGTGCTACCAAAGTTTAAAGCCTGCCCCATGGAGGTCGCTGTTTTAGCTCAATATTTCTGCCGGCCAGCCTTCGGCTACTTTGTTGTCATTTTCCGGAGTTGGCGGAAGGAAGCATCGTTGCGGGACATAGCTAGAGCCATCTGGGCAGACAACCATGGGGTTCTTCTGCTTATTCAGTCTCCGCGGCGCCACTGGGGAATCCAAGAATTTTCTCAGTTGCTCTGTAGACTGATGACCACTGCCTTCTCCGTCGGTTCGGGTCGTAAAACGGGACTGGATTTCTGTGCTCAGAGCCTCGACAATTATAGGTTTTCGAAGTTCTATGGCATCAAGGCCTCTCGCAAGTGGCATTTTGGGTGCAGATGAGAGGTGAATTTTCATACCTACGAGTTACCAGTTTCGGCGCCAGGCATCGATCTTCTATCGTGAACCCAGCCGCCGAATCTTGAACCAAGTAGAATGCAGTCGATCTGATTGGCCGTATGGCCGTTGTTTGAATACCTGGTCAGCAGATGTTTGTGGCGATACTGGAAGTACGTGTTGGTGACAAGCGGTCGGTTTTGATAGCAAAATTCGACATTCAACATTGTCCCTTCGAGAACCAAGCTCAAAACATCCTGTGAGGTGGCCATTTGAAGAGTGACCAGATCCAGTCCTGTCATTCCAGTCTCCTGCAATAATCAGCAGATCCTTGCGAGGAAGTCCTTCAGCTAACTCTTGCAGCTGTGAGCGGGTCTGTATCGCGCTGTTCAGCAGCTGATGTTTGTGCCTACCCGGAGACGACAGGAGTGTTCTTAAAGTCAACCTCCATTCGCACGTAAGCCATCTCGTCATTGAATGGTTACCATGCAAGTAGTGCACGGTTTGCTTGTTCTGAGAAGGCGATAGCCACATCGTGTCTGTCAGAAGATTTACATGGGCTGCTATGGTGCAGGGCGAAAGACTTAACGTCGGGAATATAACATTTTCGGAAAAAGCGACGCTGTTGTATCTGACTCGGATCGAACCCAAAACTATTGTGCGTTATAAGTAGCCGCTGACTTCTTTTCCGCATCGGCGACTCCGTCTGATCTCACTTTCAATAGCCCGACCGTCGTTACCGACGATGTCCACCGTGTGCTCCACAGCAAGGTGAAGCACCGGCATTTTGTGTGCGGTGGAGATGAATCCCAAAAGTGGGCGACGCTGTATAACCCGACGTTAAAGAGGTGGAAACTATCATTCCAGTATCGGCCAGTTGTCAAAGTGTAGTTCGGTTCGTGCTGGCTGAAATACCAACAGGCGAGAAAGAGGAGTCAAAGCCCAGTGTTTTTCGCAGCCTACTGACTTAGTCTTGTTGCTGGTGTAATCGGCCCATTTCCCCCCTTGCACGTCATGTAACACGGCCGACGCACAAGTGGGCTATCATGGCACTTTGCAATTTACGCCCCTTAAATTTTACCGACCATCGTCTCCCCTCAGTCCTCGTGACGGCAGGAAACCGGATTACAACGACTTTTCTGTGCGGCATTAGGGCAGCTTTCAGAGATGTGGCGTCCAGCCGGGTGAAGTCTTCTTCGTATGCGTAACACAGCCATCCACTGCAACTACAGTTTCATTTCCAGCCGCCTTGACCTACTTCAGTTATTGGAAGATGGTATGGGAAGAGAGGACGTGATACCGATTCAGAGGAAGTCTGTTTCACCACGATCCAACACTGCTTCCCCGATTTGTGGTTAGTCTCGAAGAGTTTGACGGATGAAGTATCATCTGCAATTGATGATATGGCTGGTTGGCTGGTTTCTGTGGATCGATTAGACACCCTGTGACAGCCTTCTTTTTTCAATTTTGTTTGGCATAGGAGACTCCATTCGCACGTATGCTTGTGGCGTTTATGTTCGTAGTCGCCCTGATCGCTGTTGAGTGAACCATGGATACGGTACGGCAGCCCTTTCCCACTGTTCTATCTTGTGACTGAGACTCACTGCTTTAGTTCCCCAGCGTTTCCTGACGACCTGTCATCCCTCTTCTACAATATTCCTTCCAGAACGTATTGCGGCCAAAGACTGAGGATCCCTGTGCTGGGGTCCCCCTACCCCTGCTGCCACGCTTGACCCCAGCCCCGAAGTTCCCCTCGTGTCCGCGATCGTCGTGTACGCCGTTCATCCTGCCGCCTCCCCCTCCCCTTGAATCACATTTGCCCGGCGAGAAGGCACCACCCTCCGCGTCACCGGCGTTTCTACCCCAATCCCTCGACCCGCTCCTGTCTTCTAAAACTGTCCTGCGCCCCACTTCCCCCGTTAGTTCTTCCTGTCTGTTGGACCAGACCATAAGCGTCTCGTCTTCTTGGTGTCCATGGCCCACCACTAAAAATTATGGCGATCCGACCGAGAGGAGACTTCCGGTGGTTGTCAGCATCTCCAGCCTCTCCACCCCTGATGGCGCTCATCAGAACCGTTTGGGAATTAGCCCCATACCTCCTCCCTCCAGCATCTCTCGAGAGAACTCTGCCTCATCCCTTGGTCATAATGATCCTTCAAGCGTGCGTGGATCGTTGTCAAGGACTGTGAGTTGCCCTATTTATATCTTTTCCAGGCTGACCGTCTGGGTACTTAACCGCTTTCTGTTTACAGACCCATACTTCTTACCTTGTCCCATCTAGGGTGAGGATGAAGTGACCGCTAGTGGGCCTAGTTCAGTCCTGTCGGATGCACTTAATTCTTCTGCACCTCCCCAAGCTTCACCCTCTACTTGTTATCAGTGCTCGACCTCCTCAACGTGTCGCAGACGGCGACCGCCTAAAGCCCCGGCACGCCGGCCTCCCAAGACTTCCGAGCCTGTCGTTGGTTTGCCGACAGTTCTTCCACAACTTCGACCACTCGCGATAACCCAGACGCCCCAGCGGCCTAATATGCCCTGTGAGCAGCCGCGGCTTTCGCTTTCCCCTCAGTCGACAGTTACGTGCGTTGATCCTGTCCAGTGCACCTTGCTGCCACCGCCGCTTCTGACCTTACCAGAGGCGGGGCCACCATCATCCGCCGTCCCCTCCTCACTGTCATCGATGCAAGCTCCCGAGCCCGACCGGTTGTTCGCTGCTGTTGACAGCTGTGAGGGCCAGCCTCTAGAACGACTGTTGTTCTCCGTGCATGATGGGTCGTGTGATCAACCGCAACCACCGACCTGTCAGCTGGAGTTACTCAACATGATCCCCAGGTGCTCCTCTTCTGGCAGTAACTGTGGTGACGGATCACCACCACAACTCAGTCTGCGACCGTCGTGCCGACTACTGGCCAGAATTGGTGAGTATTGCCAGTTACATTGGCCTCCCTGTAGTCCTTTCAGAGGGAGAGAAACCATCGCCACATGGGACTGACGTCGACTGATCTGTCCTTTGACTGAATGCCGTCCCGTTCGCATGTATTAACTAACATAAGGCGCACCCCTCTACTGTAGAAAAGCCGCGACGTCTGTGTCATGTTGAGAAAACCAGGTCCTCTTTGTAAAGAACAGTTGACCGGCGGACTAGTTGGCTTTCGATAAATTTGAAAAGTTAATTTGGCAAACGCATGTTTCGGTAACTCATTGTCAGGCCCTTACAGGTACATGTAGCGTGGGAATATTCGCAGGATTTCGATAGATTCTCATCAAGCCAGCACATCCGTATGGGAACGGGGTCGAGTAACGCACGTGAGTGATAAGAGAAATCGATAAAAGTTAGTCTTTCCACTCAAGTGGGACGTGGGCGGGGGGTAGAAAGAACCGTGTCGGGGGAGGCGGGCGTGCCAATGAGTCATCGACTGACTCAGGTTACGCAAGCCAGCCCTCTGCGCACAGAAGAACCTCGTACAGCTCCGCACATTACCTGCGACCAAAGGTTGGTTGACCGCGTGCAATTCTCCGTACCCTCCTAACCCTTCCCCCCTTGACAGCACTCATCTTAAACCCCCCCCCACACCTCTCTTTTGTGAACAGATGGTCTCTAATCGATTTCTCTTATCACTGACTTGTTTTACTCGACTTCGTTCCCTTATAAATGTTCCGGTCTGGTGAGACTCTCAAGTTCAGACGTAGGCTCGCCAATTAGTTTTCTGAGCGGTCGATCAATCGATTTTTCGACGTACCCGTAGGTGATCCTGTTGTTTTTGCAGCTGTCGTTAGTTCGAGGGCGGTTGTTGCGCTTACGTTAGGGCAGGAGTATTGTCCCGTTTTACTTTTGACAATGCTTTTGTTATGATGGCGGTAAACCATCACCGGCTCAAGGCGGTTGCCTAGCAAAGGGGGCAACAATATTTTTTTTACTTTTATCGTCTGGCATAACCGGTACCACGAACCTCTGAGGTCTGTATCATACGACCGTTGCCTGACATCTGCCCAATTTTTAGTGGGTCACCACGGCGGCGGTGTCAGTTCAGACGGGCTTTCGGAAAATTGATGTACCGAGCAAGTCTCCCGTCTGATCGACGGGGTGCGCGGCCGAACCATCTAAGCAGACGATCCTTCATTGGATCGCTAGCAGTAGAAGCCCTCGATCGACGGGAAAGTTCCACATCCGGGCCACGTTCCATGGACTGCAGCCGTAGTATTTAATGGAGATATTAGTTGTCAGGAGCCTTGCTCTTCCTCGGGTCAACAACCTCAGAGGTCCAGCTTTGCAGCCGTCCATTGAGAAAGAAGTACACCGGCGCCGGAAGCCGTTTAGTTCAATTTATTGAGGGAAATAAGCGTGGGCCGTTACGCAGGTCTTTGCTTCCCTCGGTGTTCAGTTCCAGAGGCAGTATGCAGGGGACAACCACGGGTTGCATTTCCTTGAAAGGATCTGCAAACAGTGCAATTTCGTCAGCATTGTCGAAATCACATGCGAGGCTGATGTCCTCGTAGCCGCGAAGATCTATGAACTGAATTGAATCTGAGGAGACTTGGTCGCCGGAACGAATTTTCTTCGTCTGATGTTTCGGATTCGCACCCGAACCCATTATCGAACGCAGCAAGAGGTAATGTTTACCTATTTGATGTTCAATCTCATGAAATGTTGACCGAGTTTATTAGATATGTCTTCGATTCGAAAAGATTACTTAAGTAGGGTTTAATAATTGTGCCTCATAAACCCAAGATATTTCAGCCACGCCGAGATGTCGGCTTTTGAAAGAGCTTATTTTCGGCTGAGTGCAAAATCTACTTTAAGTAGTAGGCATTTTTCCCATTTATTTTCGACGCCTTTACGAATTCAATTATATTTTGTAGAAAACATGCGCACAAATATTCTTTCTCCTACTCATTTGGTAACAGATTGCGTCTTCCTCAGATTTTCCACTTGAGGAGTATATTTTAATCATTACAAACTGTTTCAATTATCGAAGGCATTTTTGTCCCATCATTCAGGGTTTCCAAACTACATGTTGTATACATTTTTTCAAAGGAAAATTACACGTTTTTCTCCGCTGTTGCGATGACCTCATATAGAACTCATCAACTTGTGCAGCAGATGTGGACTAGGCTTTATACTTTATAAGTAGCACTCATAAGCATACTGATGCGAAGCTGCTCAAATGGACGTTTCACGGGTTTAAAGAATGTCATAATTAAGGGCGTTTTTAAGACCAAAAGATACCCTTTTTGAGTAGGAAATTTGAAGAAGACGGAATCTCCCACTAAATGGGTAAAAAAAGTATTTTTGTGCACGTTTTCTGCGTTATAAGGAAGGCGTCGTATAGAATTTATAAAAGTGTGGACTTTGTAAGTAGCTTCTTTTCGGTTGAGTGCAAAATCTACTTTAAGTAGTAGGTATTTTTTCCCATTTATTTTCGACGCCTTTACGAATTCAATTATATTTTGTAGAAAACATGCACACATATATTCTTTATTGTACTCATTTGGTAACAGATTGCGTCTTCCCCAGATTTTGCACTTGAGGCGTATATTTTAATCATTAACAGCTGTGTCAATTTCCGAATGCATTCTTGCCCCAACTGTCGTTGAAATTGCATTCAGGGTTTCTAAACTACATGTTGTATACATTTTGTCAAATGGAAAATTACACACTTTTCATGGGTTTAAAGAATGTGATAATTAGGAACGTTTTCAAAACCAAAAGATACCATTTTTGAGTAGGAGACGGAATCTCCTACTACATGGGTAAAAGAAAAATATTTTGTACACGTTTTCTACGCTATTAGGAAGGCGTCATATAGAACTTATAAAAGTGTACAATGGATGTTAACCTGGTTGTATACTTTGTAAGTAGCATTAATATGCGTGTTGATGCGCTAATGTATGAATAGACATTTCACGGTCTCAAGAAATCTCGTAATTAGGAACTTTTTCAAGACCAAAAGGTGCTCCCTCTCTTTAAGTAGGAAATTTGAAGAAGGTGCAATTTACTGCCAAGTGAGGATATTTTTGTGCATGTTTTTAAAATATGATGAATTTATAAGGGCATCGAAAACCAGCGGGAAAAAATACTGTTACTTAAGTAGTCATTTTCTGCAGAGTGTAGTTTTGCAAGCGGCCAAAAAGAAGCCCAGATCGTGTATCATTTTCTTTTCCGGCTCATGTTAAACCATGCAGCTTGCGGATCTTGTTCTCCAGTACTGCGTAGCGCGTCTACCCGTTCGCTATCCCGTTCACTCACCCTCTGCTGATGACCAGCGTGGGAGTTATTCGCTTCGTGACTTTATAGGAAGGTTTTGCTCTCATTTTTATGTTCGAACTGCCTGCCGAATTTCGGAGGATTTACAGAAGGTCCCTGTCTTATCGACAACCGATGGCAAAGTTTCCGACGGCGTGTAGGGTGGCTGCACCGCAATGTTACTGTCGCTGGAAGAACTAGGGGACAGGGTTTCGTGAATGTCGTCTTCTTCATCGTCATCCAGGCTCTATCTGCAAATTGAAGCAGCAACCGCAGATATGTTGATGATTTTGCTTTTTAGCTGCATACGAGGAAACGAGGATGCGCGAGCTGCAACTGGCCACGCAGTACTCCCCGGCTGGCCGTGAGTTTATCTTCAGCGCGGTTGGGTTTGTGTGCGGAGTCTACAACCACCCAACCAGGCACTGTTGTCGAAAACTCGCTCAATCATCCAACACATCCAGCCACCACTCTGTGATATGATCTATCAAACATCCAACTCCCCCCCCCCCCTCCCGTCAAGCCTCACCATAGACACGGCAGCAGATGTTCCATCCGAGGCCCCATGTTACATCTAGACTGGTTTTGTGCAAAATAGAGCTGTCTCAGAGATCGCACATTCTCATTCCATGAGCGCCTTCTGGTGTAACAGCGTTCGTACTGTAGACAGGAAGGATACGCAGCGTCAGGAGTTGTGGGCGTGTACCTTTGACGGCACACACGTTCAGTTAAACATCGGCGGATTTCCCCTCTTTCCTAGGAAATGTCAGTTGGCGTACTTTGCAACACCCAATCCGCCGATTTAAGTCCGCACTTGTCAGTCCTTCCGAGCATCATAATGGGAGTCGAATTCAGTATAAATTGCAGGGAATATGGCACAGGCATAGTCCCCAATTGTGCCCGACCTGTTGTGAGTCCCCTGTTCGTAAGGCTACAACAACTGGTGAAGTCTTGTTGGGTAGTGGACAACATTCACTGCTATAGCTTTGATTATTTTACAAGCAACCAATTCGCGTGACTGCTGCCCAGCCACGTCTGGAGGCAGCATGGTTCTCGATTGTTTGTCAGGCTCGGGAGCCTGTTTATTTCCTAGGAGACTGTTCTACTACTATGCATCATCAACGTCATCATTTGTCAGCTAGATCAACAGACATTTCTCGTTTGCTCGAGGGCCCTGTCGTTCCGGAGAGTGGAGCTGTCAGGCGACGAAGTGGTTTAGCGGAAGTACGAAGTAGCGTGCACGGACCCCACCTCCAGCAAACACTTTTTTGACCACAGTAGGTAGCGTGTCTCGTCAACCCAAAATCCGAAATGTATTTTCGATTAGAAGGTATTACTTTGGCGGGGTTGCGAGAGGGACTATCGTGAAGAGTAATCTCAACATTTTTCAGTCGCGCTAGAATGCCGGCTTTGGAATGCTCCTCTTTCCAACTGCCTACAAAAACTACATTCGGTAAGAAAATGATTAATCGAGGAGTACGCATCGTTCCATTGATTTCTGATGCACTTAGAAATGCTAATATAGTCCATAGAGAACACAAACAAAAGTATTTTTATTGTACTCATTAGTAGATTACGTCTTCGTTTAATCTTATAGCGAAAAAACGGCAGCCTTCGATTTTATTAGCTTTTTTTTCAATTCTCGAATGATTTTTAACCCAGACTGCCGTTGCAATTGCATTTTGGTCTCCAAATCGCAATCCGTATACTTTCCATGCGGGTAAACTCATGCGTTTCCCCATGCTATTAAGAGTGAATCGTATTGGACCTATGCAATTTCGCGATGGACGTGAACCATCCTGCATACTTTGAGGAGCAGTTACGGATGTTAGATGTGAAGACATGAGTTACTACCCAAGAAGTAGAAGAAGGAATGCTGTGTGTATGCTTCTTACAAAATGTATTTATATAAGGACATCGAAAATCAAGGGGAAAATGCCCAAGACTTAAACAGTCACTTTTTACCGATTGTGGTTTCTGCAGGCGGCTAGAAAGAGGCGCATTCAAAAGCCGGCATTTTTAAGTGACCAAAAGATCTGGGGAATATCATGTACAGTAATCAGTATTGCAACCCCGCATGAGTAGTACCTTCTAATCGAAAAAAATATCTCAGAATTTCGGTTAACATTTCGTGAGATACAACATCAACTGTATTCGTCTAATTGCTTTTTCGACTTTTGTATGTGGTGTTTTCGCGCCAAAAAGGTTTTGTAACTGGATTTGTCTCATTTGTCTGAGCCCTTGGTATCATCTGGTAATTCATCATCTGAAGCCACAGAAATGGAATTGTAACAATTGGACAGTTTTTGCGGCGTCTTGCTGAGTAACTCCCTGGCGTCACCACCTCTAGCAGTGAAACTTCAACGCGTGCAAGACTGAAAGCATACCGATACGCCGACCCCTGTAAGGGGCTATAAGATGCTCAGACCTTGAACTTGCCTCACCTATATCTCATCGTTCTGTCTGCGACATTGAATTCGATGACGGTGATGGATGGATATGAATGCCAAATTGCGTTCTATTGACCCACAGTCAGTGCTGATGTAAGGCAGAAATAGCCAAATCCTGTACCTCCCAGAAAACAGAAACCCGCCGACGATTTGTCCCACAAACAGCATTCTTAGTGCTCTTGAATGTGACTCTATGTCCTCCAGTTTTTTTTTTCTCTACAGGTAGGAGTATAGTGCATCATTGCTACAGCAACCCTGCTGCTCCGGAAGGAGGGCGAGAACCAACGCGTCTTCGGGGCCTGACGCCGAAACTGCTTCCGCGTCCTAAAGGCTGTCCGATTCACCTACCTCTGACCTACGTCCGGCACCTTTGCCGGAAGGCGAATGGCGGCGCTCCAGCGCGATACAGCTGTCGCAGCGAAGCCAGTTGCCCTTTTACAACGGACTCCTACCTCCTCCTTTGTTGCCATTCGAACTTTGGGCACTCAGTCCTGGTTCGCTTGGCCGAGTCAAAGGACTCCTCCATCAAGAGACTGCAGGAGGCCACCAAGTTCTTCTATCCGGTTTTGGCCACTTCTCTGGAACCCAGCCTGTGGAAATTTGCGTGCACTCTCTGCCCATTACAATTCACCCACTTGACTGATCTCAACGACCATCTGTCCAGGTGAGTTCACATTCTCACGCATGGGTAACCCAGTCGCACTTCAGATTGAGGTTGGAACCTCAGTCGCGCCCTAATGTGACACTTCTGTGCGTGTGAGAGGGAGATCAGAGGACCTCGTCCTGCATGAGGCCCTGTACGTATGGACTGGCTTTTTAGCTTTGTTAGCCACTGCAGCGCAGGTCCACTTTAATTCAGACTAATTCACTCGTAAATCACGGCTGTGCCCACCTCCGAGGCAGTCGTAAGCATTCTAGTCAGGTATTGTGCCCCTCAAACGGACCAGAAGGTGGGTGCGCTGGACCAACACGGGGGGAGGGGCTAGATCGCAGTCCGACCGGCGTTATCGGGAATGCGCATCCATAGCAAGTGCCGGCATTGGGCTGTGGCGGCAGGCCCGGATGCTAGTTCACGTCGCGCCAGTTGGGATCCGAGCGGGCCCCCACTTTTGTCGTGTATAAAATCCCGGCGGTGCGGTGGTACGCGTAGGTGCGGGTTTTCGCCGTGCCAACCCCCTGCGCCATCTACCGCCTCCGGTCTTCTTGGCTTGGTCATGATACCGGACACAGGTGGAGGAGGAGAAAGTGCGGTAGATGTTGCGCAAGTCACTTATTACTATAAACTAACTCACCTGTAAGTCACCGTCCCTGCTCTCACCCTGGTGTGAAGCGCACGGCGGAAATCGTCGGTCAGGACGGTTGAACTGTCGATAGGGTATTAAGGGAGGAGGCGTTTTGGCATACATCGAGTTGCACTCTCAAACTGTCCATTTCTCAACATCTCATCTTCAGGCGAAATGCATAACAGTGAGATGTTCATGCCGCAGGATTGGTAACAGGGGTCTTGCGTTCATCGGGGGGAGAGGTTGCAGGATTGACCGATGTATGATCCAACGCTGTATTGGTAATGGAAGGAGGCAAATTGCAGGGTAGTGAGTCATCCAGACAGGCGGAAGCTGTCCGGCTGTTCGTGTTGTTTAAGCCTGGTTGCACTTGACCAACTAGACGTTACGATGTTTCGTCCTTCGTAGCCT
>CACRXP010000031.1:416424-432836 GCA_902702965.1 Spirometra erinaceieuropaei | reverse complement strand
AGGCATGTGGTTACGCGGCAATCACATCCTATAGATCTTGCACACCCCGTGCCTTCATCACTCCTATCTCTGCCAGTCTCCAATGGGTGGTTTGGTTGTGAATCGAAAACGTCAGACTAATAAACTTCTTGTTCCAACGATTACATCCTCTTCCGAATTCCTTTCCGGAACTCATCTCATCGCTTCTACATGGGTTATGACCTTCTCATCCGACAGCACGTTGCGCACGCCACTTAGTATTTGTCTTGGCAGAGGTGACGGAACGCATTGTCGCGGACATTGGCCTGGCTGTCACCCATTGTCTGGTAAATGGGTCATGCAAATGAGGGCCCCAGTGAACGCAGGTGAGCAGTCTACTGTAGTTTATGAGATCCCACGCCACGGCCGTCCTGTCTAGACAGTACGACGGCCAAAGCATACGTGAGCACAGTGGGGCCTGCTGCCCCAAGCCGCTACCCACAGCCTGGAGGAAGACTTGGGGCTCACACGTATAATGGCCCTAACTGGCTGTACGACGGCGGCCTAGGCCTCAGACATCGATTCGATAGGCAGACATAGCGATATACCCCTCCTCCCCCCCCCCCCCCCCCCGCTGTTACGGCTGGCTCTCGAGCCACCTGACGGCTTGGCTCAATTTTCAACAAAAGGCCACACGGTCATCGCACCGTGAGACTGTGACCTATCAGGCGGCGCGACTCCGCTCCAACCAAGGGCACAGTCCCCCCCCCCATCTGCACACGCTGACTACAAAGGCTGCCCTGTGCACCTGCCTTTTCCTGGTCTCTGAGGTTGGGCTCCTGTACAGGACATGGGGTTCGGACAAATGTAGTGATCGTTCCGATTGACAGGAGGGAGATGTGTGCGTCAGAAAAAATGGAAAGAGGAAGGCTTCGTCGGAACTGATTTATTGAACCGTTGACGTTTCGGAGAGCCTGGCCGCTCCACCATTGGCAGAGCGATAAATGCACAAAATTGACCAGAGTTGGGTGTGACGTGCCGATCGATCTTTTTCTTCTTTCGTTGCCTAGGCCTTTTTGTGAATGTTGTGAAAGGTCGAAAGTATGGTCCGGCCTCCGAGTTGTCAACGTGTGCCTGAGTAGGCGGGTCTGCGGTGGAAGTTCGGTCTCCCCATCGTAGTTGCAGTCCCCAACACTGCAACTACTTTTATAGCCAACTGTCGACTTTTCGGCAAGTGGCAGCATGTCCTAGGGTTGCGCTGGACGGTGACGAATGCTTCCCTGGGATCGATGAGCTAGGCCAACACTGACGGGTTATAATAGTCGAGAAACCGCTTCGGAGACTACCTTACTCTAGGGAGTGGCCCTCCAGACTTCGGGCTTCTGTCTTTTGGTCATCGTCTGCTCGCTCGGCGCCTGTTTTGCTTGATAAAGTGGCCTGGGCATCCACTGGTCCTGATAACCTGGTCGTTCAGCTATTTTATCTGCTCACAATGTGTTTCAGATCTTTGGAGTTCTGCGAATATTCTCATGTTAATTTGGCAAGCATGTGTTTTCGGCAGCTCATCATCAGGCCAATACAGTTACAAAGAACTTTAAAATATGAGAAGCTCACAGGGTTGATAAGCGACGCTGGGGCTATTAACACTCTTCGTTCCCACGCCACCCGCATGACGAGGTCGGCGTGTTATGATCATTGGGTCAAGAGGTGGGGGGGAGGGGGAGGGTAAACTAGGCTAAGTAATCTTTTGAATAAGAAGAAGACACGATCGCCGGGACAAGAGCTCTATTAGCCTGACGTTTCGGATTCCTGCTCGAATCCATCATCAGAGACAAACGCAGATAAGGGTGGTTCATGCACATGCGGCTGCAGTATTTATAGGATGCAGTAGCCTTGCCACCGCATACCAATGATTATTCACGGCTCCCTCCCCTTCATCAGGGATCGTTGCACGTGGCGTGATGGCCGACATTCGCGTCGTTAATTGCTGCAATTTCATCACGTGCGTTGGATGTTGGTGTGATGATTGTTCGACCATCTGAAGCGCTGACCCGGGTGTTGGGAAGAGTGTTCACCTGTGCGCTCCCGGCGTGGCCAATTACTCCGCCTAGACGAAGTCCCAGCACGGTGTATTGAATGGGAAGATCATTGCACTCGTTAACGGACTGGGGGCCAGTAAACCATGACTCAAGCAGCTCCCGATTCACGCGATTGTCACCTCTTGCGAGAATTTTGGCCTCGTCAAATTTGAATGTGTGGCCGGAACCCGTCGAATGAGCCGCAACTTGAGAGCTGGCGTCATTTCTCCGTACCGTTGCAGCGTGTTCGGCCATTCGCGTTTGGAGTTGTCTTCCGGTTTTATCTGACGTGGTTGCCTTGTCCGCAACTTCACCAGATCCGATAAACGACTCCAGACGTTTCTTGACGTTCTTGACTTACGGAGCCGCCCGCCAAGATTTGGTATCCGTGCGGTTAGGCCCTTCGTCCCTTTTGCGTATGCACCGGTTGACGAAGTTGCGCGAGTAGCCATTGGCTTTGAATACCCGTCGGAGTTATTGTGATTCGGCAATCTTGTCTTCCGGCTCACTGCAGTGCGTTTCGACACGCCGATAGAGCGTCCTTACACAACTGCGTTTGTGACTGATTGGGTGGTTGCTGTTGAAGTTCAGTACTTGCATCGTATTTGTAGCTTTCCTGAACACTTTAGTCCTTAGTCCACCACAATCCTTGCGGCATTCGAGGACATCCAGGAAGGCCAGCTGGTTGTTCTCTTCCTCCTCCATCGTGAATTGTATGTCCGGGAAGACCGCATTCAGACGTTCCTTGAATGTCAACACCTGATCCCGTTCGATGACGACGAAGGTATCATCCACATACCGGGCCCAGAACTTCGGTTTGTGGGGTTGGAAGACCAGCGACTCTAACCGTTGCAGGGCCGCCTCGGCGATGAATCCCGAAATTGGCGAACCTATTGGTGTGCCCTACACCTGCTCGTACATTTTCCCGTCGAACGTGAAGTACGTCCTGAGACAGAGCTTCAAGAGCTGAAGGATTTGGGCGTGTCCAAGACGATTCTTCGTTTCATCCTATTTGCTTTGTAGTAGCAGCTCGAATGTCTTGATCGCCAGGTCCTGGGGAATAGAAGTAAAAAGGGATGTAACATCAAAAGATACCATGACCTCATTTGGATGGAGGCTTACCCCTTTGAGTTTCTCCAGGAATTCTGCTGACGAAGAGACTGTGGAGTCTGACTCAGCGGTCAGGAACTTGAGACGCCGGAACAGCCACTTAGCTAGTCGGTACGTTGGAGTACCTTTGAGCGACACCATGGGTCGGGGTGGAGCGCCGTCTTTGTGCACCTGAGGGAGACCATAGAATCGGGCCAAAGCCGTATCTTGGGGTCTCGCCATGCGTCTATCGGTCGGTTTTATTGCACCTGAGTTCTCCAAGACCAACAACGTAGCATTAATTTCGCGTGTTAGCGCTTTTACAGGGTTCGTTGCATCCTATAAATACTGCAGCCGCATGTGCATGAACCACCCTTATCTGCTTTTGTCTCTGATGATGGATTCGAGCAGGAATCCGAAGCGTCAGGCTAATAGAGCTCTTGTCCCGGCGATCGTGCCTTCCTCTTCAAGACTGTTTCCTGGGACTCGTCTCTTCGCTTCTATTGGTAAGTGATGTTTGCAATTCGGGTACGCGGGGCACACATCACTGCTATCGGGGGATTGGGGCAGCGTATAATAACCATCTGGGGTCGGCGTTGGCCACAGAGGACAGAACGCCTGTGTTGGCGTCTTCTGACAACATAGCACTGGATTAGCTAGCCGTATAGCCACTGCCTCAGCTGTAGCTAGCACCCATTGGTGTAGGCCTCTGGAGAAGCTTGCTGGTGTCCGGTAGACAACCTGAAAGGTTTCTTTGGCATCGACTCGGGTATTCGTATCGACAAGATGTGCTAGAATAGACCTCGAAATCGATTTCTTCTCACCTTTGCCTAGCCAGGCCGTTATGTGCTCGCGTACTCTCTTTTCCGGGAGTCTCGCTGAACGACCAGTGCAGCCCGCTCCACAGGAGCAAGTGAATGAGCAAATACGCGGTGATGTGGCCTGCGACGGTAGTGGGTCTTTACCTCCCAAGTGTGTAAGAGGAGAGTTCGCAAAACACACGCGTAAATTCTCCGCGAAGAAACGGATAGTGATCGCTGTCTTCAGGTGTCGCCCTATTTGGTCGCTTGCCGTGTCTTTCTTTTCTGTAGTTTCCACGGTGGATTCTGCGACTCACACCCTTATAATTCGGAGGATAAATCCCTCTGAGTATCCGTTTTCGCGGAGTATGTCCCGCAGCTGCCGGAGTTCTGCTTCAACAGTCTCAGGAGAGCGGATACGCCGCACTCTAGCCAGCAGTCCCTGGACCAGCCTGAGTTTAATATTCAGGGGGACAAAACTGTGAAAATTAACGTTTTGTCGCGTTCAGGTTTTCTTTCGGAATACTCTACCCTGGATAGATCCACCCTCTTGTCTGTGCAGAAGGACATCGAGGAAGGCGATTTCGTTGTCTGCCTCAAACTCTGTAGAGAACTTTAGCGAGGGATGTGAACTGCTAAGCTTTTGGACCAGGGCGTCGGTGTTGGTGGGATATAGCGCGGACGGAGGGTGATTGCTGTCTGAATGTAACCTAGTATCGATGGCTTTTGCGGATACTGTCGTTTAGATTGGAAAAGTTTAGAGATCCGGGAAGATTATTAGAAGAAGAAAATTGCAGTTGACTGGTTGTATACTGTTGCACAAGGAAGCCGAGGAAGGGAAGTTGGTTGTTTTGACCTCCATCGTAAATTGGGTGTTCGGGTCAACCAAATTCAGTACCAAATTTGTTTACCGGATCGGGTGCAGTTGTGGGTAAATCAACTACAGTGCGTGGCCGATCTCATGAAATGTTGGCCAAAATTCTGGAATGCGTTTCCAATTAGGAAGGATTACTTAAGTGGGGTTGTTATACAGCATAACCCTATAACATTTCGGGCTCAGCAGGATGTCGGCTTTTGAATGCACTTCTTTTTGACCTCCTACAGAAACCACGTTCGGTAAAAAAAATGACTACTTAAGTAGCATGCATTGTTCCTATTGATTTTCGATGATCTTATAAATTCAAATATATTTTACAGAAAACATGCACAAAAATATACTTTCTTTCGCTCATTTGGTAGGAAATCACCTTGTCTTCATATTTTATATCCGAAGAAAGTGTATATTTAGGTTTTAAAAAGTTTCTAATTATGCGATTTTTAAGACTGTGCGATGTCTATGCATGCAAGACCGCACATGTCCTTTTACTAATGCCCCTCATATAATGTACAAGACAGTCCGGATCCATTGCGAACCTTCACTAACTCTATGTGGTATCTTCTTCATGACATAGAGGAATATATGGTTTTCCTTACGCGGAAAGCATGCACCTTGTAAATTGAAATTGCTAAACTCTGATACAAGGGCAGATCAGGCTGAAAATTATTCGGGAATTGGGAAAATTTTTTAAAACCTAAATACACACTTTATTCGGGCACAAAATATGAAGATAATGTGATTTCCTCCCAAATGTGCAAAATAAAGCATGTTTTGTGCATGTTTTCTGTAAAATATATTTGAATTTATAAGACCATCGAAAATTAGTAGGAAGAATGCATGCTACTTAAGTTGTCATTTTTTACCGAGCGTGGTTTTTGTAGGAGGTCAAAAGGAAGTGCATTCAAAAGCCGACATCCTGGCAAGTCCGAAATGTTATAGGGTTATGCTGCATGATATAACAACCACCCCCATTTAAGACATCCTTCCTAATCGAAAACGCATTCCAGAGTTCTGGCCAACATTTCATCAGATCGGTCACGCACTGTATATCGGAGAAACCCGCTCCACATTCAGCGCTGAGACTTTGCCTAGGCAAAGTAGCTAGCCGCGGGGAGAGCGTGCGTAGGGTCACCGGCCCTGGTGTCAATGTCGGTGGGCCAAATTTCTCAAAAGTTCACACGGATGACGAAATCCGGCAGTCGGCAACCCGGCTGCGTGCGATGAGCGTGGGAGCCGATAATTTCGACCGGCACACAGGCGCATAGCAACTACATGTTCACTGCATACTTCAACACCTGGTCAATCGAGTCGTGATGCCCTCGGCAGTTGCCAACACTGATAGGCATATAGAGGCCTAACAACTGCATCCTATAAATACCGCAACGCCTGGGCAATCCACTACCCTTATCTGACTCTGAAGTAGGCAAGAAGGGCAGGATTTTTTGGTACCAAAAATTTCGCGACGGCTCGTCAGCTGCGTCCTGTCGCTTCATAAGAGAGATAACGAGTGAGAAGAATACAACAGATTTGAATTCGTGCAGAAAATCAATGCAGAAACGGCAAGGTCAGGGTTTTGGGTAAAGCTGGCTAATCAATAAAGTTAGTAACTCAAACACCTTAGGCCAAGAAAGTGAAAAGGGGGGGAATGTTAAAGAGCAAAAATGAGAGGAGAAAGGGAAAATCATGGAGCTAGAGGCTACCATGGCAATGTTAGGTTAACCACGTGTTCCGATTGTTTACAAAGATCTGGTTTCACTCGTCGTATATAGGCCGCCTCCAGGTACCGCAATGTCCGAGTTGTTCGTGCCCGAACAAGTACTCGGAAGGAAGTTTTGGGGTCGACGGAGTGACCACTATCAAAAAGGTGTTTCGTAGTGGAAGAACGCGGGATTTTATTTTCTTGTCTTAAGAGCCATCTGGGCAGGTGCTCAATAGACCTGGCTGCCAACTGCCTTTGCGTGCGCCCAATGTACTTGCATCCGCAAGTGCATGTGAATTCATAAACACAGTTTGAAGTGGCGTGCATTGGCAAGGCATCCTTTGCCCGTGGAATCAGAATTGGCTTAGTAGGACTGCATAATACTAGTTCGGCTGCATTGTATGTCCTTTCAATGGCGGAACGTAGCCGTCGTTTGATAGTACTTAAAATATTGTCGCCCTTAAAGGGCCCTTCTTGCCTACTTCAGCTTCGTACCGGGGACAAAATGCTTCAAATTATCTGACTCTGTCTCTGAGGCTGGATTCGAGTGAGGATCCAAAACATCGGGCTGATGAAGCTCTTGTTCCAGAGACCGTGTCTCCGCCTTCGCGACTACCTCCTGTAACTCGCCACTCCGCTTCTTTTAACCAATAGAATACAGTGTCGAAAGTTTGAAAATGCATCGGTGCACATGCGTCGGCATGTTGAGCACATGGGAATAACTCACGGATGAGAGTATCATTGGGAATGTGCGGAAGAATGTTTCAGGCAGAGGATGAGTCTGTTTAGCCGCCAACACATTCGGACGATTGCTCGACATAGTTTGATTGCGATTTATCCTGGATTTGTGTGCCTGAGTTTTGCTGGTGACGTCCATCTGGAATCGCGACAAGGTGTCGAAAACCGCGGTTTCCTATCCGTAGACACGATGAGGGGCATAGGAAATACATCAGGACGAAGTTGAGTAGGAATTTATGACAATTTTGTTCATCCACTTCTGACAAGTGAGTGTTTGCATCACATCGTGGTTACCGATTTGTTGTAAACTAAAACCGCCCAGGCACTGCGACGGTATGTTTGCCTTCTGGACTTTCAGCAAACTGTAACCGTGGCAGAGCCAACAAATCTCATAGAGAAACACTCATTGGGTGTCATTTCCCCTTCCGCTCTGGGGCTTGTCAGGCTTTTGTTTGTCTGGCCGACCAGATTTTTCGTCTCGCTGGCAAGACATTACTCAAAAGATGGTCTGTCGCAAATGCCCAGGCTGCGAGTGTGACTCTGGCTACCACGAACTTCAGGTACGGTCCCGAATGGAAAGAGAAGATGGACGCCATTTGGGCGGATGATGTATTCTGCACAGAATAACTGCGAAGGGGGTTGGAGAGAGCTGGCGGTCGGACGGGGGCACGTCCGGCACCGAGAGAGTGGCGTCCCAATTCTCCGTCAGGGAATGCGTCAAAGCGTCTTAGACCAGGGCACGTTTGACTCGACCTTGAATTTGATTGGCCAGTTGAAAAGTCGAGCACTGAGGCAGACACCATCGTTATGGCTTTTGTCAGTCGTTGGAAAGCCTTTTTTGGTGCCCTATCCACGGTCGCGACTGACCGAGGGGCCCAGTTCGAATATACCCTTTTCCAAGCCCTTCTCAACCCTCTTGGCTGCACGTGCATTCGGACGACGGCATACCATCCAGTTGCCAACGCCATGGACAAGCGTTTCTACCACCAGCTGCAGACCCCCCCCCCTGCCTGCCACGGAGGACCCAACCAATTGGTTTAACTGCCTGCCCCTTGTGCTCCTTGGCATTCGCTTGGCACTGAATTCGGACCTGGATTACAGCGCGACCGAATTGCTGTTTGGCACTACTCTCCATCTACCAGGCGAGATGGTTCTCCCAACCTCTTGCGGTGCCGATGAGAATCCCAACAATTTTATGCATCCTTTGCGACAATTCATGCGCACACTTTCCCCAGTCCCGCCCCGAACTTAATCGACTGATTCTCGCTTCGAAAAAGGCTTGGCCAATTACATCTATGTGCATGTTCGGTGTGACCGTGTCAGCAAGTCGCTGGAGCCACCCTACGAAGGACCGTTCCGCGTACTCTCATGCAATGCTAAGGCCCGCCGGATCGTTCACGGTGACAAGGAGGACAGGGCAACGGGCTCGTGGCCCGGTGGGTAGAGGCGTGGACTTCTAAACCAACAGGTCGCGAGTTCGAGGCTCGGGTGTTCCACACTTCGGGCTTGGGTATGGCTGGCTGACGACGGCTAATAAGCCAGAAATGGCCATTCCAGTCTCCCTTGTCGTTGTCGGTAATGCTATTCTGAGGACATGTTTAGTGTCGATCGGGTTAAGGCTGCTGTTTCGGAGAAGCCGCCGGACCTGCTTTAAGGACTAAACTCTGCTGATCCCCTACTCCATGATCCTCAACTTCCCCTACCCCATGCTCCTCCACCTTCCCAACCCGCCCTTCCCCACCTCCCGCCACCGCCCCCAACCCTAACTCTTCCAATGCCACTGACATTCGCACCACTCGTAGGGGCCGTCGTGTCTACTTTCCCGGCTACCTTATCACTCAAGTGTATTAGCATTTAATTTACCTTCGGCGTCGTTTTAGCCTAGGACTTCGGTCTAGCTGGGGGTACTGTGACAGCCCTTCGTCATATTTTTGTTCATACACGACTTTTTATAGGTATTGCACTTGCCAAGCATTTCCTAAACCCGCATTTAGTCATATTTATTCAAGTTGATGTTTATGGAACGGATTCGCAGAATACTCCAACTAGTGTGATTTTCGGTTTCAATAACTGACTTTTCAGCCATTGGCGTTTTTCTTCACTGGGCGGCGTTGACACTCAAGTGCGTTCTGGCGTGGTCGTTTTGCTTGGCTTTTTTTCGACTTGGTCCTAACGTGGGATCGCATTATCGATCGTCTAAGCCCGCCAAAGGTCTGCCACCAAGTAGACCCTGAACTTTATTCTGAGAATCAGATTTGTTGAGCACTGCTGTGGAACAACATTTGCCAACCGGTAGGATGGCTATGTCTTTAACAGCTCTTAGGCATTTTATTGCTCACTCTCATTACCAAGGGTTTTGCAGTTCTTGTATCGCACGAGTAAGGAGGTTTGGTGGCGAATTAAATCTTTCGTCTCTTCAATGCTTTTGTTGACTGAAAAAGGGATTTAAAGGCGGTGCGGTGTCTGCAGGGTTGAAACTGGCGCCACGTCCGAGGATTTCAAGTTGTGTTCTGGTGTGGGATTATTGGAAAGGTTATAGACGATGACACCGGAGAAGCTGGGAAGTCTCAGTTTTGCTAATTTTATTGATAATTCCTTATCTTTTTTGATAGGTACTTATAGGTATGCCTAAGAATGTCCCCCTCAATATCATTCAATTTTTCACTAACTATTCAGAAATATGATTTAACTTAGTTAACCTGCAGGTTGTAATTGCAGTCTTTGGTGGAAATCATGAATAAGCACTCTAGTGTCGGTCCTCTGTCGTGTCGCGCTAAAATATTCCCCTTCTTAGAGTAGAATTCGCTGGAGGTTTGCATATGCATATTTTGGAGTCAGTTGGTTGTCAAGACAGTGGTTGGGCTTGAGTTGACATTATATGAAAGGCGAAACACTGACGTCTCAAGAACTGTGCAGCTTACAATGTCCTGCGTCATCACGTGCACAAAGCCGGGACAAGACGACCACGCAGAACTCATATTGACGCACCTGTGAAAAACTCGATGCCTCGGTAGGATTCGAACCCACGACAGCAAGGGGAAGGCATTAGTACAGCCAACGTTCCAGCCATCTCAGCTACGAGGCCCCACCGGACGACGCGAGTTTTATCACATTTGGGCCATGTTAGTCCGCCCCACCTACTGCAACGTCTGGAATCCACCAAATCTGATACGGTAAACTGATTGCACAAACAGGTTTTCCTAAGCAATCCATCTAGAATCCACCAGGCTCACGTAATTAATAGGTGTTTTGGCAGATTTTGGATAATTCGCTTTGACTCATTTTAGAATTTCGGATAATATTTCGGTCATTGAAGTCTCAGATGAACGTAATGAAAATAACGATGGTTCATACACTCCTTTCTTATCATCCAGATTCCTGTCACATAAGTTCTGGATTTGCGTCGTCTGTTGTGTATATACAGAAAGAATACTGGCAAAGAAAAGAGCACCCGTGGCGGCTACTTATTGGTCTTAAAAAGGCCTGAATCAGTCGTATTCCAAGCCCTAGTTTTGCACAATTTTGCGCTCAAAATTGGACGCGTTGGTTACTAAGTCGAACTTGCTGCTGCTAGCCGTGGCCTCGTTGTGGGAGACGCCGAGTTTTTCACATTTGAGCTCCCAAAACATCTAAGAATGGGCCACACAGAACTAAAGAAAACCGTGCAGACGCCGCCCGACGACAAACTTACCCAGACGGAAAGAGAAAGAGCTACCAGACCGAACTGCCCCCACAGAGTCTCAACCACCCCCTTTGAGGCGATGACTCATAACGCAAGCCAGACATCCGCCGAAAGGCCCGGACAGCAAAATAGGCGAAAAATCGATCAACCCAGGGCCTACTACCTCGGCATGCCACTTCAATCTCTGATTAAGTGCATTTACCGCCTTAGCAATAGAGTGGACCAGGCTCAGTGAAACGTCAGCAGTTAAGTTAATCCGTTCCGGTTAGCTCGTCCACTTTTGAAAATCATAACCCCAGGCACTCTCAATTTTTCCAAACCTTAGCATGATTTTATCCGCATGACGTTTCGAATTCACACTCGGACGCATCATCACAAACGATGGCAGTTGAGGATGATAGAGGCAAGGTGGGCTGCATTATTTATAGGACGAAGTTACCATGCCAACATATACCTACCACAATTAACAATTTACTCATTCATCGCCAGTGGTCGTAAATTAGGACAATGATTGCTGATTCGTCCAAAGCCTTGCCGCTAATTGCCGCCATTCCGTCATTGGCGTTGACTAATCGTGCAATAATTATTCAGCCATTTATTTCGCCAATGCCCTCCACCGCATGGCCAATTACTCCGTCCAGGCAACATTTCGGCATTGAATTTGCAGGGTGTGGGGTCATTGAACTTGTTAATAGATTGCGGGTTGACTGGAGTAGCTCATGGCTCCCGCGGTTGTCACCTCTCGTGAGAATTTCAGCCCTGTCGAAGTTGAAGGTGTGACCGAGTCCTGCCGAATGAACTTCGGCTAGGGAGCTGGTGTCGTTCCTCCTTACTGCTGCTGCACGTTTGCAGTTTCATTTACATAATTGCTTTGCCGTCTCCAGGCCTTTTCTGCCAAGACAGCGGACTTATTGATCTACTTTCTTGATGTGGGTTAGGTGCTTCTGGTCAGTGTGCATCCGGAACTCCAAGTGCTGTGAGATTGCGGTCAGTGGCTTCCGCTACTGGTTCTGATGCGTCCTAGTCCCTCCTCTCGTTTGCACCTGCACCTTGTGATAAGGTTGTCTGGGCAACTATCCACTCTGAGCATCCGTTAGAGGTATTGCAATTCGGCAATCGTGTATTTGGGTTCAGTCCATCGATACACTGCCCTCACGGATTTGGGTTTATAGCTGATTGGGTGGTTGCCGTCAAAACTTGCTATTTGTAGGCATTTGTCACTTCTTGAGGAAGGAGACACGATCGCCGGGACAAGAGCTTTATTAGCCTGACGTTTCGGATTGCTACTCGAATCCATCATCAGAGACAAAAGAGCAGAAACGGGTGTTTGTTGCATAAGGGGCTGCGGTATTTATAGGATGCAGTGGCCATGCTACCGCATACCTATGAATATTCACGGCTCCCCCCTTCATCCGGGATCGTCGCACTTGGTGTGATCATTGCTTGGTGGCTGACATTCGAGTCGATAATTGCTGCAATTTCATCACGTGCGTTGGATGTTGGCGTGATGATTGCTCGACCATCTGACGCATCGACCCCGGTGTTGGGAAAAGTGCTCACCTCTGCCCTCCCCGCATGGCTTGTTACCCCGCCTAGGCGAAATTTCAGTACGGAGTATGGAATGGCGGGGTAACAAGCCATGCGGGGAGGGCAGAGGGGAACACTTTTCCCAACACCGGGGTCGATGCGTCAGATGGTCGAGCAATCATCACGCCAACATCCAACGCACGTGATGAAATTGCAGCAATTATCGACTCGAATGTCAGCCACCAAGCAATGATCACACCAAGTGCGACGATCCCGGATGAAGGGGGGAGCCGTGAATATTCATAGGTATGTGGTAGCATGGCCACTGCATCCTATAAATACCGCAGCCCCTTATGCAACAAACACCCGTTTCTGCTCTTTTGTCTCTGGTGATGGATTCGAGTAGCAATCCGAAACGTCAGGCTAATAAAGCTCTTGTCCCGACGATCGTGTCTCCTTCCTCAAGACTACATCCTGGGACTCGTCTTTTCGCTTATATTGGCAATTTTTCACTTCCCCGAACACTTCATTTTTTAGGCGACAACAATCTTTTTGACTGACTAGGAGATCACGGAAGACCAGCTGGTTGATGTCTTTTTCCTCCCTCGTAAACTGAATGTTCAATTAGACAACGTTGAGAAGTCCCTTGGATGCCACCATCTGATCCCGTCCGATGACGACAAAAGTACCATCCGTATACTGGGCCCAGAATTTCGGGACTGATTGTCGAGATGGTCCAGTTACGACTGGAATCGTCGATCTTCCGGCATGACAAATAAATTTTTTGGCAAGGTTTGGTTTTGCAGACGCACTTGACGGATGTGACACGCTCAGCCTACTGAATTATTTCTTAGTAGGTGGGATTACGTGAAAATAGTATCAATGGCACTGTTAAGACGGAGTGCACTTTGACCTATCTTCCTGTTGACCATGCGATCACTTACCCTCCTATTCTAGCGAGTGATTAGATTACGTGCGTCAACGGGGCTACTTCTTTCCGATTCCACTGCAATGAGTGTGTACGGCCAAGTTAAGTCACGAAGGTGCTTCGACGGGGCGTTCAGCGCACGTTTCGTCTAGGAAGAATGTCGTTGACGTATTCAACAAAGTCTTACTAGTGATTTACATATACCAGACCACCTCCCGGGGGGTCATTGCTTGGAAATTTACATGGCCAGGCTTGCGAAAGGCGCAGGATATCCGTTTCCATGTTCTGCGTTTCTGCGGCATATTCACCTACGTCCCCATTATCAGCGTTATACATCAACTTACCGGTCCGTTTGCTGAGGCGTTTGCGACACTGCCTGTTGACCGTCATTAACTGGTCTACTACGTGCCTTAGGAAAGTTCCCCAATTTTCTTCAACTCGTTCAGGAGTGCTTTCGAGCACACACGCACCCCTCCGAATGCTGTGCAATTCCCCTGCTTTGGTGCAGTTTATGCCCACGGAAGTAGCACACCTAATGACTCCAACTTCGAGAAAAACCAGGCAGATTTTCAGTACTTTTGTTAATGTCAGCCTACTTTTTTTAAACACCGCCCCAGTCCAAGTCGGTATCTCGGTCTGTTCTGAAAATAGGAAGACTAGCGTAGAAACAGTTCTTTTATCGCAATCCCAATGGTTCACGTGAAACCATTCCAAACTTTCTTGGAGGGTGACCAGCTCAGGTCGTGCTGAGTTTTTCTACTGCGCTCATTCAAAAACCTGCAAATTAAGTCCATAGTCGCAGCTCAGTAAAATATTTGTTCTGCATCGACCGAATCTAGAACCATCCCTACTTGGGTATACTGGCGTGTTTAGACATACATCCATCCGTATGTCGTAGCAATACTTTTAGGGTCATTGGTCTGCGGCATTGGCATATTACCCTCGATGTAAGCAGTTTTTCCCCTTGCAAACACTGCTCACGGTGAGGCGAATTGATTGCCTCCTTCACTTTGGTAAACTCCTTGGGTTTGTCCAATTGTCCCATCCCCCCCTCCCCTTCCGCGTGGTCTGCTTGCTTATGGTCTGCAAATGAAATAATTAAAAATATTTATTCATCAGGATTGCATGCAGTCGCCGGTAAAACCCTCTGGACTGTGCAATCAACTAGCACTTTCCTCCCAGCCTAACAACTGACTTCACGGTTTCGTGGGCTACTACTTCGTTTTGGGTATCCGTCTTTTAAATTAAACATTCCACGACGCACATGCGTTACTTCAATTGCTTTACTGCTTCCCGAGACCATTCCTTCGCTTTGTTCTGCGCCCTTGTCCCGATCACACACCATTTTCTTTGAAAACTTTGTGAAGCGACGTTGAAAATGTGCTTCCAGTTCCCATTGGTTGACGGCTTTTTCGTTGCATTTTTTTTCCTTCTGTCGTACCCTCCAGTGGCTTCCGCAAACTGTTCGACATAGACCTTTTAATTTTTCTACTAAGCATTCCCAGTGGGGCTGCAGGACCAAACCTGACCAACTTTTTTACTCTGTATGAGACCAGAAGGTCCAGTGCCCCGAAAGAAAACGTCTAGAGACGTTTTCAGAGTGCGACACATGTGCCGACAAAGCAAATACGTCGGAGAAATTCGGTGGTTACTCCGATCGCGGACGGCCGAGCGTGCGGCAGCAATTAGGATGAACGACACCAGCTCCCTAATCAAAGCTCCTTCAGCCGGACCCGGTCATATCTTCAACTTCTACAGGGCTGAAATTCTCACGAGAGGTGGCAACCGCGGGAGCCATGAGCTGCTCCAGTCATGGTTCTCCAACCCGCAATAGATTAACAAGTTCAACGACCCCACTCCTTCATATTCAGTGCCAAAACGTTGCCTCGACGGAGTAATTGGCCATGTGGGGGAGGGCATTGCAGAACAAAATGGCTGAATAATTATTGTACCATTAAAACCGATGACGGAATGGCAGCAATTAGCGGCAAGGGTTTGGACGACCCAGCAATCATTGTCCTACTTTGCAACCACTGGCGATGAATGAGTAAATTGTTAATTGTGGTAGGTATATGTTGGCATGGTAACTTCATCCTGTAAATAATTCAGCCCAATTTGCCTCTATCACCCTCATCTGCAACCGTTTCTGATGATGTGTACGAGTGTGAATCTGAAAGCCAGGTAAACGAAAGTGCTCTTTCAGTGATCTCATCTCCTTCATCCCAACTGCTTCCCAGAGTTGACAATTCCGACGCCACCGGCAGCGTATTGATGAGTGCACAGCCTATCCAGCCTTGGGCCCAAGTGACTAGACAGCGCGACCCAGCCAAAGGCGCACACGGACACCGCACTGTGAGGCCATGACCGGTCAGACGGTAGTCCAATCATGGCCACGGGTTCATTCCCCACACGGCCAGACTACCAAACTGTTCATTTGTCTCTGCCTTATGCTTTCTGAAGATGGGTTCTTGTGCTGCTGCAAATGCTCAGACTACTCCACTATGACAGTCCGACCGTCGTTTCCGACGCTGTCAACCGTGCGATTCACATCAAGGTGCAGCAAGCACGGTGACTTGTGCGTGGATTAGTTCATAGTGGTAATGGACTTGCAAGGAATCTACCACAGTCTCTCCTACTCTACGTGGGTCCAGTGGCGGGGGACGCATGGCTGAGTTCGCACCTTGGCGCTCCACTCCACACCCCCTGGTTCACACAGCAAATGACCAGGGCGTTTACCAATAACAAAAAGGGGGGCGGCAGGGGTCCCCATGTGCGCGACGTCTGTCGGCAACTGTGTCTGCTACCGCACCCTGAAATGTTGGCATTTGTTACTGGACACCTTTTGATAACGCCCGCCAGAGTCCGATATGGCCCCCCGTGTTAGTCCAACGCATCTACTACGTGGTCCGTTTTGGGGGCAAGGCTGCTCCACCAAATCTCGAGTTCTATTCTCGCACATCTTGTCGATACGAATCACCGAGTCGATGCCAAAGAAGCCTTTCAGATTGTCTACCGGACACCAGCAGGCTTCTCCAA
>CACRXP010000031.1:389140-409278 GCA_902702965.1 Spirometra erinaceieuropaei | reverse complement strand
ATCACAGGCCACTTATCGGCACTTCTCGGCGAATCCAACACACCAATTATACACCACTTTAGATTGCCACACAATCCAACATGCCGCCACCACTGTGAAAGAAACTCTGAGACATTAATAGACCCAGTGAACACCAGCCCAGGTTTCTCCAGCGGCCATTGCCGCCTGAGATGACAACCCGGGTTTCTGTATTCAATAAACCCCTCGAGCCGGCGACTTCTGTCTTTTCCTTTTGCTTAGGATTTGACCTAATGATTGTAGCACCCTGAGTATTCACCCTCACCAACCAGGCGCTAGATGCCCTCCCGTCTGAATAGCGACAGAGTCACCATTTTTAAATGCTTATGGGAGCTGGAATTCGAATCTTGTCATTTATTTTGTTGGTTTACGGTAGACGATCATGGCAAGGCGGCCATCCTTGAAGCAGTTGATTAAAAAATCCAAAAGCTAGTTTTATTAGTATCCGATCCCAGGCGGATTGTTGAAGGCTGATGAGGAGAGGGCTCGTTATTCTTCCACTAAAAGTTTAGCGATCTGGACGGCGGCGGTGAGCCCATGGACAGACCCTCCTCCTGTGTATAAGCTGTATTTCTGAAAACGATTTCCAGTTAGGCTGCCTCCGCTCTCTCTCTCTCTCTCGTGTCTGAAGTTACTGAACATTTACTCTAACCACGTGCGCTTGTCTCATTACGGAGCAGATTGCAGGAACATATTCTTCTCACTTGTTACGTCCCGGCAACAAGACGCAGGATAACTCTTCCAGACTCCCCTGTAGGCGTCACTGTCCCTATAGCCGACAGTCACCATTGCGGTGCCTGGCGTATTTGCTCAACGTCTCCCTGCGTCAAGGTCAGTCGTCTACCCTGTGGACACGCCTAGACATGCAGACCTTACCACAGTCTGACCGACTGCAACGTACACACACACGCGCATTCAGACGGCCACGGCCGTTCTTGGCCACTTGAACAGGCCACTGGGCGCACAGTCCCTCGGGTGATGCAACGCACACAAATGGTATCAACCCAGCTTCGACAAACTTCTACATGCAGTTGACACTGCTGTCTCACTCCCTCTTACAGGCGCGACTTGACACCGTAAGCACGCGCTGACTCTTTATCGGTCACTATCGATCAAAACAACAACTCTGCATTCCGTGCACAATAACCCCCTCCCATCTTTAGGTTCAGCTTTTAAGAAGTAAACTTTGACAAACGTACGTTTTCGATTATTCATCATCAGGCCTGTACAATAGTATGGGGGGATAGAGTAGCAAATGCACGAACATCCAATAAACGGTTAATATGGGGGAGAGAGTTGAGGGCGTTCAGAAATCAGGGATTGTAGGCTAGCCGGGAGCTTCGGAGGGGGAGGAAGAGGGGAGGTATACGGCTATGTCTCTGTTTCATCGCCGTAACGCGACATGGCAGAAGGTGTGAATATACTTGCTGGGTTCATCTTTGGCCAAGGGAGCCCTAGGACCTGTATGAACGCTTTAGGCGAGCCCAAGGTTGGGTTGGCTAACTGTATGGCCATCCCCTCTACCGTCGCAAGTATCCGCTGAAGCAGGGACTTGGAGTGTCTCTTGGCGGGTGCTTTATAGATGACTCACAATGCTTGCTTAACGTCTACCCGATGGCCGCTGTTAACCAAATGGGTCACAATTGCGCAGGAGATGGACTTTCCTTTATCTGACCAGACAGAGTGATGCTCTTGCATCCGCGTAGATAGGCGCCTATATGTTCGACCAATATAACCTGCCCTGCAGGGGCAAGTGAAGGCGAAGGTGCGCATTGAAGAGATCCGAAAGGACAGTTTATCCCTATTGTCACGATGAGGAAGTAAAGTGTTTGAGAAAACCTAGTCTTATCGTAGCGGCTGGGTACGTGCACGCGATAGCAGCGTTTAAGCGACGCTGTAGAAGTCCGCTTGCCGGACCTTCCTGAAATGGCAGTGTGAGAAAAGACCCCTTCTTCTCAGTCGTCGAGAAGTCTGACTTTGGGGGACGTTCCTCCATATATTTACCGACAAGCTTTTCGGGGAACCCGTTGTTTCGCAGAGTGTTTTGCGTAAGGGCAAGTTCGTTCTCCAGCGTGTCTGGAGTGCATATCCTTCTAGCCTGGTTAGTTAGGCAGCGGACTAACCTTCGTTTCTGACTTGACGGGACAAAACTGTAGAAATGTGTATATCGTGCTGTCCATGTTTTCTTACGAACTATGAACTGTTGTATCAGGCATTCTATTAAGTAGGACTTCCAGCGCATATTGCGTACAAATCAATCTGAGACTATCGCATTACGCTAAAATCGCGGCTCCGAAGGCGGCCAACTTCGCAGTGTGGCCTTCAGGAAACTCCCACTCAATTTCGATCTGAGCTGCTCCCCCCTTTCCTTTTGCTGCTGTGTAAACTCCTGGTATTTCCTAATAACATCCGGACGTGGCCTTAGGAAAATTCGATTTTCATGCGAGTGGCACACCGCCAAAGTGACATTCTTAATCATGAGAAAGTCGGGGACACTTCTGAGTGGGTTGTAGCGTTGATGAGAGCATCCCTCAGTTCCCCTTCGTCAATGGGTGTTTCAGGTCTCCATAGTTTTGCTTTGTGCGCAAGGCAAGTACGAAGCCTGTTGCAGGCGTTAGACTACAGGAAGGAGTTCGCCAAATTGGCGGCCAGGTCGACAGAATTCGGAAGACGACGTTTTCTGATAAGAAGCTTGTCACACGGTCTGAACACTAATAATAATTTTTTCCAAAACGGCGGCGTATGAGGCAACCGGAAGGCACTAGCGCGGAGTTTGGTGTGAGTATGTGTCATAAACCCCACTTTTGTTTCGTCAGTTGTTGCACATCAACTTTCAAACCCTTATGTCTTTGTCCGATTCGCGTATTTTCATTGGTTGACCTCTGAGCGCCAGCGTGACCAGATTTCTCGCGGCCTAACCGCGTCGCAAGGTCGCATACGGTCCGACGGCGTGCTAGTTGCTGACTCACGCGCGGACGTGATTGGTGAGACTGACCTGCGGCGTGGTGGTTCCCCGCCGCGCGTGAAAGCCGGACGACAGGACTAGTGCGTCGAGTTCAGTGCCACCCTTAACAGTATCGCTAATCATCACCTCGCACAAACGTCGCACAAGTCATTGGGTACCTGAACCAGCGATTTGACTTTGCTTAGCCAATCAAATGGCACAGTTGTCTCCGCAATTATGCAAGTCACTACATCGGAAGCCTAGACACCGAGTACGGGCAAACGCAAATCCCAGATGCGCAGTTGTCGCCCCAGCAGTCTGGAAGCTGCCCACGAGGTCGACCTCGAGGACATAAAGTTGATGGTGCTGACTGACAGACACCCATCCCACACTCTCACTGCCAGATGTGGCGGCTCCCTTTCCGGCCAGGAGCATCGGTGTAATGAGACACTACGGATGCTCAAATACTTGAAACGCAAGCCAAATCGGCACAAGCAGCCACCTTTGTCCGTTTCATATAAATGAGTGCGTTGTTTCACTCTAATTGTCCATATTACGCGCCGCTATGTGGCTGCTGGTTAGGCTCCGGAGAGACAGAGAGAGCCCCAAGACACAACGGAACGAGTGAGTTCCGTAAAACGATCGGTGAGTACCCCTATACCATTGCACGACTTGGATCGACTTTTCCCCTTCCAATGCTTTAAAAGTTGGACACTGAAAGGTACTCATCAGGAATCAAAGGAAAAGGTGAGAGGGGACGGAAGGATAGAAGGCGAAAAGGACACAAATCAGTAGCGGAGCAGCATACGGCAAGAGTAAGTTTGGGCAGACAGTGTGCACGAAAGCTGACTGTGCTATCAAAGAAAAGACACAACTATCAGCTCAAGATGAAGACATAATATTGGTGACAAGCAAAAGTTCCGAAGGAAACACCAGAACCGGTAAGCGGGAAGCATGGGGAAGCCTACTAAACGAACTCGAAGGAGTGCGCGTAGGAAAAGATTGAGACTTGGTTTTCCAGCAAACAGCAACAGTTGGGAACGAGAAAATAAATGAAAAAATCAGTCGCTTCTTAACAGAGACTTTTTGGAAACTGAATAATATAGCTTGTTTTAGCTTCTCGCATAATAGAAAAAAAATTTGGTGGTTCATTGACCGCAAATAATTTCAAGTAATTTTTTCCAGAAAGTGAACAGGTGGGAACTGAATATATTCGCAGGCACCTTATTCAGCAGGGTAATGTCTGGTAACTAAGTGAAGCCTTCATAAAGTCCCTGTTTTCCAAGGGCTTACCAAACTTACGAGGATGTCCATAGGAACTTAGGCCATGATTGAACTTTAAAAATATACGTGAACGCCGACAGTATCTACTTTTCTTTTCTGGTATCGACGACGAGGAACTGAAATTTAGATGTGACAACCATGAGGCTACATTGACTTGCCTAAGTACTGGCCTCAAGAATGCCCACCCTAGGTTAGTGCATAAATGCTATTATCAGCTGAAATTCTGATAGCACACGCGGAGGGGACAGTTATTATTAATTTCACTTTGACTCATCTGTGAAAAACTCGGTGTCTCGATGGGATTTGAACCCGCAAAAGTAAGGGGCGACTTTAGTGCAGCCAACGCTCTAACCACCTGAGCTACGATGTCCCACAGGACACGCGAGTGTAATTACATTTGGGTCAGGTTTACCCGCCCAAATTACTGCAACGTCTGGAATCCACCAAATCTGATACAGTAAGTTGACTGCCCAGGCAGGATTTCCTAAGTAATTTACCTAGAATCCACCAGATGACTACCAGGCTCACATAACTCATAGGTGTTATGGCAAACTTTAACTGGCAATTCGTCTAAATGCATCAGGAGAAGTAGGGGCCATAGGACAGAATTTAGCGGAAAGTGTATATTAATGTACATTAATTATCCCTCCCTTACATGTTTACCTAGTGCCTAAAATTATGTGTACTCGTGCTTGAATACGTTAAAAAATACGCACAATATGCCCGACCTGCGTCATCGTGAGTTATGATTTTGCTGCCACTTTGTGTTCACAGAGTACATCACTGTGTATCGATCTTTCTAGACGAAATTTAGGATTGGCCGCTTTAGTCACATTTTTCGCGGATGTCGGCTATCCACTGTGATAATCAGGTCTGGGTGATATCAGACTCCTGGAGTGAACCTTACTGTTGTTGAGTTTGTAAAGAAACTCTTGGTTGAATCATTGTTTTTCCGGAATAAATTTGGACAAGGCGGTGGCAACGAAACATGGAGAATTTAATGATGTCACCAAATTGAATGGCCTCTTATTCAGCTGCATGCGGCCATTGCGTATTTGTAGCATAAATAGCGACCAAGAGTGATGAAAAGTGATAAATAAATAAAACATTGACTTTAAGTTTTGAGCTGCATACGTAGCTTTCGATAAATTGTCGTCGGGCCAGTACAGTTATATGGGAAGGGGGTAGAAGTAAAGCATGTCAACGATAAGAGAAATCGATAAAAGTTCACCTTAAAACACAGGCGGGGTGTGGGAATGTGGGGGAGGGGGGGGGGTGCTAAAGGCGGAAAATAAGGTACCCAGGAGTTCAGTTACGAAGCCCGTAGTGGACACGGCTCCCATGGTGGACTTGATGACTGAATTTAAAGCCCTACTTCGGGCGACGGTTAGGAGCCCCCTGCGCTTTTCAGAGACGGGTGCAATAGGGAGAAAACCAGAGCTCTGTAAGCCATGGTAAGGATCGATAATGAACGTAACCCCATTCCCACACCCGTCCTCTTACTTCCCCCTGTCCTCACGACTGACTGCGGTCCGGTGTGTTGAAGTTATTTTCATTCCCAACAGGTTGTCACTGTAACCTGAACTCAGTTGCCTAGGCCATTTCTTTCCCCCTCCCGCCTAGCCATGTACACTCGCATATCAAATCAACAGTCCATCTTTTATTTACCTGTCATGTTTGATTCCTTTAGGCCGCTCTTTAATTGGACAGTTTATCTTATTTTATAAATGCACAATGACTGCATACAACTGAATAGGTCACAACATTTTATGACGTCATTGAATTCTGCATGTTACGTAGCCTGTGTTTTGTTCAAACCCTTGTTTATTATTTTCTCAGTTCTTTTCCTCTGTCATTCTTCGTAGGCCAAACACAACATCCTCCACTTAAAGCTGACTACCTTCGTGTGGTATATTTTGTATTTTTACCTGTTGCATACACTAAAAAGGTAACTGCAAAACGCCATTTCTAAAGGTTTCGCGTCCCAAATATTACACCGTAGATTCAAAACATCTAACATTAGAGCCAGACGAATCTGTTATGTATGCAAAACAGAAGGGTAATTGGAAATAGGACGTGTACTGAGTACGATAGGCAGCACAAGTGATGAGGCTTGAGGAAATGGCCGGGCATATGGCAAGGGGGACTGTCATAGGCTGATGGGTGGCCAATCAGCACAAAGAAGGTGTGAACAGGGGTCATGACCTTGATCGTTCGCTTGTCACGTGTTTGTGGCATGATGCCCTGACGGCCCGGACAGGATACGCTGCATCCCTCCACCCTAAAGTGGAGAGCATGAGGAGGAGGGGAGGAGGGGTAACAGTAAAGGTAATAATGGATAACTAGACAATGTTATAATAAGATTCGTCCTGAAAGCGTTGGACAGGTTTGCGGATTCGTGTCGATCTTCACAGGGCGGTATTTTCTACCTCTGCGCCGCTTTGTGCAGTCACTGGCTCCTCTGCCCCTGAGCTAGTGCTGGCCGGGGTAGAAGGAGGAGGAGGAGGAGGAGGAGGAGGAGGAGGAGGAGGAAGATACGCCTCGGTCGGTGGCGTAGTGCTCTGTGCAGGCAGTAGGTTTCAGTCCTCGGGATGTCAGGATCCCTATCAAGGGTTGCTGGCAGTTCAAACTTTCCGAACTCTCCACTTGCTGTGTCCGTCCGGCTGCGAACTTGGTCCAGATGTCGACGCACAATTCTCCCATCTTCTAACTCTAATTCCACTATTTGCCCCTCGCTTGTTCGAACTACCGCTGGACACCAGTACTTTTCGTGTTCCAGTCGCGTGTAGACACTTTCGTTAGGTGCGACGACTCTTGATCGGGTGTTCACATTATATCGTGCTTTCATCTTCGTCTGTTTTGCAATGACTCTATCATGCGTTGATGGATTAAGCAGGTCGAGTCGTGTGCACAACTGCCGCTTGAACATCAATTCTGCAGGCGAAGCACTAGTTGAGTCGTTTGGTGTTATGTGATAGCTGAACAGAAAGCGTGACAACTTGGTGGCCAAGTCCGCTTCCGTCTGTTTGGTTAGTCCGTGCTTTATTGTCTGGACTGCACGCTCTGCGAGGCCATTAGAAGCAGCGTGGTACGGGGCAGTAGTTAAATGTCTAATTCCATTTTTCTCCATGAAATCTTTAAATTCTGCACTAGTAAAGGCTGGGCCATTGTCTGAAACGAGCATTTCAGGTATCCCAAAAGTTGAGAAAACGGTTCGCAACTTGTTGATTGTAGTCAATGAAGAACAAGAATTTCCAGTTGGAATCGCATCTATTCATTTAGTGTGGGCGTCAACTACCACCAAAACCATATGGCCTTGGAATGGCCCAAAATAATCGACGTGTACCCTCTTCCACGGCGAGTCGGGCCAGGCCCAAGGCTTCAGAGGATCCTTCGGTAAGGTCTTCTGTGTTATTTGGCACACATGACATGCTTTCACCACGTTTTCTATATCTGCGTCAATTTTGGGCCACCAAACATAGCTGCGGGCGAGAGCTTTCATTATAACTGTACCAGGATGAGCATTATGCAGGTCTCTGAGGATGGTCCGTCGCCCTTGTGGTGGCACAACTACACGATTGCCCCATAGTATGCATCCGTCTTGTAGACTTAACTCGTTTTGATGGCTGAAGAATGGTTGAAAATCAGGGGAGGTAGAGGACGGCCAGCCAGATTGTAAGGCTCTTTTTATCCGACTTAGGAGAGGGTCTCTCGATGTCCACTGTCGAATTTGCTGACAGGTTACAGGTGCGTTGACTAGGTTCTGCAAAAGATTTACGGTCTCAAAAACAGGTGCCCCGTTAATGCCATCGTCCACAAAAGGAAGCCTACTCAAGGCATCAGCTACTACGTTTGCACTGCCTGTAACATATTTCATTGAATACGTGTAAGCGGACAGGGTGAGTGCCCATCGTTGCATTCTCGGCGAGGACATCTGTTGTATCCCTCGTTTTTCTCCCAGCAGACCTAAGAGGGGTTTGTGATCAGTGTGAATCTCAAAGAGTCGACCAAAAAGATAGAGGTGGAAGCGATGTAGGCCAAGCATTATTGCTAAGGCCTCTTTAACTAGTTGCGAATAGTTGGTTTCCGCCTGTGACATGGTTCTTGATGCAAAGGCAATCGGCATCTCCGCACCAGAAGGCATTCGGTGCATGAGAACTGCACATACGCCGTACGGAGACGCATCACATTTCAGTATGGTAGGCTTTTCGGGGTCATAATGGACTAGGACAGATGAGGAGGCAAGAGTCGCTTTTGCTTGTTCAAAAGCACTTTGTTCGACCTCCTACCAGTTCCAGCAACGATTCTTTTCTAGTAGTCGATAAAGAGGCTTTAGAATCGTAGCCGACTGATTAATAAAGCGACTAAAGTGGGTGACCAACCCCAGGAATGAACGCGATTGACTAGTATTGTTGGGGCGCGGCGCCGTCTTCAAGACTTTGAGCTTATGTTCGAGTGGATGGAGGCCAGTTTTATCCACCCTGAAGCCCAGGTATTCCACCGAGTAGGCAAGGAAAGTGCACTTATCTCTCCTGAGTTTAAAACCAGTTTCTTCTAAACGTCCTAACACGATGCTTAGAGTCTCTAGATGACTATGTTCAGATGGGCCGGTAATTAATATATCGCCAAGGTATGCGCAAACGTGGGGTATATCCTTCACGAGGTTAACAATCAAGCATCGAAATAAACCGGGGGCCGAACTTACTCCAAATGGTAGTCTTTTATATCGAAATAAACCCCAACGAGTATTGATGGTGGTGGCGTCTCGGGATTCCGTATCTATTACGACTTGGGTGTAGGCATGCTGTAGGTCCAAAGTTGTAAATTGATGACCACCCGAGAGGGATGCGTACAGATCCTCGATGCGCTGGAGAGGATAAGGGTTCAGTTTAGTTGCCGAGTTGATTGTCAGCTTGTAGTCGCCACAGATACGCACAGAACCATCGGTTTTAAGGACAGGAAATATTGGGGCTGCCCATCCCGAATATTGCACGGGCTCAATAATATCCGCTTTCTGTAGGCGATCCAGCTCTTCTTCGACCTTCGGTGCGACTGCATAGGGGACTGTACAAGCTTTGAAGAACCGGGGCCGGAAATCTGACTGAAACTGGAACTTAACAGGTGGACCGCGGTAGTGGGTAGCAGAATCGTCACGAAATAGATCCTTATGATTTACCAAAATTGAATCTAAAGCCGGATTTACACCAATCCGATGTACATAGGATAGAACGGAAGGCACACATTTAATCCAATTCCGCCCGAGGAGATTTGGTTGCTGACTTCCTCTCACCACATGAACCGGCAACTAATGAAGTTCTCCATCATGCTCGACTTCGGCTGTAAAGACCCCTCGAATCTCTTCGTTCTGTCCAGTATAACTACGGAATGTTGAGCTAGCCGGAAGGAGGGAGGGTAATTTCTGAAGAGAGACCTCATTGATGAGAGTAACAGCTGAGCCAGTGTCGATTTCAAACTTCACGGGGTGGTGATAAACCGGCAACGTGACGGTGTAGGGCGATTGGAGTGGCGCGTTGGCCGAAAACATTCGGAGTATCGCCTCGCCATCCCCAGCTGGATTAGGGTAGGTCGCATGCGTGTTAGTATTCGCGCGTCTTTTGGAGAAACACACTCGTTCAATGTGGCCGACTTTCTTGCAAAACTGGCATACCATCTTCTGGTGTCTGCAGTCTGACCACCGGACATGATGCTGGCCACAACGGTAGGAGGATGGTAATTGTTTTGAGGGAGCTGAAGGTCGCTGTTTAGGTGAAGACACAGCAGTGTTGACTAGGGAGACAGTCATTTCAGATTCCAAGGATGCTATCACTCCATCGTTTGACTGATTCAGCTGCTGAAGGTTTTGTCGCACGCGCTCCCGATGACTGGCAATATCACAGGCTTTCTCCCATGACAAATCCTTCTTCTCTGATAAGAGATTTTCCCGAGCTTTTTCATCGCGCAGACCGACGATCAACGGCTGAACGAGCATTGCGTGCTCGAAGTTGTCTGCCTTGATCTCTTTATACCCACAGTCCTGGGTGGCGAGAGTCAGATTAGTAATAAAATCACTGACACATTGACTGGATTCTTGACGCATTTGACAAACCGATAGCGACTGAGAAAGACGTTGTCTTTTCCTCCCGACGCTGACTCGAGTTTTGAGAAGGCTGTTTGGAGATCTATAGCTTTTTGTAGATTGAGGGCATCGAAATATCGTTGTCCCAACTCTCCGAGATTCGTCCGGAGGAGTTTCAACTTAGATGGGACGTCTAGTACAATTGTGGGTGACAAAATCGGGAGTAGTTCGATAAAATCCTCAAATGTCTTCCTCCATTGCAACCACGAGTCATTTGAGGGCTACTGGGTGTTCTTTGGCCAGAAAGGTAACGGTGTAGGCAGCAATGAAGACATGTTCGTTAGGTTGCGTCGCCAATGCTATGTATGCAAAACAGAAGGCTAATTGGAAATAGGACGTGTACTGAGTACGATAGGCAGCACAAGTGAGGAGGCTTGGGGAAACGGCCGGGCATATGGCAAGGGGGACTGAAATAGGCTGATGGGTGGCCAATCAGCACAAAGAAGGTGTGAACAGGGGTCATGACCTTGATCGTTCGCTTGTCACGTGTTTGTGGCATGATGCCCTAACGGTCCGGACTGGATACGCTGCAGAATCTATGGTATCCTTTGATGTCGTTTCGCTCTTCACCTCCATTCCACAGCAACTAGCGATAGACTACTGGCAGAGCGCTATGGCGGAGGGAGACATGCCCCTGAAGTCTGAACATCTGCTTGAGCTTCTGAGACAGTGCCTTATGACCTGTTTCACCTTTGGTGGACAAATGCACGAACAAATAAACGACACTTCCATTGGCTCCCCTCCATCAGGCCAAATCGCTGGAGTGGTTCTTCAACGGATAGAACTCTTAGTGTTCGCCAGGTATCAACCAAGGTTCTGGACTCCCTGTGCCGATGGCACCTTCGTCGTTGTCAAAGCAACTGACATTGAGCCCCTGAAGGAACTACTGAACTCGGTTTACCCGGATATCTAATTTACGATGAAAGCAGAAGCAAACAACCAACTGCCCTTTCGTGGCGTGCTTGCGCGCCGGCGTACAACTGGACAACTGCAAACCGCAGTATTCCTAAAATCCACCGACACGAGACAGATCGTAAACTTTGATAGCAGTCATCCTCTGTCTCAAAAACGTAGCTGTGTCGACACTCTATTCCAAAGAATCAAAACACACTGCAGCACCCCAGAAGATAAAAGAGCTGATCAATTGTACCTTCAGAACCTATTTGAAGCCAACGGTTATCCAATACATTTTATCAGGAGAAACAAACGTCGGGCGCGCAAACAACGGCCAAATGAGCAGCAACCCGAAGTCTGGAGTGCCATTCTCTACGTTAAAGGGGTCTCTGAGGCGGTCTCTCGACTGTTACGATCCGCAAGAGTAGGCATAGCCCACCGACTCCAGGCAACAATTCGATGCCGTCTGATGCAACCTATGCACCCATTGACGCCCGCTGAAACCTTAGCAGTCATCTACAAAATAAATGGCAATGAGGGCGACTGCAACTATGTGGGAGAAACCGGGCGGAAATTGCAGATTTGCCTACAAGAGCACAAATCGGCTACTCGGAGGCTAGAACCAAACTCTCAACTAGCAACACACGTTGACGACCCAAATGACCCAAGTGCCGACAGATGTAATGAGATTCCGTCAATCAGCGACTCGGCTTCGGGCAATTAGGCCATTGTCGCACCAAGCACAGCCACCTGTGATGAATGTGAAGGCCGCTAATTTTACCAATAATACAGGCGCATAGCAACTCTATACTGCAGTACCTGGTCAGTCAGACATTTATCGCACCACGGCTACTCGGAGGCTAGACCCAAACTCTCAACTAGCAACATACGTTCGAGAAACTGGACATACTTTCGATCTCCTTAGAGCTACCATCTTAGACCGGGGCAGCACAAAAGCAGAACGGCCAACTCTCAAGGCGTGTTTCTCCGATGCCCGCTCCATAAACAGGCATCTGGACCTTCCTGCAGCTTACAAAGTCTCACGTCATCGCAATCGTAGAATACAGGACCAAACAACCCGACCGAACTTAAGAAGGCCATACGGAGACATCCGGACGGTGAGTTTACTATGTGAGAAAGAAAAATCGCCAGACCGACCACCCGACAAAGGTTCAATCACCTCCACCCGACGGAGTGGTGACTCACAAAACGCCCGTCTGTCATCTCCCGAGAGGCCGAGGCAGCGAGAGGAGAGGAGAGAAAAATCGATCAGTATGAGGCCGACCAACGTGACATTCCACTTGGGATTTCCGGTCGATTTGACGCTTTGACAATAGAGAGCCGACCAAACTCTTCGAAACTTCAGCATCTAAATAAACCCGTTCCGGTGAGCACATCTTTTTCCTCAAAGCATACCATCTTATTGTACTTTCTGAAAATCCGAAGATATTGAATTTATCGATGAGTGGGATCACTAACTATATCGAATGTCTGTTTGAAATTGTGTAATACCACTTTGGAATGTTCATCATTAGCAATACTCTTGCGAAGTATTTTAACAGTAGAAAAGCAGAGTAGTTAGACAAGCTAAACTTTGCAAAGACTTATAGTGACGGGGAGAAGAGTTCAAGGAAGCATTTGCGAAGACGGAGACATGATCGCTGGAAAAAGACTTCTATCAGCTTGATGTTTCCGATTCATATTCAAATCCATTGTCAGAGAGAGAGAATCAGATGAAAGTGGTGAGTCGCAAAAGTATTGCAGTATTTACAGGATGTAGTTGCTGTGCCATTGAATGCCTATAAAAATTAACAGCTGCCGAATTCCTCGCAGATATTTGCACGTGGTGTGTTAGGTGTCCAAATGGCCAGATGTTACAATATGCAGTTACTATGTGCTTCCATTATGGTTAGAATTTGTGGCTCTTGCATTCATCGCAGGGGAGGCCTGGGGCGCCAACCGCGTGAGCCGCGAACTGATCGTCGTGGCTTTTCCATCCTCGGTCGATTGATAAGCGCAGTGGCCTTCCTGGTCCATATTCTGTGCTGAAACCTTGCCAGGCAAAGTATTTGGCCTCAAGGAGAGGACGCGGCTAACCACTGGTCTTGTTGTCAATGTCAGCGAGCCAAATGGCCCAAGTGCCGACAGGTGTTATGAGATTCCGTTAATCAGTGACTCGGCTTCGGGCAATTAGGTCATAGTCGCACCACGCACAGCCACATGTGATGAATTCGGAGGCCGACAATTTTACTAATAATAAAGGTGCATAGCAATTGTATGCTGCAGTACCTAGTCAGTCGGACATTTATCGCACCACGTGAAACTATCCGCAATGATTTAAACAGCTGTCAACTTTTGTAGACATGCAGTGGCATAGCAACTGCATCCCATAAATGCTGCAGCACATGTGCGACCCAGTTCAGTTTATTGAGGGAAGTAGTTGGAAGCCTTTGAGTACCCTATTTGCAACGTAAAAAGTGTGTGGGCTGAAATATTTCAAACAAGCCCAAACGTAGACAACTAACAATCTGTAGGCTTTGACACTTTGCCGTTTTTGGCGGTAACATTTGGTACGCCCTGCTTTATGCATCCCGCTATTTTGATGTCCTTATCAAAGAACGATAACCCTCTCGTTTATGCTACACTGCTTTGTCGCTACATGCTTGTTTTCATAACATTCTCCTCGATCCGTCAATGTTATATTTCTTCCAGATCTCGAATTCTGTCTTTTATCCTTATTTCTTTTCTTATTGTTGTCTCACGTTTTCGGCCGCCACGAATGACCCGTTTGTTAGTTGCTGAGCCTCCGACCCCATCTTTAGATTCCTGTTCAAAGGATACCGACAGCGTCCAAGAGGTGTCATAATAAACCTATTCTATGCTATCCCATTCTGTCGAGTGTCAAGTAGCTGGCTTGAATATCAAGCCCATTCCGATTCTAGGGAGAAAACAGGAAAATATTCACGGGTCTTGGATTCCCGACCAGTGCCACATATTTACCACAGAATTATTTAAAGTTGACGCCTAGGCCTACCCTTGCGTAAGATTGACCCGAAGCTCAATTTTGCGATTAGGGCAGCATGTTTTGACTGTGATTACCCGAGTTCGAATCCTTTGTCATCGTGGCTGGTTTATTGGCCCTCAGTCTAACTTCTCTGACTTTTCGTGATTTGGTGAGCAAGCAGTCGCTACAAGTTTGCTTCGCAGTTGCTTTTCCTCCTTGCCAGAGCTCGAATCCGACACTGATGTCAGGCATACACATAGTCACCGCTCTTACGACCGTAAGCTCCCACGAATTTTTCTTTCGATAACTGCTTGACGGTTACTCTCGCGACAGTGAAATCGGAGTCGCAGTTAGACGTTCGAACGATATTCAAAGTGAGAAATGTTTGATTTGTTTTTGACCCTGGACCCTGCCGCGTGCACGGACAAAAAGGATGTGACACACCACCAAGTCGGACGGTATGTGTTCAAATCATTGTGACGAGAACGCTTCCACCAAGATCCAAGATAGCATCGGTATGACCAAATGTCAGTACGGGTGGCCAGTGTCATTTCCCCCGCAGCCGCAGCCGTTTTCAGGTCCTCGCTCGTCATTCTTTCTCTCTCTCACCTGTTAGCACCCTCCGTGACCGCACCCTGTAACCACAAACAATGCTACACACTCCCACTAGTTGTCACGAGGGTATGTGGGTACCATCCACGTCCAGATGAATCATTGTAAGAGCACCCCATTCCTATATTGTTAGCTGCCCTTTACATCCAACTTGAACTTCTGTTAGTAACAACATATTTTGTTAGAAAACTTCCACTTTTTCCAAATCTTTCTGCATGTGCCTTATGAGTTTTTAGTGACTTCGCTCAGATTATTTCTAGTCAGGGTCTGCTCATGCTGTTCTACATAGTTCTTTCTCTGTCACCCACAACGCCTTCGCTCACGGCAATGCGCTTGCACTCATTAGCCGAATGATTGGATGACACCCCTGTTTTAACACACGCATTTCCGGGTCTCTCATACCGCTCCTTAGCGTCACACCCGTCCGTTTATTCTTCCCCGTCATATTCCGCTCAACCGTCCAATTTTCTTAAATTTCAACTGTTATTCTTATTTTAACTGCACGTAGATGCATAATCCGACGACATGAAAATCTGGAGTCAAAGAAATCCTTTGTGAAAAGACATGTCTCAAATACTTTGATGTCACTGTCCTATTCGGAAAGGATATGCTGTTAATCGCTTTTTATACGTCAGCTCCCACATCCTCATTCAAGCAGTTTTCTGAAAATTATGAGGACGCTTATGCCGGGCCTGTCGTCCGACACGAGAACACCGCTTGGTGGGTCGAGCAGTCGACGGTGAATCGAGCTCGACTTGTCGTCGACGCCGCAAACTGCCAAGCGCGAATCGACATCAGACTAAGCCAAGTCGTGAAAGGCGCTTCGAGACCGGAAAACCAAGGCTCATTTCTCATAAAATTGGGATTCGTTTAGTTTTTTGGTCGCCCATTTGTGACTCTTCCTTCCCATTTAGGTCATGTGACATACCATGATTAATATCGTCGAGGAATCGGTACGGCTGTGAAAATTATTTATGAAGGAAAAATCGAAAGGATTATGCCTGCTTTTGTAGCCTTCTCTACCGAACTGTTGGCTCAAATCATAAGAACGTTCGTTAGACTATATGTAGAATATGGGATGCCAACGTGGATGTCTGGATGAAGAAAGACAGTGACTCCATCTAGCAGGCGCAATGACAGGCGACAAATCTGGTGGACGGCCTTAAGACTGTCACATACGGCCAGACTGGTCAAACTCAATATGTTCCCTCCATACCATAGACAACTGAGGTGCAACCTGTTGTCAACATTCCTTATTATCTGCGGACACGAATTTTCGCTCAAATCTGAGGGTTTCTTCGAGTTGGCAAACGTCAGTCCCCTACTCGGCCATCCACCCAAGGTTAAACGTGAACGCACGTACGAAAACTAACGAAAGTTTATTATCGGCCAGCGGGTAGTTCGAATGTGGAACTCACTTTCAAATGAAATAACGACATCTGATACTAAGATTGTATCCAGAAGGCAGTTGAATCGTTTGATTTTTGATAATCAACAACTCCCACTGCTGCATTATTAACGCTCAGCCGCTGACTCAGACACAACGGTCTCTTCGTCAGCGCTATTCCTGGCGAAAGTTAAAGGGGCAAGACGCCTTCCAAAGGAGGCCATAGTATCGTTCTATATTACGTCCCCTTTTACTTCTATTCCCGAGCATCTGGCGATCGAGACCATCGAGCTGCTTCTACTAAGCAAATACAATGAAACGGAGAATCGTATTGGACACGCCCAAGTCCTTCAGCACTTGAAGTTCTGTCTCAGGACGTACTTCATGTTTGACGGGACAATCTACGAACAGGTGATGGACGCACAAGCGGGTTCGCCGATATTCGGATTTATCGCCAAAGGTGGTTATGCAATGGTTAGAGTCGCTGGTCTACCAAAATCACAGACTTAAGTTCTGGGCCCGGTATGTCGATGATAACTTCGTCGATATCAACCGGGATAAACTGCTGACATTTACATTATATTCGGTAAATTTGGTGTGCTTATAGCTGTTGTAGGCGAAGTTTGATTCTCAATGCGAGTGTATCTATCCCAGGAGAGTTATCTAAACCCGAGGGATTTGTCAAAGGGAACTTGAAAAATTTTAAAATTTACATCATTTTCTGTGTAAATCAGGTGAAGCGGGGAATCCTCGAGTAAATGGACTCGTCCACCCCAGCCTTCATATGGTGAGACAAACTGCTGGGAGCACAAAAGGTTGTCCAGTCCATCTCATCACATAAAAAGGTAACCAAAAGTATTGTTTCCGGAGCACAATCTATATTGACTGGATCTCCCATCTCTAATTTCGACAGTAGGCGGACTTGCGTGACTTGCGTCCGCTTCACGGCTATCGAGGTTGCCGATGAGTCGGCGTGGCGTCCGCCTGCTCCACGTCAGACGACCTACTGGCCAATCGCTGTTGCTCAGACTTCGTGTTTTCGGCCTCTCGGGCACATCCGTGAGACAGCGTGCAACGCCTATAACGTGGATTCTGGCCATCGAATTTCCTCTCCTCGGTGGTAGTTTGCAGTCGGCCCCGTGCGACCTATTTCACCTGCACTGTTAACGCTGGTTGGACTGAATCAAGCCTTGTTTGGAGCGTCGAGTAGGCAGAGATTCCCATCGAAAACTGCTGTTTCACCCGCTAGCACGTCATATTGACCTAGTTCACGAGACCCTTCGAAACGAATCCAAGTACTGTAACTGGCTATCAGGGCATTAATATACACAATGTTCGCGACTATTTTGCAAGAATGAATCGCACGTACCCACCACTATAGGATGACATCAAACAAAAGGCACGTGCTTACAACGCCGCGACAGACAAGAAAGGGGCTCCCAACATAGCTCGCACAAAAGAAAATAGAAGTCTAGAAATAGGACAGCGTGCAATTTTGACATTTCCCTCTGTCACTTAGCCACCATAGCAACCGTCAGCGCTCGGGTAATCCCCAGCACCGACACTCCAACTGCCTCATAAGAACTTCTGTGGACTGTTCAAATAATTAGCACAATATTGCCCCATCCCGAGCCAGCCTTCTTCAACATTACCGTTATCAGTTAATCGTTTCACATATCATCGACTCCCTTGATCTACTTAATAAACTTGCATTCACATTTCCCAACATGACGTTATTGTTGCTCTCCACATGATGAATTCTGACAGTTTGTCTGACGAACGGTGTCCTACCTCTCCCTTTTTAGCAGTCTGATGTCACGCGAAGCCGATTATAAATAATCAGACACGAACCACTGCCGGAAGCACAGGCTCCACTCCCCAGAACAAGGACATGTTGGACGCTACAACATGAATACAAGGCCAACTAGCGACCAATCAATTTGGAACATCGAATGAGCTGCGACGATTGAGGCTCGAACCGCGATTCTTTGCTATTAGGGATATGTACACTAGTTAGTAGGAGTACGACGCTGGTTGTCGTCAATGAAAGTGTTGGGGTATTCACCCAAACTACGCGTGAATGGGGCTGGGCCGAATATGCTAAATTTGAAGTACAGAATGCTATGTCTGTGGATGCAGATATGTCCACATCTGTAGACGCCCAATGAGGAAGCTGGACCAGTACAGCATTGCGCAGCATAATGCCTTCAGCACATAAATAGTGTGAACCCCCTTATCGACTAACATCACCTCGACCTTGATGATAACCGTTGATTGTCGCCTGACATACTACTGCACACGTTTCAGTAGCGTTTATGTATGAAGTTTGCTTGCTGTCTACACGTCATCGCGAAAACCCATAGGCAATGACGCTGGAGCTTGAGCAAAACCGGCATCGAACTGCTTGCTCAGTATCATGTTTGCATTCGAATTGACTACCTATTGCGCACTAACTAATGGACATATATTTGCCGACGCTACTAACACTCAGAAGGGATAGTGTAGATGTAAGCTTTTTCATATCTTTTCTGTACGTGTTTCATGTTCATCTTCCAGAATTCGGTGATGTATCCTGGTTGATTGCAGCAAATAGGGGGTGCACAAGTGCATACCTAAAGGTCCCTCAATAGAGGTAACTGATTTTGTGCCATGCGATGGAGGCAGCAAATAATATTCATAAAGAATATGAATCCTAGGATAGAGCCCAAGGTGTTCCGCACTTCGAGGTTGTTTAGATAGGACCATGACGGGTCTTTAATAAAAATATTCTTATTAGCACCATTATTATATGACTGACTGACGAAATGTAACAAGCCAAAAATGGCCATCCCAGTATCCCATGTCTTTGTCGGCAACACCATTCTGCCTACATCATGCGTAGCTGTGCGGTTGCTGGATGCGCTCGAGAGAGAACCTATAAGGCACAATGGGACGAGTGTTTTCCGTAAAAACAATCGGTGAGCGCCCCTCTACCAACCCTAAAACAGTCGATGTGGAGTTAACGTATTCGTATCACGATATGTGTAGGTAGGTTCACTGTGCGTTCTCACTGGTCAGGCGCTTTTTGCGCATTCGCCCTCATTATTAGGCGGGTTTTGTTGTCCTGCGTGCCCGTGTGCGTGAACGACGTCATTATGTATCGCCCTATGACGTCGAGAGGAGCGCACACCGACTCAGCGAAGCACTGGGAATAGATCCTGGCTAAGGCCGATCTGAATAGAGTTGTTAATGCGTCATTACACTTATCCATGCGAAAGAGTAGAAGATGAATTAGGTGGCCATAAGTGCATAATAGGGGTATATATGATGATAATTGCCGCCTAAACAACCATTGGGTGACGCAGCGCCGTGGGCAATTGCAGAGGAAGGTCGTGGGAGGTGCCGACGTTGAGTGGCGCGCCACGCGTGAGCCTGCACCTGTCACTCATTTCCTCTTCAGGTTAATCCCTCCTCTGTTTACTTTATCTGTTGATTCATGCGAATGGCGTGGGAACGATCGATGTTAATTGTCCCCGAATCATTTATAAGTCATGTAATTCGCATAACTTAAACTTCATTGTAACCGTTTTGGCCTGATGAAGAGCTACTGAAAACACGTGTTCGCCATTTTGACTTTTCATTTCTACTAGTCTTACCTAGGTGCGCGTAAGCTAAGCTTACGGGTCAATAAGGGGCAAAGACGTCCCTAGCCCCGTCGTAGCCCCGCCCAAATGAGGCAAAGCCCCTTACAGCCCCGGGGGGTTGACGGGTCCGAACGGGGCTGGTGCTAACAAAATGATGCCGAAGCCAGCATTAAAGGCTGACACTAAAGAGGCATATTGCGCGAGGCGTATAGGAAATATGTCACAAAGTTACCGAA
>CACRXP010000031.1:369253-386753 GCA_902702965.1 Spirometra erinaceieuropaei | reverse complement strand
TCCGCTTCTTGGTGACAGAATCTAGGCCTTGAGAGTTCGTGCCCAAAGGATCCATCATGCAGGCATTCATGAAAAGTCACACGAGTGCGTGGTGAGGATTAGACAACAGTTGGAAAATGCAAGCAGTTTATCGAAATGCGGGAGGCAACGTCTAGGTGAATAGTAATACTATAGACTAAGTTGGCAGAAACAGGAACGATAACGAACAATGGAAAATAGTTAAGGGCGACAATATCGGAAACTCGGTAGGTGCAAGTATAAACGTTAAACATGGAATGTGGAAAACGGAGGAGAGTAACGAAGTTGTAGAACTGTGTAGGTACAAATATTAAAGGAAGCGGATAGGTAGAAAAATATCGAAGGTTGAACTTATCAAGTTGTCGATCGTCGGTGGCGGTCCGACGCGTTCAGGTGTCACGAACGATACAAAAAAGAGTGATCACCGATTAAAACAACGGGGTTTCTGTCCGTCAGGTCTGCTGGGGGGTTACGCCAGTACGGCCTGAACATAGCATGCTGTTACTATTAGGTTGACCCTGGAGTGGTATCCAGTACGGCTATCTGCGGACCTAAACTACTTGTAGAGCTTAAACAAAAAAAGAGACGCCTCAGGCCACGGCCCAGTGGTCTAGGGGTATGATTCTCGCTTTGGGTGCGAGAGGTCCCGGGTTCAAATCCCGGCTGGGCCCACGTTTTCGTTGAGCCGGTCAAACACGCACTGGGTGACTATCGCACTAGGAGCACCCTGTTCCATAATTTATTAGAAGTCTGATTAAGGGGCAATGCCACAGTAGTCGTAATCCGAAGCCATTCAGGTCACTGAATCTAATACATGAGAATATTCAGGAAACTAGAGGTATTGTGGTCCACAGAGGCGGCTAACCTTCAAGCATAACTCGTGAGAGGGTTTTGAGGCCTTAGGCTCTATCCAATTTCCCTTAAACATGCCATCTTCGTTTTCCTCCATGTAGATGTACGTATGAGCTTCAGATAGCCAAACCGCATCTTCTCAATTTAGCTTATAGCGCTTGTAGACTTTTTCGGTAACTTTGTGACATATTTCCTATACGCCTCGCGCAATATGCCTCTTTAGTGTCAGCCTTTAATGCTGGCTTCGGCATCATTTTGTTAGCACCAGCCCCGTTCGGACCCGTCAACCCCCCGGGGCTGTAAGGGGCTTTACCTCATTTGGGCGGGGCTACGACGGGGCTAGGGACGTCTTAGCCCCTTATTGACCCGTAAGCTTAGCTTACGCGCACTAGTATAAATGACTCAACAGATAAAGTAAACAGAGGAGGGATTAACCTGAAGAGGAAATGAGTGACAGGCGCAAGCTCACGCGTGGCGCGCCACTCAACGTCGGCACCTCCCACGACCTTCCTATGCAGTTGCCCACGGCGCTGCGTCACCCAATGGTTGTTTAGGCGGCAATTATCATCATATATACCCCTATTATGCACTTATGGCCACCTAATTCATCTTCTACTCTTTCGCATGGATAAGTGTAATGACGCGTTAACAACTCTATTCAGATCGGCCTTAGCCAGGATCTATTCCCAGTGCTTCGCTGAGTCGGTGTGCGCTCCTCTCGACGTCATCGGGTGATACATCATGACGTCGTTCACGCACACGGGCACGCAGGACAACAAAACCCGCCTAATAATGAGGGCGAATGCGCAAAAAACGCCTGAACAGTGAGAACGCACAATGAACCTACCTCCACATATCGTGATATGAGTACGTTAACTCCACATCGACTGTTTTAGGGTTGGTAGAGGGGCGCTCACCGATTGTTTTTACGGAAAACACTCGTCCCATTGTGCCTTATGGGTTCTCTCTCGAGCGCAACCAGCAACCGCACAGCTACGCATGATGTAGGCAGAATGGTGTTGCCGACAAAGACACGGGATACTGGGATGGCCATTTCTGGATTGTTAGCCGCCGTTAGACAGTCATATCCATCCCCAAATTCTGGACCATTTGGGGCTCGATCCTAGGATGGATATTTATTTGTGATTATTATTTGCTGCCTCCATCTCATGGCACAAAATCAGTCCCCTCAATTGTGGGAACTTTAGGTATGCACTTGTGCTCCCCCTATTTGCTGCAATCAACGAGGATACATCACCGAATTCAGGAAGATGAACATGAAACACGTACAGAAAAGACATGAAAAAGCTTTCGGCAACACTATCCATTCTGAGTGTTAGTAGCGTCGGCAAATATATGTCCATTAGTACGCCAAAGGGTAGCCAATTGGAATGCAAACGTGGCATTGAGCCAGCAGTGAGATGCCGGTTTTTCTCAAGCTCCAGCGTCAATGCTTATGGGTTTTCGCGATGACGTGTAGATAGCTATCAAACTTCATAAATAAACGTTACTGAAACGTGTGCAGTAGTATGTAAGGCGGCCATCAACTGTTATCATCAAGGTCGAGGTGCTGTCGGTCGATAAGGGGCATTATGCTGCGCAATGCTGTACTGGTTCGGCTTCCTCATTGGGCGTCTACAGATGTGGACACATCGACATCCACAGGCAGAGCATTCTGTGCTTCTAATTTAGCATGTTCAACCCAGTTCAATTCACACGTAGTTTGAGTGAATGCCTCAACACTTATATTGACGACAACCAGCGTCGTACTCCTACTAACTAATGTACATTTCCCTAGTAGCAAAGAACCTCGATTCGAGCCTCAACCGTCGCAGCTCCTTCGATGTTCAAAACTGATTGGTCACCAGTTGGCCTTGTATTCAGGTTGTAGCGTCCAACGTGTCCTTGTTCTGGGGAGTGGAGCCTGTGCTTCCGGCAGTGGTTCGTGTCTGAGTATCTACAATCGGCTTCGCGTGACATCTGACTGTTAAAAAAAGGATTTGTAGGACATCGTTCGTCAAACCAAACTGTCAGAATTCGTCATGTGGAGAGCAATAAGAACGTCATGTTGGGAAATGTGCATGCGAGTAGAGCAAGGGAGTCAATGATATGTGAGACGATTAACTGATAACAGTAACGCTGAAGAAGGCTGGCTCAGGATGGGCCAATATTGTGCTAATTAGCTGAACAGTCCACAGAAGTTCTTACGAGGCAGTTGGAGTGTCGGTGCTGGGAATTACCTGAGCGCTGACGGTTGCTATGGTGGCTAAGTGACAGAGGGAAAAGTCAAAATTGCCCGCTGTCCTATTTCTAGACTTCTATTTGCTTTTGTGCGAGCTATGTTGGGAACCCTTTTCTTCTCTGTCGCGGCGTATTGGGCACGTGCTCTTTGTCATCATCCTATAGTGGTGAGCACATCCGTTTCGGGTTCGTTGAATAATGGCGTGCCGTAGGTTTATTTATGCCCTGATGGCCAGGCACATTACTTGGAATCCGTTCAAAGGATCTTGTGAATTAGGTCAATATGACGTTCTAGCGAATGAATCGGCGGTTTCCGATTGGGATCACTGCCTACCCGGCGTTTCGATCAAGGCTTGATTCAGTCCAGCCAGCGCCAACAGTGCTGATGAAAAAAGGGTAAGGTCGCATTTCGTAGCCCGGCATTATGTGTCGGCATTGTTGGCGTACTTGCTTGTTATCAGTAGGTGTGTTAAATTATGTTTCGCCGACTAGAATTCACGTGACGGGCGTGGCACACTGTCTCACGGACGTACCCGCGAGCCTCTTGTGATCTGGTCTCGTTGTTAGTCTAGGCGATCGCTACCTGGAGTCTGCTGATAGCTGCCCTCTGTCAGGCATCATTCCAGTCATCGTCGAACCGTGACTGCGGATTTCCCCAAATATTTGTCTACCCAGTGCTCTTATTTGCCTATCCTCCCTATCCCGATCGTCTGTTAGGCTTTATTCTCTCCCGGACCGTTCCAAGACTTCGGAAGAAGAGTTGTGCCGTGCAGCCTACAGAGCATCGATCTCTGGGCTTGGGCGGGTCATGCAGAAGACCGAATTGGTCATTCTGAACGCGGTGCTCCTCATATGGCCGTAATGCTTGACACGTGTATAAAGTTGATCGAACCAGACGGACAACTGAGCGGTCCATTTTTTGGATATGAACACCTCTGTCACCTCACCACCTCATTTCAATAAAGTGTCCGGATTAAAGCATCCCGACACAACGACAGAAACATAAGCAAACTGGCAGAAATAGCAGGAAAGGGTTTACCTCGGTGTGTTCACCAGCTGCAGCGGGACGGCACTGCAAACAGCGACTCCGCATGGTGCAGGCAAGAGCCCTGCTTTAGGGTCCAGGACAGGCAGTTCACAGCCAGTCTTCTTCGAGGACGAGATGCTTCACTCCATTTCCTGCCCTTGATTTTTCTCTGGATTCCACCTACGAGAAACCGCACAGAGAACGCTGGGGACCCACTTAGCAGCCCAACCCCTCGCAGCTGTGTCGCGCATTTGGAGAATGTCGGCGAAACACGCGTCTGGCCTTTTGGCTAGTGCATATGTCGGGAATACGGAATGACCATCTGTCATATAAAGGTATAGCACTAGTAATAGTACTACCAGTTCCTATGATGGACACTGCGGGGTTATTTCATAGTAGCTAGTTGTCTTCGACTCACATTTTCATTGAAATTTCGGGCCCGACCCTAAAAAGAGTCATGTGCGGGTATTTAACTGCAGTATGATGCGTCGAGATTTCAGCCGCACAGCTAAAATAAAAGAGGACGTCTAGTAGTCTGTGTAGCGAGTACAAATGTGGCTCTTAATGGTGGCATTGAAGAATTTCGTTGTGATATGTATTCGCACGTCACCATGCTGCCACCAGTGTCATTAAAGCTACCTGTAGAATACCTGTACTTGGTACGGCTGACATCAGAGTTGATGATGTCGCGGATTGTACCTTTTCCACGCGCGACGATCTGTGGCGGCGGCGGGTCTGGAGAGTTCGATCCATTCTCTGCTTCAGAGACCCGGAGGGCATACCGAAGGTTTAGGAATCACCCCCATGTCTAGACGGACTGTGTTGAGCCAGGTTCTGAGTTGGTCTCCTCCATATAGACCGCAGTACTGGATCGAGAGCAACAGCATTGAACTCATGGGGTGGACGCCAACGATTGTACCCAAACCACCTTAATCGTTTTTCACGGATTGCTTGGGAGATATTCCTGCTGTTTTCGCAAAAGTGTGGACTCTCTCGCCCGATAAGCAGACATCGTGCTCTATTCAGTGGATGATTCTCAGCCGGCGGTGGCAAAATGCGTCTAGCTGTCGCTCATCTTCCACGCGCGCGGCCCAGTACTCACTACTGTATAGGGAGACTGACCGGAAGGATGCCTTGAAAGTGCGGCTCTTCATGGCGAAGAAGATGTCGCGTGGGGTTCATACATACTTTAGAAGGATTGTGAAAAGTTTTTGATGAGCGCCGATTCAGGAGAGGATGCCGTTCTTGCTCCGTCCGTTCCACAGTGGCTTTGTCCCGAGACATGTGAAAGTACCTACTTTTTCAAGCTGACAGCCGTTATTTTCGGGCAGTGTTTCTCGCGGCCAAAGATGCAACTCAAAAACACTTTGGTTTTAACGTTTAGAGAAAAGCCAACTGATTTCGCAACCTCATTCACCAGCTACAGTAGATTCTCAAGGTCACCAACGCTTACCACTAGCGGGGCGATATTTCCAGTGTAGTTTAGGTCAGAGGGCCGGCACCAAAGCCCTGTAAGACCCTTCCGAGAACACAGTCAATGGCGCAGTTGAACAGTATGTGTGACAGAATAGAACGTCATCGAAGAGGTTTCTTTGAACCAGAACTCGCGTAGTAGTGGAGGGATGGGAGACCGTAATTATGTCAACTATTTCTTCTAATATCCGCCACAGGGACTTGCGGTGGAAGGAATCGAACGCTGCGGCGAAGTCAACAAAACAGACGACAGTCAGCTGACGAGAGCTATGGCGGAATTCAAGAAAGCATCACAGTGTGAGCATCTGGTTCGTGCATCTACGAGACACGCACACCCTGAAATCTCTTCAGAACGGCAGGGACGAAGACCTTTGCAGCAACATCGATAAGACTTAGGCCGTCGTAATTATCGCACTTTCCTTTACCTCCCTTCTTGAAGGTAGGCGTAATAGTGGCGGGTCCGTAGTCATCAGGAGAGAGAGCTCATCTTCCCACGCCTGCACACGAAGCTCATGGAGAGACGGCGCCATGGCGTCAGCTCAAGACGTACAGACTTCAGCGAAAAAATCGTACCCTTCAAGCGCCTTTTTGGACGGCCTATGAATTGCATTGACGATTTATTCCTGAGAAGGAGGCCAAACGATACTGCATAGGCCGAGGAGAGATAGAGTCCCACTAGATGGGAGAGCGAGGACGTGATGCGTGAGTCATCGGAGTTGAAAGGGCGCTTTTCCTCTCGGGCCTGATCGATCTCCGTATTGGAATTATTGACCAGCTCGTCTGGAATGTTCTTCCCGAAGGGCATTGGGCCAAATACCGGCGAACCACATTAGAGCGTTATAAATAAGCGTTACTTCCAGTTAATCTTGACTTGCAATTTCCTAATACACATTTTCGTGGCCGGTCGCGTTCTTCTCTGCCGCGTTGATATTGGGGACAAGAGTCGGAGACGCACACACTCCCACGTGCTTTCAAGTACCAGGCCGAGTCATAACACCCTGAAACCGTAGACTGGAATGCCGAATTGATTGGTGGGGGTAGTACACCCTGAGACCCAGGGGAACCTATCTTCGTCACACAGCCGCTCAAATAGGTCACGGCTCAGTCGGGTGTCCCAAAAACCGATTATGCACTCTGGTCGGAACTGCTGGGAGGGGGGGGTCAATGGCACAGAGAGAAACGAGTTTCTACGCAATGACAATCTCCAACTACTACACGGGGCCACACAACTACGGAGGAATGACCGACTATGGTTATGACCATTGCATATTCCCGATCGAAACCGACAGGACAACGGGCTCGTGGCCCAGTGGTTAGAGGCGTGGACTCCTAACTGACAGGTCGCGAGTTCGAGCCCCAGGTGTTCCACATTTCGGGGTTGGGTATGACTGGCTGACGACGGCTAATGGCCATTCCAGTCTCCCTTGTCTTTGTCGGTAATGCCATTCTGCCTATATATCATGCGCCGCTGTGCGGCTGCTGGTTGGACTCGAGAGAGAGCCCATAAGGCACAACGGAACGCGTGAGTTCCGTAAGAACGATCGGTGAGCGCCCCCTACCATTATGACAAAACCATCAGACTGACTTCTGTGACGGAAAACCCTGTTTTCCAACCAACAAGCGACGGGGCTCCAGAGGGCTGGGCGGAGAGGGTTACATCGATGGTACAAATTAGGCAGACTGACTGTCGGCGAAAGTGTATTTAGGACCCTCTTCCCACATACTCAAATTCGAATACATACATCACTCATTTTACAATACGACCGTACAACTATTGAAGGCAAAAACATAGATCAAGCCAGAAATTCAATTTGCTATCCCTGTACTGTCTGAGCCACCTTGCTAGGTCAGCGCAATACGTGCAGTTTTGAGCACGCAATGTCTACAGCAGCCCTAATTTGATAGAGCGTAGATCTCCTCTACCCGCTGCCCAACGGTGCTGGGGAGTACCGAGCCCACCGTGGCCAGACTTGTTATGTCTAGATGGCTGGCACAGAAATCTTTTACCCCGGCCGGAGATGCTACTTAAAGGAGTCGCCATGGTTGGTAAGAGTAGACCACAGGATGGATAAAGGTTCCAGGTCGAAGGAGCGAGACTACAGAAATCGATGCCTTGGGAGCCCTCAAAGGACAAACAAAAACATCTTTAGGTAGAAAAACGGTATATCACCAATAAACATCGCAAACGAATAGTAAATTCAGTTGCGGCTTGGTACGGGACAGGAGAACCATCAATAACGTTGGAGAACAAAGGAAACAGGAGAATGAAGTTGGCAAACGGCATACAGTTCCAGCAACTAGGAAGCAGATAAGAGCTGAAAGTCAGGAAACTCAAGCATCCCGCGCACGCGGCACAGCCATCTCTCACTATTCGAGAAGTTGTAGAAGACTAGATGCACATTCGCGATTCTTAGCGGGTGCAGTCATGGCCTGCGCCCAAAAGAGAAGGACCCCACGAAAGTGGTCCCACCCGGCAAGTTCGTCATCCAGAGGGCCAAGCGAGACGGCCGAACCGATAAGTCGGATTCGCTGGGACTTGGTTGCCATGACAACCTTCTCGGAATCCTCCATCGCCGCCGGGTCAGGGACAGCGGTGACAATGGCCGTGCCCAGGGCGATGAGTAGCCGCCAGATGACTTCTGGAGGCACGCGAGACACGGCTCCGGGATCAGTTCCGATTGCTGAGAGAAGGCCAGTAGCCATGCGTGTACACAGACCCGGTAGACCGCGCAGAGCCGGAAGCACTGAAAGCAGATGACCGCTCTTGCACTGGAAGTGGGCGAATACGGCCAGGTTATAGAGGAGTGTTGCCATGGCGACCTACAACGGACACTAAAGCGGTTGGAGGTGGTCGACAAGGTAGGAGGAGGAGGAGCACAAGAGGAAAGCATATACATACGCAAAACAGGACTAATAAGACCTGCCTGATGATGCTTCTTGTCCGAAAAGTCGATTTTCTTGAACTCCAAAAGATTAGCCAACTGGGCGGCCAGTTTGACTGTAGTGACGATTGAGGTGGGAATTGACGAGCATGCACCTGATGATACGGTGGATGAGTCGATTGCTATGCAATTTGCCAAAAGGCGAAGGACGAAGAGGATGCAATTAGAGGCTTCAGCCGTGAGGGGCGGAACTTGTAAGTCAGAAGAATTCAGCAGCATTTGGAGATCGGAGACCTGGAGGATATTAGACCAGGACACTGGCTCAAAGACGACAGCCGATACACCAGGCCACCGAACAAGACATCGTAGAAGGTCAAAGAGAGGGAACGCAGTTTCTAAGACGGGACAAATTAAAAAGACATAGAACACGCTACTGACAACGTATAAGTAAATAGAAAATAGTTATTATAATTGACAGGCAGCGAACATACCCGCTTTCCAGCCAGGAAGAACATCCAGAACGGCTTTCGTCAACTCCATTGCATCTGAGTTTGACATTTGGGGATTTAATGCGCTAACTAACTCCAAGGCATGACTAGAAAGAGGAGTGGCGGCAGTCTCATTGAACGATGTCAGTTTTCCTAAACAAGAGGGCAAAATATGCAGAATTATAGCCGGCGACGGTGATCAGGCACCGCACGGGAAGATCCGCCGTTACACCAAAATGAAAGAGCCCAGACACTGAAGGGATCAGAAGATTATGACGACTGGACATGGAAAGGGGCTGACACGTGAAAATGGGAGGTTTGCCAGCAAAACCATCTATTTGGTTTATACTCAAAAGTCGGGAAAATTAACAGTATTTCGAAGACCCTATCCCAGCCGACTGAGGCATCGAGCACTCGAGACTGCTTGGCGGAAGTCGACTGACGGAAGGGATTGGTAAGACCTAAAGTCTAAACGAGTAAGTTGCTCAAATGGCCATTCCCTTTTAGCAGTACGAAATCACCCAGTAGCTAACCTCACTCAGTTCTTTCAGCTATTCGTAAATGTTTTTTATCCCTGGACTGACATACTGCATAGTTTTCGAAGTGTTGGCGATGATGTCTTTGCGCTTTTTCTTGTCTTTCCTTCCGTTTTTTTTAAAACTGATTTCTTGCCTTTATAATAGACTCTCAAAGTCATTTCTGTTAGGTCAGAATATTCTACCGGACATTCGTACTATACAAGAAATGTGAGACAGATCATATTGGCATTTTGCTCCGCTGTGAGTGGTCTTTCGGTGTCCTCAATCTGACTCTAAAGTGGGCAATTGTTTTGAACTGTCAATGACGATTAACCGGTCTGAGAATGGTAAGCAGGGTTTCATTAACAAACTGCTAGAAGGGAGCCTTGCCTGTCAACCTAGCTGCAGGATTAGGGGCAACCAGACCCCCATCTTCTTCGCAAAGCGCCATCCAACCAAATAATTTCTGCGGTGAACTGACGATACAGAATACGGCAATCCAAGAATAAATAATTATGTTCATAAAACACGCTACTCTCATCATATGAGTAGCATTAACATCAGTCATAATGATGTTGGCACAAACACCGTACTCAAGTAGCACGGGGAAGAAGACTAAATGACGATGAATCCGTCTGTTACGTTAAAACACTACCCGTTTAATAAAATACTGCATGCAATTATTACAGTCATCAAGGACAATATAGGCACTCACGCAGGAGAAGACTGACATTAGTTGACTCAAGGGTAATGTAGTCGGTCGCGGGAAATAGATCGACTCGACCTAATAATTGGGTGCGCTCGCGTGTCGGGCCACCAGGCACGTAACGACCACCACCTGTGAATGGGTCCGAAACCGTCGACTGCTGTTGCTTTTGATTAGGCATCTCTGTGAGACCTGCATTCTTGATGATGTACTTGGCAACAGTGTCCAAATAATCCTGAGGCAGGTTGTGTCGATACAGGAAGTCCTGAGCCACGAACCAGGGGTCATCAGTCTTGTTGTACGGCAATTTAACTGGTGGTTTGCTTTCGTCGAAGTCGACAGTGAAGACGAAGTCGTATTCCTGGTTCAGTCATGAATTATGAAAATCGGGGTAACTATGAAGTTTACTTGACAGGGCCAAAATTGAACAGCATAGTCGGAGAGAAAAAAGAGACGAGACAAATGCGTGTAGCCTGGAATTATGAGTCAACATTGTTGACGTACTTGCTTCCTATCAGTAGGCGTGCTTTTATTAGGTTTCATACTTACAACTGCCAATTGGGCGAAGGAAGAGCGGTTATGCTGTAAAGTCCTTCATGTTATTGCTGCAGCTATGTTTGCTTTATTTGGCGTACAGGGTCTGTCAGGATGACTTTCTCCTTCACTGTAACCGCCCCGAGAACGAGGCGCTGTAAGACTGTCTATACGGGCAGATTGCATTGCACCCCCCACACGGAAATCTTCAGTAAAAGGCGAAATCCTTGAGCTTTTCGGATTGCGATTCACCACACTCTTTACATTATGCTTCTACCTGCAAGCTGCTTTAGTCGTGTTAACAGGCTAATACCCCCCACCCCCCTGTCTTTCCGAAACTGCCGGGTTGTATTTTGATCGCTTGGGGGGGGGCCTCCCATATCGCTTTCCATGCGGCTACCGCGCCAGTTAGCTAGGCGCGTAGGCGTTGGGTGCACTTAATCGGCGCAGGTTTGCCTTTCGTGGCTTACCCATATAGACGTAAAACCCGGTCGCTGGCTTCCTGTGTGGTCTACTAAGGCCGCTTACCGCTTGCTTTCTTTGCCTGCCGTACGGCTCATTTCCCCGCCCCTTCACCCCATCACAGCTGGCTTTGGAACGGCTACCCAACAATAGGGCTTCGGCTTTGCTTTGCACTTTCACGGGCTTAGGTGTACGCCCGGGCCTTGGGATCTCTGTACGGTCTCCTTCGATCGCTTTTCCTTTGCGCATCGGCCGATTTCGTACGTCCGTGCGGTTGGGCGGTTTGGCCGCCTTTCGGCGAACCAGTAGGTTTGGCTTTCCAGTTTTACGTTCACCATTCATCGGCTTGACGGTTAGCGTATTTACGAAGTAGCCGTTGGACTGGTCAAGACCGCCAGCTAGGGTGTACATTGGTTTACCATCAATCCCTTCAAACATTACGCATTCAATCTCGGTTGGCGAATTTTTGGCTGGGGTTATGGGATTAAACGGGAACAAAAGTTCAGAGGTATAGTATAGAATTCACTATTTATGTGCGGAGTATGAAAGAATTACAAACTTTTCCCGCTGCACCCGTTCTCAATGGCCAAAATGCCCATTGCCTGGCCGTTCGGCTGTTCCGTCTGACTGTTTTTGCAGTGGCCGCTATTATTCAACTAGGTGTACAAAATCATTAACATGTTACTGCTTACCTTTCTGGTCAGCTGCAAATCTTTCCCAGGACTCTGCCAAATTACTTGCTTTCAGTCCGAACCAGCAGTCCTTTAGCTTGCAAATATTGCACTAAAAACGGGGACTGGATAATATCCAGGATCTGTCCAAACTCCGATGGATTATTTGCTTGCGGAGCGGCCTTCCGCTTCTTATTTGCTGTCCGTGGGAAACGTTTAGTAATTATTAAACAAATTAATAATTACAGCTTTAGTCCCCTACGTCCTGCGTATTTCGCATTCATACTTACCGTTGCTCGGGTTCACTTTCCACCGCCCTGCTTGTCGTTGGCATTTAACTAGGATTCATCAGCTGTGACAGTATCGTCTGGGGCACCGCCAGCGGAATGGCTTTGGCCTTGGGTATCTTGTTCCTATTGGTTACAGCTTACTTTTTGAACTTTTCGGCACATTTTCCACCTCAAACAAATTTAATTATTAACTTTCTAAACCTATTTTTTCACTTATTTTTTTGACTCTTCGCTGGGTTCCCCATTTTCCCCACCCCTAAAACCCCCTCTTCCCACCCATCCCGTATGCCACCGACCTTCGCTTCGCTTGCATAGTCCAGGCTACATACAATTGTCCGACCAAAAAAGAGATTAGGGCATACCCGTCCCTCAAAGAGGGTCCTGTTTGAGCCCGTAGCCGAGTCCGCGGCGGAGCCGACGACATCACCAACCTTCAACCATCGGTCCTCGCTGGCAGACCATTGGTAGCAAACTAGTTTCGAATCCTCCCGAATAACAGACACATGTCCATCCTTTTTGCCTGTAAAATAACAAAGGAAAGATACAGATGCTAAAAGGTTTAGGGTGTGACATCGAGCTTGAATCTTCCGAGACTTGGCCGAAGGCTAAAGATGTGGCGGAAAGAACCAGCGTCCTGCGCTCTTCGTGCAAACGGTGATATGACGCCAAAGCGCTCAGTACCTTCAAACAGTGTTTCAAAAAGCAATGGCTCCTAAAGTATAGTCCAGATGAGAGGAGGACGTAGATGGAGAGCACGCGGAAACATACGCTCTCTGGAGTGTGTATATATTAGTTGTTACATAAACAGTCTACTTTATATATGATAGTAGTATATAAAAGTTGCATTTGCGCTGACCAGTTGACGGCACTCACTGCGACATGGGAGACCCGACGACCGTAACTGCTGCTCCCACGACCAAATTTGCTCCAACCTACACGTCGATCATGTCGACGCCCACCATCACCAACGTTCCTCTGAATCCTCGTGCTGCACTGCCGTCGACCACTGCCATCTCCATTACCTTTGTCACAGTGACCGCGGAAACGATGAACACAAATACCTCTACCACCCTCGCCACCGACCGAAGCGCTCCTGACGCCTCGTCCGCCACCAACACATTCACCATCATCACCCTCACCTCCAGCTAAAAGCCCATAGGCGTGTTTTGCGGAAATTCTGACACCGCTGCGAGGGGTTCGACCCATCAGTCGGCCCCCAGCACTCCCCGCGTGCTATCTGGTAGACAATCCAGTTTTGAAATTGCATCTGTTTAATTTCCTCAGAAATTAATCGCTAACTTGGAGTAAATCAACCTGCATTAAATTTTCTCGGCTCAGTCCGAAAGTTGATACGAACATTTGGGCTAAACCCCGGCTAAGAGAAGAACCGGGTTATCTTGCGAATTGGCGACCACGACTGGCAAAACGTCCCGATGGCGCGTTTAGCCACTAAGAGCAAGGAAGCTGAGCGCTCTTCCCTCTTCCATACAGGACGCAAGTTCGCGTTATGCCCTATGATAGTGAAGTCTGGCACAGTAAAAGATGGGGCGCGAAACCTCCGTCTACACGTGCCATACACTGGCCCGGATCTCCCGAATGGGAGAGGCTCCATAATGGTTGCACTGAGGAGTCATTGGAGTCTGGTCCTCGTTCCAAAAAAGAAATGGTAGTTTGGAACCTTCCAGGTCAAACTCCTAACTACTCGTAATTTCAAGCGCGTCAAATTCATTACAGTGAAGAATGAGCTACAGTGATCTCTATACCCTCCCATCCCCTTCTATGAACCAATGGTCTATCTCGGGACGACAGGGACCCCCAGGACGACGCGGCCTGTTTGTCGGTCTGGCTGCGGACTACACGGTGAGTTCAGAGACGGCGAATAGTCAAATAGTTTCCAGATAAGGCTAGCTGCAAGACCAGCAGATTCAAGGGTCGGAAGAATAAGCGGCTGCGACCCCTGCGGTGGCGAGACCTCCATGCTTGACTGGGCACGGAGATGACAAAGCAGTTACTCATAAAGTGTTTCGAGGCCATGACGGCATTGCAACATGGGGACTGCTGCCCACCGTCAGATGAGGCCACACCATCCGCCGTTCGGCATACCGGAGGGCTGGATGGAGACGTCCATCTTAGAATCCAGGCGAAACCATCCGTTCACAGAACCACCTCCCGCAACCACAGCAATCCACAGACTAACCGAGTTTTTGGACGACTGGAGTACTATGTTCCCGACGGTGCGGTTGGACTTAACAAGGAAAAACGGTGCCGAGGCGAGCAGTTTCCTGCTCAATAACAACGATAACACTACAGATATTACAGCCTCAAAACGTCCATATAATCAAACTACATCTTGAAAGCCGAAATAGTATATTTTTGAAAAAAAAAACAGTCTTAAGGAAGGCGTAATCTCCGACAGGAAACTAATCCGGGACCAAACTTCTCGCCAACACTTTCTGAGAAAACACTAGCTATATGCTACCATCAAAAAAACCTGTACAGTGCGTGACCGATCTCATGAAATGTTATCAAAATTCTGAAATGCATTTCCGATTAGGAAGGATTACTTAAGTGGGGTTGTTATACTGATTATCATACAGCATAACCCTATAACATTTCGGACTCGCCAGGATGTCGGCTTTTGAATGCACTTCTCTTTGACCTCCTGCAGAAACCACAGTCGGTAAAAATGACTACTTAACAAGCATCATTTTCCTATTGACTTTCGGTGGTCTTTTAAATTCAAATATCTTCTACAGAAAACATGCACAAAAATATGCTTTCTTTTGCTCATTTAGAAGGAAATCACATTGTCTTCATATTTTATGCCCGAAGAAAGTGTTTATTTAGGTTCTTAAAAAAGTTCCCCGATTCCCGAATAACTTTCAGTCTTATCTGCCATCGCATCAGCGTTTAGCAATTTCAGTCTACAAGGTGCATGCTTTCCGCGTAAGGAAAATCATATATTCTTCTATGCCTTTAAAAAAATACCACATAGAGTTCATGAAGGTCTGCAATGGATCCGGACTGTGTTGTACATTTCATGAGGACCGTTAGTAAACGGACATGTGCGGTCTTGCATGCACGGTCTTAAAAATCTCATAATTAGAAACTTTTTCAAAACCTAATGTAGTAGAGCCACGAACTCGGGTTCACGTCGAGCATTGCAAAAGGGTAAGCCTAACGAGAATGCTGACATATAAAGGGCGGGGTTATGCAGAAAGGTTACAACTGACGAACTAGCGAGAGTTGCAGAGGCGAATACATAAGTCATTCCCGCGTCTCGCGAAGACACCCGACTCTGCTGTCAAGTGGGCGACAAAAGTAGATACGCTGAAAATGAGGTGCGAAGGGGGAACGGAAATGGATGCGAGAATTAAGTACATACCCGGAACGAGAAGGGCCTCAACACCGGGCACGCGTTCATTGGCCAGCGACTCTGGCAGGGTCTCCGCGGACAGTTCGCAGCGCGCCAATTCGTCCTCATAGGCCTGCAGACAGTCGGGTGCTGCCTGCCTTGCCGGACTTCGTGAGAAGAGGCGAATTTTCTTGTCGCTGATGTGAGAGGGAGGAGGAGAAGGATGAGCACAAAATGCGTTTGTCTATCTGTTATCCAGAAAGATGTTATGACAGAATCTGCGTTTGAAAGAACAGGCAGGACCAGAGAAGTATCACCAAAGAAGAGACAGGGGTGTTAACTTCTTGCTGACTTATGGTCGACCAGCAATACCCTTTGGTTCAGTTGGTAACTGACCCCAACGTGCTTTGGCGAGCGGGAACAAGGATATTTAAAGTCACGTTTGAGTGGCTCTCACTGACCAGGCCTAATCGTAGGACTGAAGGCTAGCGCATCGTTTTGCTTGGACCACCAACCTGGATCCCTCGTAGGCGGTCGGAAACGCCTACATTAGTCAGTAAACTGTTCAGGAGGATAGTTCGTTGACATGAAGCAATAATTACACATGTGACGTGACGCCTAAAATGGCGCCAAATGATGCCAAATACGAGGACTGATTAAAATTGGAGAGAAGGGTGAAGATCCCAAAATACTAAGGGTAAATGGTGACACGATGATCGTTCAGACTGATGACGGGGCTGATACGGCAGTTTTGAGGAAAAACATAATTATCTTTTTAATTTATAAACAAACGTAAAATGAGATGGATATTTCGCTACTGGGGTAGGCTAATGTCCCGTTTTTATCAAGGGGCCCGAGCGAACTTCAATTTTTAAATAGAGCCCGGCAGCAGATGACTGACAACAAACACCCGAAACGGGTCTCAAATCTTCATTTGACTCATAGTGGTCGTTTCAGGTATGTCACTTCCATTATAGCGAGGAGGAAGGACACATCAGGAGCGGTCTCTCTCTCTCTACTCCAAGATACACCAAATGCGTGTTCGAGTCTGTCGACCGATTGGCGATGAGATTAAGCCCGGCAGATGACTTGGCATGAGCCTCTGTAAAACACATAATATAGGCATGGCAACAAGTAAGGACCCACAACAATTCCGTACGGCCGACTACAGCGTGTCCTGAAACAATATGGCTTCCGCTTAGGTCTGATGCAGCAACCGCCCGGTAGACTTGGGGGGGGGGGCCCTAGACGTTCGCACTACTACCAGCAACTACTACCGACTATCATCGTGCAGCTGGAACGTCCAGAGACGGCTGCCCTCGGTGCCCACTGGTTCGGTTTCATCCGCAAAAGGACGCCTGCATCAAGCCCTGCGTGCTACTGTAGCTGATAGAATGGCAGGTTGGACGAATATAAGTGCGACTTGTCAAGTAAACCCGATCTTCCGTTTCTTGCCAGACTCCGCGGCTAAAAGGCATCTCACGACCTCCGATGCAGGAAAAATGATCCTGCGCAGCAAATTAACAGATACATAGCATCTCGTTTACGGTGGCCGCGGTCGCTCCCGGCCGGTATTAGTCAAACAACCGCCAGCTGCACCATGGTGCTTGTCTCTCATTCCGCAAAAGTAAGTCCGATCATGGGGAACTGAGGTGAGAAGAAAGCACGTCTGAAGATCGTTACTAACATTCTCTCAAGGATAGCCAAAAAACTGTCCACCGCTGTCCATCACGTGCTATTTGCTGGTTAAAAACATGGCAGACTCTCTAAGGTTGCACCGCCAATAAGAGCTCGATCCTTAGTCAAGGATAGGAGTAAAGGGTACATTCATACAAAACCGGTATGACAGTTCAGCCGTCGGTTTCGACGATGAAAACTGTGAGCTCCACAGCAGGGTGAGGGCAGGGACGGTGACTTGTGCGTGAATTAGTTTATAGTGGCAGTATACATGTACAGCATATAAAGCACTCTCCCTCCTCCCCC
>CACRXP010000031.1:333158-369023 GCA_902702965.1 Spirometra erinaceieuropaei | reverse complement strand
TAGAAGCCACATTGAGAGGGAAACATTGCTGCCTGACTCTCAGTCCACCTGTCCGACACAACACAAAACTGGGACGACTACGGGGTCCAAGTTATCCCGTCAGTTGGCAATCTTCCAAGCCATGGCTTTTAGCGCATCGTGAAAGGTAAAAGCGCGTCAGATTGTTTATAAAGAAGAAAGTGCGCTGAGTCGTCGGCCTCACTCTCTATTCCCATTTCCAGGTCCCATATACAGTCCGAGTCGGTCAGATGTCTGGTGCGGGGAATAGGTGCGCAGCGGCTGACAGAGCCAGGGAGTTCGTCTGTGCGCGTCACATGAACGACCTGGTCCCCCAAACGCACGCACTAGGATTTCAAATCCCAAGGGGGTAGAGCGCCCGGATCTCACAAGCAGCAGAAGAGCCGCACGGAGTGGAAAAGCACACTTTCCACTTACGTGAGAGGTGCACCAAATCCGTATAGGTAGAGTAAACATTGTCGCAGAAGTGGACACAAACAAGCACGACGCCCTCGATTACAAACTCTAGAGGACTGCAAAAACATACGAACACGGCATTATTAGAATGGCTGGAATCAATGATCGTCCCTCGTAGGCGATAGTCCACGTAGTACTCAGCCTGCACTGGCTGTGCCGCGCTCTGATGTTAGAACATTGTTGAGGGAAGGGAAGAGATCGGTTATATAAAAAGGTTGCTTCCGTCCATACACCCGACTTGAAGACATAGAAAGACGTAACCGATGATTTGCGTAAATAGAAATTGTAGGTTTTTCAGCCAAAATGACAGTAAGCCGTCATGTATGATGTAGCTTGAAATCACTATTCGTGCTACTGAGCAGTACGAGCTAACTTCAGCTGTATCCTATGGATAATGGTAGATTAGAAGATTGCACTCGATGCTTCACGAATTTCGGTGCCTACTATATTTCACCCAGTGAACACAGACCTTTACATATCTGATACGCGAGATGGGAATCAGATTTTCACTATTGGCGACGCGATCCAACACCAGTCTCTTTGCAAATTCTCAGCCAACTTCCCGGCGCCAGGCAAGATGAAGGCCTTAACCTTTGAAAAATTTGCGGGTGCTCGGGTTACAGTGTAATGCTGTAATTTTTATCGTAAGATGTACATGTTATTGACAACATTTTAGTAGTATGTTTATTTGAACTTGAATATTCCCTTTAGCATCTTCAATAGGGTCACCAAGGGCATTACCTATCACCCGTGATCTGACTGACTTTTTAGTGCTACACATCAGGCCCAGGTTTTTTGTCAGTACTAGGAAGGATCGGTGCTATGAATGAATTCCATGCCAGAATGAATTCATCTCTTGCCTTGCGTTCCATAAAAAGGCGTACGACGCTCTTATACAGGTTGAATGAGTGTCAAAACCTAGAGTTTATTCGAATAGATCATTACACAGTCCTCTCCTGCAGGATGCGACGGCAGCCTTCTGGTCGCAAACCGTGGCACCAATGCGCCGAACGATACGTTCGCTTCCTGAAGCTTGACTATTTCTCACATTTTAAACACTGTTTTTTATCATTACACAAGAATAGCAATCGCACTTGGGCAGTTTACACATCACTGTGAACTAACTCGCCTGCAGCCAACAGCAATGTCCCCATCAGTGGTAACAGCCACACACCAGGCTGTCTGACAGGGCAGAAATATGGTTTGATCGCACTCAATCTGTTGACAGCCCAGAGCGGGTGTGGGCACTGGCCAAACACGCACCGTCCTGTCCTCCCCGGAGGACACAATGAAGGCACCTCTGGGGTCCACGGCAACACTGTAGACAAAGTTTGTATGACCATAGAATTCAGCAGTGCAAACGCCTGCTGAGAGATCCCAGCAGCGCAGACTGCCGTCATTGCTGGCCGAGAGGAGGTGGGAGGAGTCAAGAAGAGCCAGAGAGCGGACGCAACCCATGTGACCCAACAGAGTCTTGGCGGGTTTGTCCAACTCGTAGGGATGCTGGTGGTTGAGGTCAGTGCGCTGGATACGCCAGAGGGCAATCACGGAATCGGAGGAGCCGGTGGCTACGCACAACTGATCGGGGCACGTTGAGGGGAGGAAGATGACAGACCAGATGGTTGCACCCGGACCTGCGCAACAAAGCACCATGAGATGAGAGCAAGATGGGGGCATTACAAAGAAAGACTGAAGAACAGTTACTGGCATCAGCCCTACCGTCTTTCGTTTTGTTATAACCTGCCTCATTGTCGGGTCACAGACACACCATTTGAATCAGGTGGATGGGAGGGGGACAACATAGTAGACACTAGCATGGTTGGTTGATGAAGGGTTGAAGGTCGGGCTAACAACTGACTGGCTTAGATGGCCACCGCACATGTGTGGTGGAAGGATCGGCGATGGTTTATTTCCCACCGTCAGTCAGATGCAATACAGCAGAAGAAACACCCCCGTTCCACTGTAAAATGAATCCTGATCGGTTAACACCTTCGTCATGTGACCCTAAATATCAGTCCTCGAGGCTAACGAAGTCTGGACCCGCGGCTCCACTGCTAGAGATTTAATTTCGTTGAACAAGTGGAGTAGTATAAGTCAGCGAGGCAGTCTCAAGAGGATGCATTAGTGACGGGCATCCAGTTTCACGGAGGCAGATACATGCACTCTTGGATGACCAGCACCTGAGGAGACAATGGACCAACTCGAAGTCCGGCAATAGATTCCATGGACGGCTGGTGCGGAGGGCTCCCTACCCATTCCCTAAGGATATTGCCTAGATTTCTCGGTGTTATATAACTTGCTAGAATAGGGGTTCAAACCAGAAGTTCTTAAGGGCTGCTCTATGAAATGCACTCCCTGCATCCAGAGTGTATACCACACTTTAAGTGCAACAGGCCGCCTTCGATGCGAGAAAATTCCAACCCAAGGGACGCAGCCGTTGCTGAAACAAGTATACTGGTCATATCAAACACACTTTGAAGTCTTTCTGCCATCATCGCAGCCAATTAATCAGCCTAAAGAACTCAACCTAACGATGAGACAGCACTGTTTGTGGCTCAAACAAACGGCACAATAGAGGTGATTCTATGTAACAAACGCGAAACAGGGATCCATTCTGACTGGGGTCACGGCGAGGCTACACCTTACAGTTTCCAGCTACAGATTTGGTGGCCCAGCTATCTCCAATTGACAAACTCTTCCCTTCCGACCTGCTTCTCGTCAATTACTTGGCGACACTACTCAACTCTCTCGTCGAAGTTTCCACGAGCTACCTTGAAAAAAGGGGTTCGACGGGACAGACACTTCCCAGACAGCCTTTAGATTGGACTTAGTCGACTAGAGCTTTGAAGACCAATCGCCTGAAATAGGTGACATCTAAACGCCGTAGTGCTGGGACGATGATCTAAATCCGTGAAAATGCCAATAACGACATTTAACTGTTGGTGAATGTGATGAGAACAGTTGTTAAAAGTGGACTCACGTCTGAGAGTTACCAGACACAAATCGTGGTTCCAAATCTTTGCGGTAGAGTCCCAGGAGCCGCTGAAGATGAGACCTTCATCATTCGCTGCCAGCGCGCAAACTGAAGAGGTTCACAATTACGAACCAGCAAGACCTACCAGGTTCAGTGTGTCCATGTAGAACAAAGACCGGTTCGCTGCAGTCCGCCTCGTTGAAGGCTCGGATTATTCTGTCGTTAGAGGCGGTGAGAATGAGTCCATGTGGAAAGAGACTCGATGATGGCATGTAGGTGACTGCCGACACATAATTCGTGTGGTTTGAATAGACCTTGCCTTCCGAGACCTGTGATGTGTTCCTAGGTCAGCAAAACAACGTAAAGTTGAAAAGGAAGACAATTTAAACAAGTAAAAAGTAATTAGAACGTACGAGGATAGCCTACTTAGTTGACACGGCCAGTAGTATGGCATAATCGAATCACAACACGCATTGCCAATGCAGTTGCGAATACGGCGTCGGACAAAGCATCAGAAGCCTGGCTAGACTATTCGAAAACAAGCAAATACAACTTCTTAATTGGAGCATGTGTAGTTAAGGGTTGTAGCAAAGTCGTGATTTAGGGTATCCCGAATGCCTCACAACACACTGACTTACGTGTCTAGGTTCCACGAACGCACAGTGAAATCTCGCGAAGCCGACAGCAACAGACCAGGCCGAGGACAACAGATGCTCCGAACATCACCAGAATGGGCTGATAGCTCGCTGCGAAATTTGAATCCAGCGCTCATTCGTCTTACAATGGGAAACAAAAGTTCCCAGAGTTTTCTTTATGACAAGGGATGTATTCTGCGGTGGATAAACAATGAGCTTAGTCAAAGAACGGTGGGGAATTCGAAATTACAAAAAAGGCTTACAGCAACCATCCTGACAAAGATACACTTGGAAAAACGAACCAACAGCTTCAGTGTAGTAGTGGTTTAAGACGTTAGTTGCGTTCGGATATAACAGTAAACTACCAAAGAGATCCTGCTAATAATGCAAGTGAATTGGACCGCCTTTGAGTCAATGGCGTTACAGCAGTAGTTCTTTTCTAGACAGTATCCCCTAAAGTCTACATCAAGTTCTGGGCAGGCGGTTATAGTCCATGCCCAGCGAAAGTTGTCTCCGATACGTTTAACGAAGGCATCAGCACCGACCAAATAAATATGAAAGCCACTTTAACGGTCTATAAAGTATTCAAGTAAACTCACAAAACATAGCCGGTGGTGAATCAAACAGGTTATAGCAGGAAACTGTATGGATAAAACTTTGAAAACGAGGATCCAAAAACAGGCGGAGCACGCAGCCTGTTAGGCCGCATGCCAAAGGTACAGGGACAAAGATCAAAGCAACAGAGGATCAATAACTTCTAGAGAATGAGAATCATAGAAAGAAGAGTTATCAATGTAGACACGACAATTACTTTGCGAACAGTGACAAGCAATAATCGAAGGGAATTACTCCTCGTCCAGACCAACACATTTAATGATGGTGTCGAAGGTTGATGATGACCGCTTTTGAACGATATGAAGTAAGGCCAGCGTAAAAAGAATAGCGGGCAGAGACAACTACGGGGATGAAGGACTGTGGGCAGGCGATGTCATGTAGATTTGCGGGTTGGTAGCGAAAGATTGTCCGCTATCCGCAGGACACAGGTGAGTCACCAGTATTTCGATGCTTACGAAGAAGGGCATTATGATTAGGGGCTTAAATGAGCATATTTGCTTAAAATGTCACACCCGTAACGTCACCCTCCTGGAACATCATTACTGTCACCAGCAAGCGAGGTTGGAAGGGACAAAGAGATAGCGCTAGTAACCAGGAGGACATAGGCCACACTTCCAGTATGGAGTACATGGTGATAAAAGCGTAGTGTGATGAGATCTACTAAAAGAGTCGAGGCGTCCAGGCGCTCGGCAGATCTGGAGGTGCACGAAGACCTGCGGGGCGAGAACCAAATACAGTTTGTGCAGTACAGCCCGTGTAGCCGGTCTCCAGGCAGGTTCTCAATCTGCTGTGTTTTGTGGAATTGAGCGGTTACCTGCTGCAAATAACTTTTAAATACAACACGGTTCTCTAGCTGACGTAATTTGCGATTTTTAATTGTTTAAGCGAATGATATGGATAGTAATTTCAACGCGGACGGAACCTTAAACAGCACTAGTTTCCACTTGAAACCTGAAAAAGAGGTAAATTATGTAAAAACGGCTCTAAATGCGGAAGGTTTCCGAAGAAGACAGATGAAACTATAGCTAAACAACAAGCCGAGCGGATTAAAAATTCCCTCATTGGGAATTTGTCAAGCGTCTTAGAAGACGGCATGCACGCAGATGCAGGATAGTCCCATATTTGGTCATTATTTAACCCGATACTTTCCTGTGTGGCAGTAGATATAAAATTGATGGGCTCTAATGATAACCAAGAAGGCCGACGAAGGTCGGAAAGGATGGTTCGGGATCCGTGCGACGATCGACATAGTCGTTTGAGGATTCTCCGCTCTCGTCCAGTGTAGTTTGTCACTCATAAAAGTGCATACTTTTTGGATAGGCAAGAGTCTGCTGCCTTTGACAACGATACTGTTGATACGCTATCTGCACGCAGGCCGACTCGGAGTGAAGGTAAGCCAGCATATCATCTGTTGACTTTATAGACGTTTGGCAACACAATGTGCTCCGCCATAACGACAATGATGCAAGAGTTGTACGAACGACGGAAATCCAGCCAAAAATGCGTAAGAAATTGGTATGGCTGATAGGAACCGACATTAAGTGTCCCGAACGGCTGCATTCGACGGGCTTATTGACAGCAAACCGACCGTCCATTTCCGCCGACTCCACGACTGCCTCGCCGCCAAGTTCCCTTAATCGACTGATCAACAGCAGGCACGACTTTAACGAAGTTGGCAAATGGCTTCGGGATCCTGAGTAAAGAAGTTGACTGGCAAGCCTTAAATTAGTTCTTGTGGTACATTTTCAGGTATCTGTTTGGTCTGCCTAGGCAGATGGAATACTGGTGACTTTGACAAGAGAGTATTCAAAGTCGAATTCGATGACGAAGCTACGTTTAAAGTAAAGTTCAGGCGGAAAAGGCAAAAGAAGGAATATGCGGCTTGCCGCTGCGTGGCGTAATTAAAAGTATGTTATTGTCTACATAAGAAACTTATCGTAGGAAGGCGGGCGTGCTGATGTAAAGGAAATGGAGGTCGCGTTCACCAGACGACTGAATAGGTCTCCGGGTACGCTCAGAATGAGGCGTAATAAGCCTGATTTAATAATGGATCTGGCTGACGGTTAGTAGGGATAGGGTTTGATTAAACTACTCTCGTTTAGCACCACTTCCAGATTCGTCCTTCTCGTCGTAGTCCATGCTGGATAGAAAGATGCCGGAGGTCAATTTGACCTGAGAATATGACTTTCAAAAGAAGAGGGGGCGTTCACCGGGAGGGGTTTATTTGAGATCCGACGTTTCGGATAGTTTATTCGTCTACCCATCTTCAGGGACTGGGAGGTCCTGTGCACAGCACTCCTTATTATGGCGTCCTTTTGATATGCCACCCGGGAATCGGATTTTCACTACTACTAAATATGACTTTTGTACTGCATTTTTATAACAAAATTCTATAAACAGGACTATTGGCAAGATTTACGCGTAAAAATTCGGAGATTGGGGGATTAACTCCCCACCTCACTAGTCCCCCCCCAATCGCTGAATTTACTTTACGCTCAAGTCTTGTCAATGGCTATTGCCATACGGCGGCGTACCGGGACTTTTTGCTGTAGTTTCCATAGGGAAAAAATGAACGAAACTCGCTATTGATCAGCCGCACCCATTGTGACTTTTTCACAACTACTCGCTGCCGCCTCGGTGTGGAATTTCAGCCCTATAGGGCTGTCTGGAATGGCATAACATACTGACTTGCTAATCATTTATGTGTTCGCATGGGAGTAAAGTGAGCTGCCCATTTCCTCCGAAACATTATAAGTTCGCATTCATGAACTTACCAGTGACGTTCAATGGACATTTGGCCGGAAAGTTAGAACATGTACATGAAATTGCCCAGAATAGAGAAAGGCGGACGAATTTAATACCGAATGAGATCACATGGACAAAAGCTGTCGCAGAGAAGATTAATGTACACAGATTAGATGTACATAGAGAAGATGTGCATAGAGAAGATTCATGTACATAACCAGGTGTTTCAGGAAAAGTTTTGGGCGGGAAACTCACAGAATAAGTCTGTGCAGATTAAACAAGGTGCAAACGGTCCGAACCAGGCGCCCACAATTTCGGTCATTTCGAAGACAGGATTGGAGGGGGAGGGGGGGGCAAAAGACCCGATCAAGGTTCCCGAAGCTCCGGCACGAACCTAAAAAAATTTGTATAAAGTTGAATCTTTCTTTCCAAATTTGCGAGGGTGGGCAGTATCGAGGCAGAGGCGGCTCGATTTGGATAAACGTAATGCTCGTTTGCTGAGGTATTGGTGGCGTGGCGATATCACTTTCGTTAGGTGACAATTTCCGTCTCTTCACGACTTTAGATATGGCTTGGGGTTTTTTCGTGCAAAGTTTATAACTCAACACGTAAGAAAAGGCAAGAATTCAATTAGCGAACATACTGTGGGAGATTACTGGGAAGTACTAATTGATAATGCGACGGCTACTCTGGGATATCTAACGGAAAATAGGAAACATATAATAAAGTGTCTAACGTTGCTAATTGGAGGACTACATAATGAAATTTGTAAAGCGACAGATAGGAAAAATATAGAAGTATTTCAAAACACAGTGCAGAAAAATGAACGAACGTAATCTGGGACTTAACAATCAAGTAGATTTTCGGGGGTTAACGGGTCTGCATGAGTCATTAAAATCAAAATTGCTTACAGAAGTTCTAACTTTTTGTATTAAACCAGGGATGAACCGTTTATTTCTGCTTGACTGTTAAGCAGCACCGTTTCGGGTATTTTTTGTCTTCATTCATACCATAACAAGTTCATGAAATGGAATCAAGTGCCCGCACATTGGGCAGAGATTTTCCTCCAGACAAATTCCTCTGGATGGGTTATAGTTGGATTACGGACTTGAGGAAGACGTAATAAGCAAAAGGAAGCTTTATCCACTTTCCCTTCTGTTGGCACATGACCTGCTATAATATCTTCGTTTAAATCAACCCGGTATCCAATTGCACGTTGGGGAATTCTGTTTTCTATTCGAAATTTTGTCTATTCCAGGATGACATGCGCGTATTTTAAGGGTTATCGGAGGGAGTCCTAGATGATCCTATTCAAGCACAGATGAGATTATGGTCGCAATTATATAAAAGTCAGCATAAAGTATGGTCATTTGCAAAGTTTACTGGGACCTTTTGCATCAAGCGTGCATGAATGCGTTGCGCAGAAAGTGAAATCAGTGAATAAATTTCATGGCTGGCCGTAAATTATCCTACAGTGAGAGTCGTCGTTTATCAAAAATCAGACAATCCAACAGCCATAATATCAGATGTCGCCATACATTTGGGGATGAGTTCCACATTCCAACTACCCGCTGACCGACAAAAACTTCCGTTGGGCTATGTGCGTACATTCGTGTTCGATCTTATTCGGGTGACACAGTTGGAGACTTATATTTATAAACCCGAAGAACTCTTCAGATTTGAGCGAACAGTGATGACCGCGGATGATGGGGAATTTCCACAGCAGTTTGCACCTCATTCGTCTGTAGGATAAAGAGAACTAATCTAGATTCATCACTCTTTCTGGGTATGGCAGAGTCCTGACACTGTCTACCAATTTTGTCTTCTGTTGTGCACCTGCTCGATTTGATAGCTGTCTTTCTTCATCCAGGGCATCCTTACCGGCATTTTTTATTCTTAATGCAGTCTACCGAACGTACTAGTGATTTGAGCCAACAGTTTAGGAGGGAAGGCTACGAAAGAAGGCGTAATCCAATGCATGGTGCTAGTTGTCATTTGAACGGCTCTTTTGCAGTGCTTGGAGGGCAGGAAGTTCTACATTGTACAGAAACCTAGGCCTTTGTGTGCACCTACTTCTTTTGGTGGAGTCCCATTTATAGTGTACCAGTGTTTTGGGAAATGTCTCGGACCAGCTTTTAAGCTCAAGACTACATATTTTGACACATGAAACGTTAGAAGCCACTCGGCGGACCATGCGGCCGTCTTATTAACGTTTTCTCACAGTTTCTGCGCATCGTCAGCATAGAATACTGTTTTCCAGGCTTTTATATCATTCTCAAACATATTCACGTTGCAGTCCAGATCCTCAGTGCATTCGTCTATACAGATGAGGAAGAGGAGAAGAACCAAAACCGAATGCCGTAGAGCACAGCTGTCTATTGGTACCCATCCGGATGCAGCGGTAACAACATATACTTGTAGCAGCCTTCATGAAAGGAAGCTTTTAGTCCAATTCCAAATGTTGCTCCGGATTCCACATCGCCAAATCTTTAACAGGAGTCGTCTATGAGGCACGCTATTAAGAGTCTTCAGAAGTCGAGGAAGATGACATCCAATCGACGTACATGGTCTGTGGTTGGTCGGTGATCTGTGGTGGGTCGTTATACGCCTAAATCAGTACATAAACGAGAGGACATGGTGCCCGGACTATTAATCTGACTGCTTTAAAGCCATTTTCTAATGTATCTTTCATGGATTTCAGATTAAAACACACAAATCCGCTTTATCTCAAACCGAGGTGACGTTTGTCAAAAAGTGAGGCACTAGGGCCATTAAGAGCTCTGCTTCGTACCCTTTAAATACACAAACATATCTCATAAAATGATAAGGCAGTCTGCTTAAGAAACATACTTCAAGATAGAACCTAGAACGGATATATAGAAAGGGTAAAACGTGAGGCCAATTTGTGAGCACAGCGAAGTGTGCCTACACGTTTTACCGCATTTTGGGGACTTACTGATGAACTAGTTTAGGGAAAACTACAAAAGTGCGTACGTTGAAGGAAAAGAGCAAAATATAGGAATATAACCGGGATATAACCATGAACAAAACTCCTGACGGAGACACTGGAAATTCCCAAAGTAGCAGAACAGCATGAGGACGACATTAACCATAAGGTGTAAATAAAAGGCGAGGGAAGTATGAGAGTAACATAATGCTTAGTTTATATATGCAATCGGCGACAAAACTCAGAAAGCGTTATGCCAGAAACCCAGACGACCCTTTAGGGAAATATTATACCTTGTGCAGTCGAATTTATTCCTTTACTGTCTTCGGAAAAGCTGTGTTCGGTGTGCCTACGCTCCCAAAAACAAGAGTTAGTCAATCACTTGAGACCACGTGCTTTTTCTATACTGCGGTGTCATCTTAATCGTGGCGCCTGTCCATTGGCCTTTCCCCTCATGGATGATTGATCTGCATATTCGAATTATCGACCGCCCCATCTGGAATGTTCTTCCCGAAGGGCATTAGGCCGAATGTCGGCGAAGCACAGTAGGGCGTTATAAATATGCGTTACTTCCAGTTAATTTTGGCTTGCAATTTCTGAAAACACATTTTTGTGGCCGGTCGCGTTCTCCTTCTCTGTCGCGTTGGTATCTGGGACAAGGGTCGAGTGCGCATTCGCCTCGCTGGGTTTTAAATACCAGGCTGGTCATAACAAGTTGTTTGCACGTTCAGAATACGCTTCTGATTAATTTTATCAGGGAAACAATTTACAGCTATGAGCGCTTTTAAATATCCTCTTATAATAACGATACTTGACCAAGTTTTTTACATTAATGCGCTTTTTTTTCTAGAGGACATTATTACACGCACGAAGATTTTACGGAACATTTCTCTTACCTTGAAAGTTGAGTCTTTATTCCGCCCAGGTCAGATAAAGTCGAATTTTCTTTTTTCAGGGTCAATCTTTAGGCTCTTAATCGTTTTTCCAACTTATTTTTGCCCGACTCATGTCCCTTTGTTTGATCATTTGGCCGGCTGCTTTCCTTTTATTGCCCCTACCAGATTCAGCATTACTTAACGCTGTCAATCATTCTGTTCGTCGATGGCTACAAAGATGGTTAAGAATCTTTATCGTTCGCCTTAGGGAACCAGACTGGCTGAACTTAATTTGTTTCCTGTCATTGACAGGCAACTGCGAGATTACCTCATTCAAACATACCGGATAGTCAGAGGCCGTCAGTGTGCCCTATATTTTGACGAATTCTTCGAATTGGCTTGGACGGACCATCTACATGGTCACTCCTTTAAACTGCAGAGGAGGCAGGCCCATACGGACGTCCGACGGAGTGCATTCTCGCCGAGAATCAATGGAGTATGGAACGAAATCACTGGCGTGGGGGTTTTTTCCGAAGATGTTGAATCCTTTAAATGCAGACTAGACGCTCTAAAACTATTGTACATATACCGCGATTGCGCTAGTAGCCGCAGTTTGCGCTTTGCTCACACTTACCGGATTTACTGACATAACAATCGTTTCTATTGCTGTTTTTTGGTAGGAATCGTGAGCTCAAGGACGGAGGTCTCATTCCCTTAATAGGGTGACGTAAACTGGTTTAATATTTGACATTCGATTACAACTCCTTTTGTTATCAAAATCTTTTATTGTGCCGAGGACGTTGAGTTCAGGCAAGTCAGTGAGCGCTTGAATGATCAGGGAACCAATCAAAATGATCTTCACTGACTCAAGACCCGGCTTGTGCGATGGATTCTGAGTTTAAAATTGCGAAGGTGTTCTGTCCTTTATCCGCGTGCAAACAACTACCGCCCGGACGACTGTACTAGATCAGATTACATGAAAGACATTCAATTTCGCGCAGGCTCCCTGCCGAAGGATTTCGGTGTTTTGGACACAAAGGCATTTAAATCAGCGTTACATAATGTCAAGTCAACAAAAAATCGCCTACGGAATGCTTCACGCTTTCAAAAGGAGGTTTGTAGCTTCCGAAAAAAGACGCTTTTGGGAACGTTTACGACACCCCACTCAACCCTACACTGAATATGACAAACATACCCAGTTGTCATGGCTGACAACGGACAAAATATGTCTCGAGAATGTGCAACGTTGAGGGACAAAACTTGCAAAGATCAGAAAACACGGATCTCATCTAGAAAGACTGAAGCATCGTAATTTATTCTCTCTGGGTTGCAGGCAGTAAAAGGGTGATCTTATCTTCGCTTACAATATAATGGATGTTTTGGAATCTGGAGTATGTTTTGAAGACGTGATTTATTGGCACTTTTTGTCTCACCTTTATGGGCATTTAACAAAGGTATTCATGTGCAGACCCAATCATCCTTCTGGATTTTCTAAGCAACTGGTTGTAGAGCAATGAAATGATCTTCCCGAATCAGTTGTGGGGGCGAAATCCCTGCAGTTATTCAAACTGTTTGTGGACACTTTTTTGCTACTTTTCCTTTAGCGACATACTGAACCTGAATTGAAGACCATGTTAAATCCGCTCAAAAGCCAGCCTCGAAAACAAGTGTAATTAAATTACATGGGTGTTGTTTTAATGACGGAAATTTACAAATATCTATAAAACACCGGAAAATAATAAGTGAAATTTTAAAGGCTTCGCCCACTTCCCTCAAGTAGTAAATATATTGGAAACGTTACGGATCTGTCGTTTGACGTATGGCGTGTATATTGTTTCTTGCGACCCTCATTTATCCGAATCCTTGCGGAACGTTACATATTTGGTGGCAGACTCTCATTCTATTACTAATTTCTCCCATGTGCCTCTCCGTCCCATGTCTTCGTCCTGCTAAATACCCACTAAATTTCACTCTGTCAAGCAGAAACACTCCATGAACAGTTACTTTTAGTCATGCCCCGTACTCGGCCCACCTCTGGCAGGCACTTTTCCGGCATCGACTAGTTCACTGCCCCTTAGGTAAGTTCCTCAATCAATCACCTCAAGCCCTGAATTCTGTCTGACCACTAATATATTAAGTTAATGATAACGTAATCGGTTGGTGCCTCCGAGCTGAGCTTTGCCAGATGCTTCCATCGTCCGAGCATCGCTTTGATCATCTCCTGGGACTCCCGAGTCAGAAGGTGGTTCACCTACTTCAACACACCATTGCCGAAGATATTGGATGATCTCTTGGCGGCTTTGGAAACCCTTTTAGTCCCCAGGAACATCTGGTTGCTTTTTACCCTCCGAGACCTATAACGCCGATCCTGTCTCGTTTATCTTGACAGCATAGTAATTTCCGGTTAGTCTGCCGGTGATTTGCTGGACAGTGTTTGTCAAGCGTTTCGGAAATTGCAGGCGCAGGGCTCATTGTTAATCAACGAGATGTCAATTTTATTAACGCCAGGCAACATGCACTGGACGCTCAGTATCGGGGACTGGTATCGCTCCTGGTGCTGGGAAAATTTGCCAAGCACAATACTGACTGACGTTCCAATTGCAAACAAGTGTGTAATTATTTCTAGAGTTAGTTCCCTATTACTGTTTTTTCATATACGGCTTTACCGACGTTACCCTTCCTCTCAACCACGTGTCCGGAAAGCAACATACTAACGCGTGAATCAAAAGGATCACAAGCTTCTTCGTTTTTAAAGGAGGACCTGACGTCTGTGTCAATGCTCACATACCCCAATAACAGGGTTCAGATTCCGCCGTTAATCCTAGACACCAACGCAAGCGGACTAGCCGTCGACGATGTCCTTCGCTGCTCCAGAGTAGACAGCCAGGAATACTGATGCCTCCTTAACCTATTGACAGTAAATGTTTTCAAACTGACTTTCAGTGTTCCTTCCTGCATAAAGATCAGTTGTTGTGCGGTTTCCCGCAAGGACGTTATTCTGATCCCTAAGGCACAGCGGGACGAGTATATCCCAAAACCGGACCGGTGAACACTAGTACAATGGTAGTTAACACTGCTTATCACAACTTACAGGTCAAAAACCACGTGGCTCAATGATAATTCGTTGGAAGTAGAAACATGAAATGACCAGGAACGCAACTCTGAGTCCCAATCAATCCGGGCCTGGGGTTGGGTCAGGCTTGCTGACGACAGACACCTGATCAACTATTCTCACCACAATTCGTAATGGCTGCTTTTATTTCTTCTCATATATGCAAATGCATATTAAAATTTATGAAGCCGTATTAAAAGAGAACCGTCAGGAGCAGCAATGCACCAGCTAGCTAGCAAACATTATAACCCGCAGAGTTGGAGAGTTTATGGGCAATTTTTTGAGCTTCCCATTGATAGTCGGATCGATTTTATTAACATCATAATTAACGAACTACAGAAAACAGTGTTATCAGACATTCCCGTAAGTGTATGAATACTCGTCGTTAACGTATTAATAGACCCTTTCTTGTTTTAAGACGTTTTCATAAAAATTATTCTCAAAAATTTTCATAAAAGGAGATACCACAACCGCCGCAGACAGGTTAATTGTGATTGTCTAGGATGTGAAATCAACTTAAAACACAAACAGTAGTCTCGTTTCGTCTAAGGTCAGAAGTAAGAGGGTTGTGAAGGTTAGCTTATTATGTACGCAGGACAGTTTGCCGTACGTTAACTGCTTGCTTATGACAGAGCTAACCGTCCGTTCACGGAGAGCGTCAGTCGCGGCCTGTTGTTTACGCGAGAGAACACGTTTGTGTCAGCAGGAGGGGGTGACTGGCTGAGTATTGGCCATGTGATTGGACGGATTAGGGGAGGAATAGGGGGCACATACTCAAAGAGGCTCACGGGTATCAAGCCAGGTCGTCCGATGCGCGTGAAGTGGTACAAGTTTGTGAGGGCAGCCGTGGGTCAGTGCTGTTGGACAGGAGGTGCCCCAGTTCTAGCCGGCGGGGGTGGTCGTGTGTCGACGGTTGTCGCGACCATCGATCGACAAAACGGAGGCGGAGAATAGGGGGGCTGGAGCGGCTGTCACATACTCAATGGAGGCAAGACTGACTCCCAAAAAGCGTTCTTCTTCCAATTTGGCCTTTGTTTCTACATAGTTGTTAGGGCGCAACGTCCACCTACAAGTCCTCTACTAGGGCCGTTCCATCCCAAGTATGTCGTTCTCATTAATTCTATTCATACCAATGTTATTTTGCTGGAATAATCTTCAAGAACTTGGCATCATTTAAACAGATTTGACGCTAACAAACCGAGATGAATGATCGAGTTTCGGGTGTCTGCATGAGTGAAGAAGACCGGTCCATCCATTGAAGACGTTTATTATACTGGGCATTCGAGCTCGTGCAGGAGTCCATTGTCAAAAATAAAACAACAACAGGACAAGAGAGAACTGAAGGATCAGCAGTTGGCCTTCTCCAATATGCTCTTCAGGGAAAGTGGGGACGACTATTTACAGGAAGACAGCGAAACCGTGCGGATTCCCAGTCTTCACAACAAACACCCGGTGACTTACAGACAAAGCCGGGCAAGAGCACGGACCCTGTGCAGCAACCCTGATGAAGGGCACGTGAGGCCCGATATCTCCGCAACCAATTCGTGCGGAAGAGATATTTAACCCGATTTTTAAGTGTTCACTCTCCACTGGACTGGAATGAAAACCTACACAAAGTATGGCATGCCCTGCATTACATCACGTACGTTCATTGGGCGGTCAAGCGCATTGTTGTGGGATTAGATTCTGGGATCGCACATTAGTCCAATGCTACCACACGCAGCAGACTGAGGAAATTCAAGTATAAACCCGGAGAATGGTCTCAGGTGGTGTGCTGCATGCCCTACCTAATCTCTCCCTGTAATTGAATAGGTCGAATGAACGCATGCCCATAGCGCGCATATAAAAACACAAGTCGGCTACGCAAATAGGCGACCAGTTATCGCAAGCGGCTGTCCGCAACTTTAAAGCGGGTCGCGGGTTTATATTTGCAGTCATCTAAAGAATCGCTTACGTCGGAAACACAGCAGGACGAGACTTCATTGAATCCTCGGCCTTGCATTAGGACTCCGCCAATTAATATATCGCTCTGGCGCCGACAGGCAGACTTCCGCGCGAGCACCTTTACATCCCTGACGCCGGTGGCTGAGTGGGTGATAGCCCATACAAGTGTCGCTTATCCTGTTTTTCTGTTACCTTTGACGACAGGCTCCTGCAAATATTCGAAATCTCGGGGAAACAAACGGATAAATCCAACGATTGACCAGTCTTCCCCTCCCTTACTCAGGCTTAACCCTGTTCGTAATTTCAACACGCCGACTCGAAACCCAATATCCAATATTCGACACGGCGTTCTGGTAATTCTCAATATTGCCAGTGGCATTTTGCTTTCGTTTTCTTCATTCTTCAAACTGACTTGTTCGAGAATGAATTTCTGCCAAGTCAATTCATGTTAAGTGGTCGAACGGGATGCCTTCCACCGTGTTCCCCTATTTATTTAAATTCCAGCACACCACTGAGTTTACTACCAGTCGCAACGATCAGTTTGTCCTACGTTCGCTTCGTCCGTTCACAACACACTAATTCGAAGATGTATTAGTGAAAGCCTACGTACAACATTTTTCTGACATGCTCTTTTTGACGTCTTGCAAATTCAAAAGAGACTGAACATATATTTAATTTCAGTATGCCTCTTCGTACTCCAAATCGCGACCAGGACGTGACATTCGTACTAATTAAAATCACGTCAGTGGCATTCTGTTCAATTGCTCCTATGTTATCCGCCTCTAGTTGGAAAAACAACGGTAGTTCTTGAATGATCTTCTGACACGAATAATCAAATTCCTCTTGCCTGATTTCAATGCCCTCCGACATTAATAGACAATGAAGAATATCCGAAATGCGTTGCGCTTCCAGCACACTATGATGACCATTTAAATTCCATCCTCATAGTGTTGCGTTCAAACCTACTTTATACCCATAAGTTCCACGCAAGGATTATAACTGACTTAATTTTTTGCCAACCCGTTGTGGTAGCAATTAATGCGAAATAATTTTTTCGGTTCGGAGATGGACACGTGTTACGACATTTAACTCCTACTCCGGTGACTAACTTCAGTGTGCCTCAGAGACTGCCCGAACATAACAAAGTCAGTGATCTAACTTGGCCATCGAGTCGCCTCAATAACCCCAGGAATCGTCGTGTCCTGTAGACTGGCCATCCATATTGTGAACGACCTTCATTATAAATCAGGTCACGTAGACCGTGCGGCGGTCAGATAGCACCATTTATGACTCTGTGGCACATTGTATGCACATCATTTAAATATTCCACTCATTTCTGGCAATGCCTACCGGGTTGCTTTTCAAAATCGTAAGTATTAAAATTGGTGGGCCGCTGCCGTACGAGCCTACTGAAAAGCTGTTTATTATGGTGGCGGCCGACTGCTTCACGAATAATTGGGGGCAATTCCCTTAAGTCGGCAAGACGCGGCTATGATCACTACCGCATGACACGACGTGTGAACTGACTGTTCCTGAGCCCTCACGTCACTCCCTTCTAATCGCGGAGCTAATGCCGAGAGTAGTCTACTGTACGATCTTTATGATCTATTTCTGAATCAAAAGACAGAGGTGGCGTTTCCACCCCAATTTTAGCAATGCTCCTGTGCCGAGGAGTCGAACTAACTGACATTTAACAGTCTCATGCCTTCTCCTAACTGATCCATTTGTTTCAGCGTAGGGGACACAACGCTGCAGTTAATCTTCCGCATCGCATGCGCGCTTGATGACCGGGCTGTGAGGCCCTTGAATATTGATTTTACATACCTAGTGATATTTTCCCGTCCTTCGTGATTAGACCGGTGGATACAGATCATAGTGTGGATTCGCGATACATACGTCGTTATCAGGGACTATACTGCTCTCAGCACGTCCCCTCCTTTCAGTACATTCCTTCCCCAGCCGCATTCCTCATGAAATCCTAGAACTAGTGCTCATCCCGGGCTAGTAAACTCATGAGATCTCCAGTATCACCTCGGTCGGAATGCGTTTCAGTATCCTACCCATGCATTTTCTGTGCAAACCCGACCAGCGTACAACAGTATTCAGTTTCCCTATACATCATTCCCTCTCCAAAATCCTATATCTCTTTGCTTACATCGAACATTTCGATGTAACAGATTTTTACGGAACCGAACTAAAGCATCAAAACGCCTATCGTCAGGGACTGTCAACCACCGGATGATGCAGCTCCCCTCCGGCTGAAACAAACAGGTTGGCTCTTAGATTTCTTGTTCTGAATACTAAATCCTTGCTTAGTATGAGGTCGTTGCTTTAGACTCCGGAATTCGACCACTGTTCAGGCATTCTTTGTGTAACTGAGGCATGAGCAGCGTCTTCCGTAACCGACTCCAAAACCTCTCCTAAATTAGCAATCAAGGCAGCCACGATGGGGGAACTTACATCTACGTTAAACAATTACTTGCGTTTTTTCCGCTGGTCTTTCCACAACTTTTAGCGATGGAAGTCAATTACGGGCTGGGCACTGATGTACAAATTCCGTGCTTTAAGCCTGTTGGTTGTGCTCATTTCCCATCCGAGGCCAGTGAATACTTTATTTTTTGTCCCTCATATACCACGACCAATATAAATTGTAAGTGTCAGTTGACTGCGGTGACATCAGTCGTCCTGAAATCTGCAGGTTTATGCCCACAGTTTCTAAAGAATTCAGTGCCTTACCTAAGGCCATGGATTTCAGCAAGAGGAGTCAGGTTGCCGATATTCCCACTTGAGGATCAGGCAAACTCAGCCTGATTTTCTGTAAAGGATGCCTCTCTATGTCAGTGTCATCTTTAGGTCCAATTAGGGGTTCTGACCAGGACGCATTTACTTACACATCAGACGTCGAAGCTAATGGCACTTTTTTGCGAAAATGCTCCTTCCATTTCCGGTCAGCCTGTTAAGCAGAATTGTTACTGAAACATACTATTTCTTACGACCGCACTAATTTCTTCGTACGTTCGGATGTGAATGTTTACACTGCTAAATATTAAAAAGTTTTGGCTCATTTATCTTGCAGTTTGTTTTTCGTGAGAAAATAACTGATGTCGTGTATGGGGTCTTTCCTTCTTTTTTCTATCGCAGTAGGTTGGTTAGGCTCTCCCATCGTTCCCATCTGAGAAACGACCTTTCAGGCCTATTCTTGACCCGCCGCATTTTGCACCGGTTTATGAGGCTGTCAGAAGAAAAACAGTTAGCCGAAAAAGGCAAATTTGACGTAAACCACTCGTTAACTTTTGCGTAAAGTTTGTCACGCATTATAAGAGCTCAAGGGAAAACGCAACACTCCTTCCTTCGAGACGCTCATCGTAATCCCACAGGGAACACTTGTAGTTTTAGCGCCTCCTCGCACAATGCCTTAGTCGATGAATCGACCGCATCGTCCCCGAACATCCAGATTCGGCTGGTAGTGCTCCCGAAATTCAATTCTACGCTCTGAGACGAAACTGTATCCATTCGACGTTTGTGACAATTCCATAACCTAGACCCAGATGAAGCTCCGGTCAGTATTTAAAAGGCTGGTGGGAGTGAGATTGTTCCATCCCTTCTGTGTATGATATTTAGTTTCTCCTTCAAAAATGAAACCCTTATCCTATTTGCAGAGGAAATCACGCATTCTACCTTCCCTATGGCTAAAATTTCTGCGTATTTTAACGACATTAAGCCAATAAACACTCTCCCAGCTGTTTCAAAAACCCTATAAACCCTGGTTAAAGTTAAAAGGGCATGACAGGTAACAAGTAATGACCTACTCAGTGAGGCTCCGCATGAATTCCTTAAAGTTCGATCCTGTGACACCCCGCCAATTACCTTTCTTTGGCCGTGTTTTGTAAGCCAAGAACAACAGTCCCGTCCTTTACACCGTCGACATCGATTTCGCCAAGCCTCCCAATGATGTTGACAATCCTCTTCTTTTTTGGGAGTTTTCATTGGTGACGATCGGGCATGTGACCCCACCTGGTCACGACTTCTGTGGAACTCCTAAATATGTTACTTGGTTGGCCAAATTTAATCCCCTTCCCTCCCATTTTTACACAGTCACGTCTTTCTTAAGGGTTGTCATCAGAGCCCGGGTTCGGCCTAGGTTTAGGGCCAGAGTCAGGGGTTATGGATTAAAGTTAGGGTCAAAGGCCAGGGATGAGGCCGGGGCTAGAGTTATGGTTAACGCCTAGTGTTCGAGCTAGGATAAAAAGTTAGGCTTGGGACAAGGGCCACTGTTAGGGGGTTAGGATTCGGGATTTAGACTTAGTGTCAAGCTTCCGATATGGGTTTATGGTTAGGAGTTAGGCTATCAACGTTGTCAACTTTAATCACACCTTTATTTGCTGCTATTACAAGGCTCGGACTTGACGGTACATTCTTCCTACGTTCTTGTTCGATGTGGTTGGTCATCATAGGCTGGAACGAATTCGTCTAGAATATAACAGTAATAACTAGTAATACTCTACTAACTCTGAAGTGGTAGCAAGACAACGCCTCTGAGATCACCACAGGGAGCAAAAAGTCAGGTTTTGTAAGTTTCCTAACCCGGGCCTCGTTTAGAGAACCCATTTCACGATAACGAGCACCTTCACGACATATAATAATAATTTTTATTAAAGACCCGTCGAGCTTATAATCTTGATGGGATTATTATTTCACTTTTGACTTGCATTCTGATCAAAAATCTTCCGGGTCTTTCCTTTTTTGGTGTCCTTTGCGTTTTTTCCACTTGATAGTTTTAATCGACTGGTCACTATAAAATTATTTGGCCTTTGGGTTGTGTCTACCCTGTTTTGGGTACTGATTGCCGCGAGTCTGCTAATTAGCCAGTAGTAGACGATGTGCGGATAGCCGAAGACGTGCAGTTTCACGGCCCTCTAGACCTCCTCTCTGGTCGTCTTCGAGGCCCATTTGGGCAGGTTGAATAAGATCCCAAAAAGTCCACTGCAGCTTCTACAGCTGCTAGTTGGGCATACGAACGACAAAAGGCGCGCACGTCGCAGGTCCCTTCGTTGTTACTGTATATACGGACCTGTGTTCGAGTTTAGTTAAGCAGACACTCTGTAGTCAGCTAGCTTCTGCCTTTGTGATCCATATATCTTCTTATTTGAGTCCCTAGTCTCATTCCCACGTACATGTCATTACCTGCAGGCGCTACTTGTAAGCAATGTGGCACCCACGTGTGCGTTACTAGATCTGATGACAACTGGGTGCAACTAACCGAACGTGTGCAATTTTGTATTTAAACACCCGTTCCGGACGCTACGTTTTCTGCTCATTTGAGAGCAACGAGGTACCACCTTCGCAGTAAGCTGCAAAACAGATGATGTCGCTATTCGCTGAAGCCGACGCCGTTTCGTTAAACCTCGAGTGCCAATCTCGTTAATTTCTCGACATCTCATAAACGCAGTTATTAATTAGCTCTCGACGTTTTCGAGCTCTTGCTCAAACGCTGTAATGAGCAGATCGCAAGGCAAAACAGTGTTTAAAAAATCACGGCAATACGTAGACGACGGCAGACGGGGTGCGTGGCAAGTGAATTTGCAGGGCAGTTTATAATCGGCGAGATGATCTTACTAAGGTAACCGATGACTCGCGAAAGTAGACCTATCTCGAAGTGTGTAGATGGTGGTACATCGACTCAATATCAGTTGCTATTAGGACCGCTCTGAGCCAAAAGTACTAGGTGCTGCTAGGTGTCTATGCAGCAGAGGAAGTTTAGTAAGTGATAGCATCGCTTTTGGATGGGAAAATATGCAGGCGGGAAAACGATCACGGGACTGCTTCAGACTGTGGAGACAGCTAGCATGTCACTGGCAACATGCAGGGCTCATGCCAAGAGGACAGGCTTAGTACGCACAGTGTATAGCTGTAAGCCTAACTGGGTCACATGTCGACGAGATCCTCGAGCAAGCAGAAGCAGACCAGGCAGTTGCAGAGAGGGTCCATAGCGGACTAATCACATAGGCAAATATAACGACACCGCTTAACTTAATGTCTGCCGGCTGCCACTGGTCAGGTTAGCAATGGCTTGCGTCACAGAGGTACTCAGCCCACTGTCTGCTTTTCAAAAACGGCACTATCCCCTCCGAATAGTTGGGAGTCACGTCAAAAATAACATTAAACGACCCCAGGGGGTTTTAAGCAGTCTAACCAAGACTGTTGGCATACAGTGGCCAAATTGCCTTGCTGACCCTTAAACACAAACTTCTTCAATTGGTGTTGCCTGGTTCCAACCAGTTCCATGGAACAGCTGTCCACTCGGGGCTGGCGGCAACAAGCCGACACTTGCTGGACAAGACGAACTCCACTGCATGCCTTGGAGTGCATGCTGCCTTAAATAATTTTGCAGGAGCTAAGCAGGATCTGAAACTTTGGAGCAAAAATGATATTTCGGTCATCGCGAACGGTGACGTCCAACTTTGTCACACGAGGTGAACGCAGGGGTGACTTGCGCATGAATTTGTTTATGATTAGACGGACTTATTTTCACCTTCACTCTATCACACTCGCTATGCTCTTATGACAAGACAGAGTTAGGCGAACGAGGTGGACATGGGCGCAGCTGTCGATAGAACTAAACGGCCATCCTATGCGTGCCACCAGTGACCTGGTCTTGACTAATCATGTGCCAGACTGCATTTAGCGAGGGTTCCCGGGTCTCGCATAGGTGGGAAGGTCATAAAGGCCACATTAAGAGGGAGCCATTACAGTCTGAACTCCAGTCCAGAGAAAGACCCGGTTGCCCCCTCAGTCAGATTCATGTGCGGTGATTTGACGTGACGGAGGTTTCCTTAGTATTGAGTACAATGACAGCTAAACAGCCCATCCTCGCGTGGCATACACGACCTTGTTCCTACTATGCATGTGCCAGACTACGCCGAAGGACGTACTTCTGAAGAAAGTTAGATGTGCAAATTCCCACATGTGACGTTTCGTCCATCGGCAAATTAATTGCGTACTTTTTACGCGAGTTGTGTGATGTGCTGTTGAGAGTTGTTGTGTACACGCGTTTGACCGGGTAGGAACATTTGTAGCCCACGTGAGTTTGCTTACGGAAGTAGGTCGAAGTGTTATGAGGTGGTCTGGAAAGGAGATTTTCGTGCACAGGCATATGACCAGACAGATCCATGCTGTGCTTGGATGCCCTGGGACAGTGTGGGCAGGTGGGGCTTGTGTGACGGATGTGTGTCAAGACCCCAGCACTGGCTGGCCGGTCGCCCGTTCTTTTCCTAATCTTGATGTCTGAGATCCCTTCCTGCCACTTCAAATTCAGTATCCTGCGGAGACAGTTGAGGCGGAAATGGTTGAGTTTCTTGTCTTCACTTCTGCATTCTGTCTACTCCACCGCGTCCAGGTGTGTTATCAGGACAAAATCCGTGTTCAGTAGAATGCTGCGACGGCTCCAGACGGGGTTCTGTAGCCGGCTGAAGGCCTTGCTGGCTTTGGAGAACCGATGAGCGACTTCATCGTCGAGATTTGAATTGTCCACTGATGTGGGGCGATTTACATTGACGTTGATGCAAGGTTCTTTGTAATATACATTTGGCGCCGGTTGGTGCATGACTACTGTCCTCTTTGCACTACTGTTCAGTCCGAAGTTTAAGCAGTCGAAGGCAAATGGATCAACGCGCAGTCATCCGCACACAAGGGGTCTTAGATATTGGCCTTGCAAACTCTTTTAGACGCCTGCATGCGCCAGCTGCCAATCAGTTGTTCACAAGTTCAGCAGGTGATGTCGCTTCCCTGTCTATCCTCATGAAGGCATCCATCAGCATGGTTGAGAATAGAAGACTGAAGTTAATGGCGGCTAGTACATAGCCATGCCTCATTCGTGTCTCTGCAAAGGCCCCGATGCCGTCGTGTAGCTGTCGGGCCAAGTTTCAAGTTTCACTCAAGTTTCACTATAATTTTCCAGATCCCATCACTTTTCCATGAGTCCGGTTCACGAATATAGTGTAGAGGCCGGTCCGCACTTTCTGGCATTTTCCTTACGAAGATCGTAATCGTGGTGTTTTTGGAATCTGACAGAGATCCCTGTTGCAGATGCGTGTTCGGGCGGTCGATTAGGACTCTTTCAAATATTTTCCCAGCAGTGTTGAGGACGGACATTCTGTAGTGATGGTTGTTGCAGATGTTACGGTTTATTTAGTGTTCGTGCATATGATTATCATTTGCGCCGTTGAAACCTTTTAAGATTTCCTAGTCACCACATATCCTGAAACGGTGAGGTGGGCTTGTCCGTGAATTTGTCGCTGTACTCGTAAATTCCGACTGTTAATGAGTCGAGTCATAGAGCTTTATTGACACACAGCTATTAGACTGCGTTGACTGTCTCCTTAGGGAAGGTAGACGGTATAATTTGTGACAGTGGGCGCTCACCGATCAGGTAGGTTACGGAACATGCTCGTTCCGTTGTGCCTTGGGGCTCATACTAGAACCCTCGCAGGCAGTCGCACAGCGACTAGTAGTAGACATAGATGAGATGCCATTGGTATCCACTCGAAAGAATCGTCTGATGGCTTCTTCACAGATTTCAGGCGGTAGTACGGAGACCTGGGCAACTGCGGAAATATCATATCCGGAGTTGGTTATTGATGTTATTCTGACTTCAGGAAAGACCGTCATTGTGGCCTTTCTGGGAGATTGTACGACCTGTATTAACGCTAATTCAACCCCCGCCACAATTGGCTTCTCAGAAATCTTCCAACAGAAATGGCGGGTTTCAACTATTCCAGTCTGATCAAGTCCTGTTCGTACTTGTGTACCGTGTCTTAAACGCTGGAGCTGTCGTGGACGCAACACTCCGTAACATTGTTGTCAAGTTAGTACAAAGCTATAGTTACTGGGGACTTCGATGCCCCGTTGACTTCCTGGGCGACTTCATCGATCGTGAGAAGTTCTTGGACTTAAACGTGCTGCTGTTTTTTTGGAAACAGCTCAAATTTAAGCGTTCGGTTTGCTTTTTTTGCCCATTAACTTGTATTTTGTTGCGATTTTTTGAACCTGCTGTGGTTCCTGTACCAGGCAAATGCGACCGTGCTATCATTTCCGTTAGTATTGAGGTCTGCTCTGGTAGGCCTCCACCGCATCGCAAAGCTGTGCCAACACACGAACACTCACGTTCTATGAAGTATTTCTGCCCGATTACACTTTCCAGATGTTTAAGTAGTGTGGACCTTCACCAAGCATAGTCACTATTGCTTCCTACGCGCCCACGAAACTGATTAAATAGCACAGAGGAGTCAACCCATGGATGACCCGGATGATTTACTGGCATGCTACCAAAATAAACAAGCGTTGGCACCGTTATCAAGGGCGAAGTTTTCCCTTACTGTCCCTAAAATCGATCATACTGGTCACGTCCTCATCATAAGAACACTTTACCCGTGCCTACGGATGACTGAACGGTAAGATCTGTAGGATTGCACTAAAAGTTCCATCTTTGGTCAGTAGAGTAGAGCTGTACTGGTTTCACATTCTGGTGCGGTGCTGGCCCTTACTTGCTGTCACTGACTTTCGTCCTCTAGAGGCGCTTCACAAGATCTCGCATTAGTGAGCAAGCATTTTCCTATTCTGCGTCATCTTGACCGATTAGCGCAACATCGACAGGCTTGACCAACCGCTTCTACTGGCGACCACATACTGCCGTGTCTGCTACTGGATAAGCTTGTACCCAAAGTGCTAGCCGCCTTCTTCCCGCAGTAGACTCCTAACAGTGCAAAGTTGGGTAGGAATTACTTATAGGTGTCCCCGGCAGGGCACGACAATAGGAACGTCTCGATTTACAGATGGCTTTGCGCTACATTTGGGGAGAATTTGGTGTTGAGGTTAGGGTCAAATCGGGGTTGAGGTAAGGGTTAATGTTAAGGTTATAGGGTCCCGGTTACTGTTTCAGCTAGGGCTAGTGTTAGGGTTAAGACGCCGGAAAAGGCGCCCTTCCCGAAATTTTGCACTGTGCCACCCGTTCTACGGGGGGGGGCGTTCCTATTCCCTGTCCTGTGCCACAGATCATGTAACCGACTCCAACCAGAAGTTGCTCAGACGTCTGGCCCCTGTTCCTTCTTGGATCAAAATGTACTTTACCTCAACGTCTTTTCGTACACCTGTTGTTGCTATGTCCCCCCGCCCATAGTAGCGTCACATTTCCTCCCGTTTAATATAGAAGAACGTCCTTCCGTCAATGTGACATCCGTCTCGCAGGCGGACCGTTTGCGCTGGCTCGACCTGCCTCTGTTGTCACTTACTCCCTGACCGTCTCGCATTGTTCTTCGGGTTTGCAATCGGCATCGCATTGGTTGGGATTATTTCAAATGCCTCCAGCACGTTTGCACCGACTTTTTGATTCCATGACTTTCAAAAAACACATTGTCGAACTCCGCGACCGTCTGTCGGTTATGTTCTTTCGCTTGCTGCTATTTCCCAAGCAGTGGCCGCACACCCTCCGGTTTCTAATTTAATTATGTTTTCGGTAACATCAGACAGCACGCCCACACTCATTCTCTGTCCACGGCACATTTCTTATCTCACACCGTACTATATGCTCCAACTGTTTGCCACATTACTATTGCTATTATTTTTAACATTTTTCTACCATCGGCACTGCTGCTGTTCATCCCATTTCATCTTTGAAGTTTCCAATCGGCCACTCAAGCAGAGAGGTATTAATTACGACTGTAGAACCTCAAGGCATGTTAGCCTAACCCGCCATCACTATCAAAGTTGTTACTTAAAGGTCATAGTTAAATAGAACCTACGGCAGCTGGGAACGGCTTCGCATCTTAGCACCAGGCGTAACGCCAAGCTCCCGACTGACCCCTAAGGTCTTTTTTCAGCAGACAGACACTACCTACCTCGACTATATCAATTTAAGACGATCTGCTTGTCCTTGTCCGTTCGAAATAACTGTTATTTTTTCTCGCTGCCCCTTAAAGTAGGGATACCGACTCCCGACCCTTGAACTCACTCTTACTAGGCTACAATACTTTTTAAGGATGACATGAAATAATGAAAGTTTGTTTTGCAGGATACACCAGCGATGGGCAGTTCAGAGGTGCAGCTGTTTGAGGATGAATTTCCACTTGTCCGAAGCTGTCCTCAATTGAACGAACTTCGTAGTGCACATGAGTTAACCGACCTCGTCATTCAGGCAAGTCACTTCCTCTCAATACAGAGTTTCAACGCTAACAGTTGAAGGATGACAAGTTTCTGCATGTGCACCGGATTATCTTAGCCTCTAGAGTCCCTTCCTTGCGTGCGACGATGGCGAAGACGGCTTCAGATCTTCATTGGCCAACGGTCTCCATTGAGTATCACTGTTTCCTTTCCTAATGGATCTTTCTGAGGTCTGCATCGTCACTCATAGACTACCTGTACACAGGTCGGATTGAAATCAGTAATGCCAATGCGACCAACATGATTTTGTTGTCGAAACAGTTGTCACTTCCCTGTGTGGAAAATTGGGCTGTTTATTTTTTATCTGTCAGGTAACATGCCATGTTGATCTGTTCAGTGCCGAAGACTTCAGAATGATAACCTTTCGGAATCATGGAATTTCGCGGAAGCCGTGAATTGTGAGGGTCTTCGAGACGCTTGTGTGCACCACATGAAAGCATTTTTCGAGGCAGTTGTTGCTAGTGACCTTCTCCTTGAACTTCCTGCAGACGTGCTACTCTCCGTACTGCGAGACGATGACTTGCAAGTGAGCAGTGAGGAGAAGGTTTTCGAAGCTATCAAAAGATGGGTCCGCCCAGCCGGCACTATTGATGAGGAGAGGATAGTTCATACTCCACAGATGCTGAGGGAAGTTCGATGGAGTCAAACGAAGCACCATTTCAGGAGACGTTTAATGGAGAGTGACGACCTTATCGTCAGCAGCGTAGACTGCATGTATGCGAAAACTCGTTTGTTATTCTTCCTCAACTGTCAGTCAGTGTGTAGGTCTTGCAGATCATTGGATAGGATATTCGATGTTAGGAACGCAGGAGGAATGCCCCTTCAACGCTAGCCCTCGACCGGCAAGTCTTGCGGCGTCTATTATCGTCTTTGGGGAGTCGGCAGCTGAGAACCGGCGTTTGATTTGTCAGTTCGATTTGGAGGCAAACACTTGCGAGGAACTCGGCACCATGGAAGGTCTTTGGGGCGCAAAATTTGTGTCCTTTGGTGGTGAGCCCTTATTTCTATTTATTTGTAGTGCAACTTTTAGCCGAGGCTGTTTGACATGAACTGGATATCGCTTCAAACATTTCGATTCGTGGGATCGTTTGTTCTTCAGTCTTGCGCGCTGCATTAATACTGCTGTTTGGGCGTACCGCTTGGCCTATATTTATTTTTTATTGTTGGAATTTTTGTGACAGGTGGCGTTCTTTTATGCCAACATGCAATTCGGATGGTAGAGACAGCCTCGGAATCCTAACTTGCCCACATTTTCTGCCACATTTAATTAGTTTCTGCTTCGTTCTGCTTAGAAGTTCTGCATGTGATGCTGAGCGATGGGATTTGTTGATTTTATATTTAGGAATTAACGGTGGTATCGAATTTATGTTAATCCCGACATCCACTACTTCCTGGTGCATATTTGCAGTAGACATAAATGATAGTTCTCCCTGGTAGTGAGACGAATTTAATTCTCCTTAAACATCGTTTATTTACTTCGCGACAGAGAGCGTTTTTGTCATTGGAGGCAGTGTTAACGAGGAAGGTTCCAGTTTACGTCGAGTACGTGAATTCTGTACGAGAGAACGGCGGTGGCGGAGGCGATCTGACCTGGAGATTTGTCGCCGCGATCACACCGCAACTGTTGTCGCAGTCAGCGAACACGAGGAGGACGCGTTGGTATTTGTTTGCGGGGGCTGCTCTAGTTTGAACGGTGATGTGAGCATGGAACTCGGTTCATGTGAATTGTTCGATTTGCGCAATGACAGGCAAGTAGCTGTTTTCGCATGTCTTATGTCTGACAAAAAATACCTCAGCTTAGACCGTTACTCGCCGTTTAGTTCCATAAGTACGTCTGAACATGATAGAGTAGTGCGGGTGAGTTTGTGACATCCTTATCACCGTAAACAAGGAGACTGTGAAATGGAATCTTGACGGTTGGGGCTGCTACTTGCCCTTTGGGGCAGGCCGGCAGAGTACAGTCGAAGGGGAAGGGTCAATGCCTAATGGTTAAGAGTCGCAGTACGGGACAGTAACTTGATTGGACAACACATTTTCCCTAACAAAGTTTTCGACTGTTGATAACCTCTTGCCGTTTTCGGATTTTTTCGTCATGCACCTAACGTTGCTGATCTAATGACCTCCATTATTGACCTATTCCGCGCCGTTAAACTGGCCATATTGCCAGAAATGACCCAATAATTAAAAAAAATTATGTAGTGCCCGGGTTCTTCAATGGATCGAAGTTCTATTCTCCGTTGGCATTGCAGACAATATATTCCTCCTCGATGTTGCCAACTGGTTCGCCTTTTCCTGAACTCAACTCTTGTTGTCGTCACTCATTTCCAACAGCCAGCAATAGAAATATATTGTGGCACAAAAGTTTATCAATACCTCTGAATGAAGTAACCTCCGAAATGCTAGTTAAACAAGGATCCACAAGAAAGAAAAGTGTTCATTTCCGTTTGGGCTTTCCTTCTGCTGCAATCTGCGAGTTCGCCCCAGCGTCCGCGTCTCTGTCACCTTCCAGAACGTGCACTAGCTCAAAACAAAACAAAAACGAAAAGACGGCCTTATATCTTCTTAAGACAAACAGGATCCAGTTAGTCCCCCACAGTTGATTTGCGGGATTCCCACAAGTCGAACTTCGTAACTGGAACACTTTGTGACCAATCCCATTTTGGTAGTGAATGATGCTTACTTGATCCACTAGATAATGTCTGTAACCAACGGCGAGCATCATATTGAAGTCTGAATTCCATGCCGCTTTCCTTCCCAGAAAAAGCGTTTTAGCATACAACGTATGGGCTGATCGACCGGGACCACAAACAGACGTCGAAATCTGCCAAGTTTTAATCAAACTGTCTTTCCTCTGCCTACGCGCCAGTTAGTTTGAGGTTCAGAACCTCCCACAACCGACCCTGACACGTGTGAATTTAGAGGCCAGGAGGTGCCTCTGCTTGTTGTTGACTCGGTCTTCGAGTTGTTGGTATAAAGCGTAAGGTTCATAGATGCAGCGCAAGTCGGCTTCATTGTAAGCAACTCCTCACCCATGTCACCACTACGACGTCTTTCCGTCGCTTTCGACGGGCTAACTGTCAACAAGCTACCGACGACCATCACGGACTAGAACCATTGTGTACGGTGTACTGATGAGCTCCGACAAAGGGGAAGCAGCTGTCCGCGTCTGCCGTCCTTGTATCCAATTTGCCTACACTGGAACCGCTATAGATAGGATTCGCGACTAGAATGCTATTTTCGCCAGAGAAGGAACATAAGCTCTCTAGAACAGCTTTGTCTGCGGGTTGGCGTTCTAGACAGCAGGGCGGACCAACTCGAAAAGTTGTTCGATGTACCTGCGACACAGGCTTTTGACGGTGTATAGCCCACCCGGCTGTTTGAAGCATGGGCCAGCCAATAAAGTTGTTCGAACGACATGCTTTTGCGTCCCGGACTGTCTCACTCGTCATAATGTTGTTTACCAGCCTAGTCAACCGTCTTTGGTTCTTCCTAGGTGGCACCAACTTCCCAAAATGCGGGAAAAGAGAGATGCACCTGCAGCCGTCGCGCTTTCTGACGGACGTGTTTTCGTGTTCGGCGGCTGGAACGGCGAACTCTGTCTTGCCTCCGTCGAATTCTGCTGCCTTCAAGCTGACTGGTCCAACACTATTGAGACGGCCAGGACAGAGGATTTCTGGCGGCCCCTTGCGCCGATGAGAGCGCCGCGCTACGCTCATGCAGCGGTGGCCTTCAAGGGAAAGATAATCGTGGCTGGAGGTTTAGCCGTAGACGAGGACGACAGTCACAATGAACAGAGTGTTGTGGAGATATTTTCCCCGCCGGACGCTGAATGCCCACTCGGCGAGTGGACGCGGGTTGTGGATCTGCTCGTACCCCGGTCCTATTTTTCCCTGCTGGTGTACAAAGGCAGACTTTACGCCTTGGGTTAGCATTTCCCTGGCTGCCACCTTACTTTTGTTGACACCTTTCAGTCAATAATATTTTAGTTCTGTTCAAGGAATTAGGTGTGAAACACGTCTTTACCTTCTCAGAAGGCGTTTGGATTGCCACTACTCGTCCTATGTTGATTCTACAATTGGTCTTCTTTTTGGTACAACCTCAAAGTCAGTCTCATTTAAACTAACTGGACTGTTTGCGTAACCACATCGGTGAACATGCTAGTGTTTCCACACCTAACTCTGCGTCTTTATGTTTCCACTAGGAGACGGAAATACGATCGAGAAATTCGCCCCGGAGGATCCGCCGGCTACAGCCGACGACCTGTCCTCCTGGTCTTGGGCCGAACTGGAGCCCCTAAACGATCTGGATTCTATCGACGGAGCGGTGGTTATTTAACGGTTTTCGATCCTTAAATAAAGCTTTTTCAAGGAGGAAAGGTGTTCTCTGGGAAAGGTTTATTTGAAGTCTGGCATTTTGAACAAGTATTCCTTGCTACCTATTCTCAGAGACTGGAGAATCTTGCGCACTGCCGTCATTATATGACGCATTCTTCTTGATGCGTAGACCGCCGGTGCCGACTGTGGGGCTGCATTCGATCCCCTCTTCATCTGGGAATCGCATTCTCACAACTACTGATGAGAATTGGGTATATTTTGCATTAACATTTTGGAAATTCAGGCCAGGACGCTCAATCTATTCGACAAAAACTACTCCTGAGACGGATTGATTTTTTGAACGACTGAACCACCGATATACAACGGCGTTACGTTAGAATCGCGTTCACCGAGCGGCTTACGGGGCATGCTGGACCCCTTGTGACTTTGGACTCAATCCAGAGCCCTCACAGACTGCCAACGGCCAATAAACCAGAAATGGCCACCCCAGTCTGTCTTGTCTCTGTCGGCTCTTCCTCTCTGCATGTAACGGGGTTGTTGCCTAGTTGGTGGTCCAATTACTGTGCGGCCTATCTTCTTAGCTGCCCCCGATACTTTGCCCAAGTTCTTAGATTTCTATTTAGCTGTCACTTGTTCTAACCTGGCCTGATTTACTTCGATTTGAACAATTACACAGTCTGGTTCTTGGTAAGCACACGACTTCGACAGGGTCGGACTGCAAGTTTAAAGATCCAACCAGTTAAGAAGCCAATCATTTGCAGATGCCTGCAGATTGAGAATCGTGACAGGTCAGACGAATGTGCATGCTGGGAAGAGGAAGTGCTTATGACCCATCTGGTAGGCCTCCGTGGTGGGCCAACTGCGCCAGGTGCGTCTGTGGTGCGCGTGTTTGTGTTTCTGGTCCCAGCTGCTGGTGGTCAGGGTTATGATTGGCTGAAGGCAGGATAAGTCCGAAACAGTACTGTATCAGTCTACCCGCATTCTCTGTCGTATCTCCTCGCTGCCACGCTGGGAAGAGTTGGTGTGCTTTTTCAGACGCATAGCAACACTCACTAAAACGTTCACCCCTTAAAGAACGGTGCTGTTTGGAGTATCCTTCAGTATCTTCATGGCTGCCAGAATTAGGAGAATAGTTTTGCAGGATGCCGGCCTTTGGAAAGTACCCCATCAACAAAAACCTAAGGGAGTTATACTACGGACGTTCGAGGAAGTAGGCACTTGTGAATCATGGTTTGGATGTCAGCGTTTTCAGAGTTCGGGAACTTGTGTTCTGTTTCGCGTCTGAGTGGCCAACAGCCACAGTACAGCGGTTGGGGGATTTAAGTGGTTTTGAGTGGACGTCCGGATTTCTGGCTTTAAATGCTTTCAGAGTTTACTCAAAAGCCCGCATGCTGCTTGCCCCGACCCCCTTTCGTCTACTCTTTTCTCTGAAATTTTGAGGGAGTCTCCTTGAGAGCGACTTCTCACAGGTTGGTTGGTGGACGTGATTTTATGTGCACAGGGTCTCTTTGTTGAAATCTTCAAAGGCGGGAACGATGATGGCACGACCCTCGTAAACCGCACTAATCGTATGCCACAAGGTTGGTTTATTTCGACCGCCTAGTTTCGCACGGGGTCTGATTACGGAGCGCCTTTCCATCTGCGCTATCATTGGTAGAAATGCGGTGTGTCTGTAGGATAGAGACGAGGGATGGCGGTAGATGGACACTGAGATCGGCACCCACTCTATCGGAGTTATTTTTCAGAGTTGGTCCCGTCCTCCGAGGGTGGGACACTATGTCCTGCTCTAGGGTGGACTTGGTGGTTGTTCTTGAAACGGATAGGGTTCCGGACGTACCTTGAGCGCCACGATCTTCAGATCATGTCCCGATTGGCAGGATAAGAGGGGAAACACCAGAAGGTGGGGTGCCATTGCCTACAGAGCCTCCGAATTGCTATCGCAGACGACAGTGGCCACTGGCGAGGCCGGGGCGTTTACTGATGGCATTAAGTTATGCCTGAGAGGGTGTGCGACTGTGGTGTCAGCTGCTTTTATGGGTTTGTGAGGGCAATTTCAAGTATCCTGTGCCCGACTGGTGTTTTGCCCCTCATGAGGGGTGGTGTATTAAAGTAGTCTGTGTGGCATTAGCCAAGGGATGGCATGTCCATGTAGAGCATCGAAACAGGCGTGACTGGGCTGAGGCCAACTAAGTGACGACAGATCATTTGCCTTCCAGTCAAGCGGTACAGAACTCCTCTGACCCTGTAACATTTTTAATGGAAGAGGGGCATTTGTCCCAGAATATGAAGCTGTCCCTCGATATTTCTGTCACAGTCTCTCTCTGGCCACTAGCACTTAACGTCGGTGGGACTCGCGAGGGAGAGTACCCGTCAGCGCCGACCTTCGGGGGTCTAATTGGAAGAACGCCATCACAATGGCGAGGACAGACACTTTCTAGCTTATTTGATTGCTGACCAATCTAGTTTGAAATGGAGCAGCCGACCTCAAGGGTAAGCTCAGTCGCCTGTCCGAGCCCTGCTACCTGTTAGGCAAACGGGTGAAGACGAATACTCGTCAGCGCCAACCTTTGAGTGTCGAAGTTGGAGACTGCTGCTATCATGACGAGGACAGGGCACTTCTGAGTTAATCCGTCTTTATCCGACTTAAGTAGCAGCCGAATAGCTGGCTTTGAGGACAAATGAAATCCCCCTGTCCGACCTCAGCTGAGGCCATCCACCTTATTGCTTCTGTTCGCCCATCTCCAGTCGTATGGAGTTAAAGAGAGGACAAACACTAGACCATTTGCCCGGGGAGAAATTCGATTTCACGTGTGCAGGCGTATTCAATGGATTTTGTCGTTCTTCCGCGTGCCTATGCTTTTCAGAGAACGTCAGATTCGGTGAATGCGGTAGCATGAGTACGGTGTACGAAGGAAGAAGCGTTTTTCTAATTTCTTTTCGGGATGATTTAATTACAGTCATGCAGCTGTACTGACGGGGTACTATGGGTGGGCAATCACATTGCCATGATGCATTCACCACAGACTTATGAATAGGTCTGGTTGACTCGACTGTTACAAGTGATGAGGTCCGTCGTGGGCTCCACTGAATGGGCGCAAAATCAGTGACTTGCGCGTCGACTCGTTCATAGCGAGACAGACTTGCTCAGCATCTAACGGACTCTCTCATCCCCCACCCGCCTTATCCTGACTGCGAGACAAAGTCAAGCCTATCGAAGGTGACTATGAGTTTAGTAGCTGACAAAGCCAACCAGTTCACTGTCAACTTCCATGGAAGTTGGTGCACGAACTTGGAGTAAATCCTTCGGAACAAAGCTCTTTAGGTTCGCTCCGAGAGTGGATATGAATAGTTGAGCTTTGATAATGGAGAACCGGCCCAGCTCTTCGAAACGTTAGCCGAACAAGTCTTTCGGTCCGGTGATAACCTCATTTTCCTCAGATTATCAACCCAGATCTCTTACTTTTGCAAACCTGAAATCTGTCAGTTACTGCGGCGTAACCGCATTATATTTACAAGCTACCAACGGGCAGTCTGTACCCCTACTGGCAGCACAGCAGAAGTTTACTCCATGACGCAACGACGAGGCATTTGGTTCATCGGGCGCCTCCCAGCGTTCTACGTGTGTTTTCTGGTAATATGAACTCCATTTCACATGCTGCCATTTTTTAGTTATCTCGGAAATTAATGCACGAAACTGGGCAGCGCGGAAACTGGGGGCGCTCGGGGGCCCAACAATGGATAAAAGCCCTCGCAACTGCGTCATTCAATTCGATGCAAATTCGACTATTAACGATCATTTTAAATGCGAGAGGCGACGCACCTCACGAGACTGGTGCATCATGAAAAATCGATAACCAAAAGAGAAGTTGGCTAGCATACATCTGCTTTCGATAAATCCTCGTCAGGCCAGCACATTATGGGAACCGGGTAGAAATAAAAACATGTCAGTGGTTGGAGAAATCGATAAAAGTTCGTTTTAAAACGGGGGCGGAATGT
>CACRXP010000031.1:320689-333031 GCA_902702965.1 Spirometra erinaceieuropaei | reverse complement strand
GTGGGTGGGAGCGGAAGGGCGGGGAGGGTTTCATGTAGTCGATTTTTCACCACAGCAAGCGCGGAGCCCAAACTAGGCTCTTTTGCGTGCACAAGACCGGCTTTCGTAACTTGATTGTGACCGCTTCTGCTGTTGCTAACAGACGCTGACTTAGTAGCTTAGGGTAACTCGATTGGATCTCATAAGTCGCTGGGGCCCGGAATCAACAACATATGTGAGAGTGGCGCTGTTTGTGATCCTAGTTTGGCCTTTTCCCAGTCATGCGGGGAGGTGTTCTTGTAGTCTTTTGGATAGGCGGCGATTCCCGCAACTAATATAACATGCTCCACAGAAGCAAGTGAAGGAGTAGATCCACATTTAGGTGTTCTGAGATGACAACCTATCCTTACCTTCTTCACTTAAAATAGGGTTAGTGTAGAATTATACTCGAACTCTTGCTGCTGGGAGGTTAGTGGGACAACTTGATCGAGGCGTCTTCTTAGGAGTTCATTTGCAACATCCCATTGAAATGGAATTTTGAGAGAAAGTTTCCTTTTCAGCAGGCAGTGTGGTGGGTTTTTTTGGTCGCTCGGCAATATTCTTTGCAGTAAACCTGTCAGGGAGCAAGTTCTGGATCTTTCCGAGCTCCTCCTCTGTGTTGTCTGTCGAATTGCTTTTTCTAGCCCTTTGAGCCAAACGCCGGAGTAGATTTCGTTTTTTGGAGGGACACCAGACTGCCGAAGTTCCTGTAGTGTCTAAACCAGGTTTTCTTCCGATAGACACTCCTTTGGATGCTGATCTCAGGTTTTCTGTTTAAAAGGACATCGAAGACATGTAGTGAACCAGCCGTTTCCATCTCCAACATGAAGTTGATCGGCAGTTGTGCCTGATTTACAGCATTTAAGAGGGCAGCTACGTCGGTTTCTGTGGTGGCAATAGCAAAGATATTATCGACGTAGCGATCGTAATGTTTACGTTTACTGATACCATGGCTAAGTTGGAATTTCTCCAGTTTGCCCATGAAGGGGTCGGCTAAGAGAGATCCAAGAGGCGAGCCCATAGCAACGCCGTCTATTTGTCTCTAGAGTTGGTTGCCAAAAAAATAACTGCACATTTAATGTGCATCTTGGTAATAGTTCCTTGAGACTGTCCATCAAAATTTTATTTCCTGCTGATTGGCTGACAGAAATTTGGAGATGTTATCAACTGTCTCGTTGATTAGGACATTTGTAAAAAGTTATGAGACGTCTACGGAGAACATCGTCATGCCGGTAAGGTTGGGATCTTTGACGTCGTCAATGAATTCGAACGAAACTCGGCCGTTATGTTGTGCTAGCTAGTGCTGTGAATTGCAACTACCAGTACCTTAACAGGGGGCCGGGAAGTCGGGGACTGCTGACAAGAGCACACGCAAAGAATTTAAAAGAACTGCGATAGAACAAATATGTCTTGGTAACTAGGTCGGATAGAGGAAAAGACTTTGTTATAATGAACGCAACGGATTGCGCAACGAAGATACGATCCATATTGTCAGGCACGGAGAAATTCAGGGCAAGGGTACGGTGTGTAACCCCACTAGGTTCCCCTCAGCAGGCCATGATCTGTTTATTGTTTCGGGGCTAAAGGCTTTCTTGACACGCGTTGACCCCACCAGTTCTCCCTACACATCGAATTTGGTACCGTCTGTCGGGGCCTTAGATAGGCTGTGCGATATGCAAACTTCCCCAAACGCTTTCTGTTGTCGAACGTGCATGCAGTGAGTTTCTTGCGTCTTAGAAACGACCATCTTAAGGATCGTCGACTCCGCCCAGTTCACCTTGCCTCCGTTAGAGCACAACCGCTGGGCTTCCACTACATCTCCTTATGATTTCTGCCGTGGAACGCAGATGCCCTCACTTATTTATTTCATCGGTAAGACCAGCTTAATATTTTCGTGGCATATAGGCACTCACCACACAACGCATGCCTAAGCTCACTTTTTCTCGACTAGAGCACAATCGTTTATTCTGCTCGACATCTCCGAGCGATTTATTTTGATTCACGCGTCCGCCAATAGTTACTTACATCTTTAAAAAGACCAACGTAACCTTCTTGTTACGAAAGCCGGTCTTGTGCGCGCAGAAGAACTTCGTTCGGGCTCTGCGCTTGCCCTGGTCAAAGGTCGGCTAACTGCATATAAAACTCTCCTCTCTCTGCTCGCACCTCGCCCCTGGCTCTGACTCTAATTGCTCCCCCCTCCCCCCATACTCCCACATTCCGCCCCGTTTTGAAACGAAATTTAATCGATTCCTCCAATCACCGACTTCTTTTGCTCCTACCCGTTTCCCATAATGGTCTACTGGCCTGACGAGAATTTATCGAAAGCAAACGTATGCTCACCAACTTCTCTGCTGGTTATGGATTTTTCATGATACGCAAATCTCGTGAGGTGCGTCACATCCCTTATTTAGAACGACCGTTAATTTTCGAATTCGCATTTAACAACGATTACTTTTACGTAAATCACCAATTATTTAAATAAAATTTAACGTAGAACAGGCACGGATCTGTTTGGTGGCTTTTTTCTACATAAATTGTACTTAAAAAGTATAATTAAAATCTGCAGACCCAATCCGTCCGGAGCTGACTGTAATTGCGGGGCAGTTTCACCAGATAACCCGAAAATCCCCACAATCAGTATATTTATACTGTCTTTGCAAATATGCTTAGCCGAAGAGCGAACGGACCAGTTATCCACACATACACGACAGAAGAGGGTGGCGTATGTGCATTAATAGTTGAGTGTTATGGTAAATGCGTTGGGGCTGGTTTCCGATTGACTAGAATTTGCTTTTGAATTCACGCACATTTCACGAATTATCTCTTCAGCTGTATATACTACCAAGTTGGCTTATATTTAGTGGGAGCAACAGTGGGCCTCGGGCGTTTAATCAATCGCAAGCAACCAATCCCTGTCAAAGTTGCGGACAATACCTTGGGGCTACAATGCAGTCGCATAATCGATACGTCTAGAGCGATTGTGCTATAGCAGAGGCAAGGTAAAGTGAGAAGATTCGACGACCCTATAGGTGATCGTTTCTAAGAAGCAAGTAACTCATGGCGTACATGTTCGACGACGGAAAGTATTTTCGCGACGGCACTCGAACCGCGGATTCTGCTGCGCCTGGCGTTTGGATTCCCGCCCGACAGGTCACCAGACATGTAAGTCTAGTGCTCTAACTGCTCAAGTCTGTGAGTTCGCTCTCTGTAGACTGCGATGTGGAATACGATTATGCCAACACAACATGCCCGGAAGCACAGATTACTGCTGGTGGACGCGGTTACTCTAACTATCGGACCTACTCTCACCTGTAGCCAATCAAGAGCCGTTATTTCTGATTTGGCCTGCATCTATCAGGGACGGAAAAGTGTAACCTAACAACACAAAACTCCCGTCAAACTCTCGGGAAATGAATTTGCGGCCACGAAGTGCTTAGTTTACCCTACATGTAAACACAAAATTTGAAACACGTCTTACGCGCCTTGGTGCTTTCTATATAGTTGATCCCCCTCTAGTTTGACAAAATGGTATATCCCAGGAAACGCAGATCAAAATGTATTCCTCATTAAAGGTGGATCATCTGCAAATCTCGCTTTAAAATGTCTGTAGAGGCTGCAAACGAAGACGGGTCAAATATATTGTCGAAGACATTATTTTTATAAATATCGCCTGGAGTCATTTAAGTTGGTTTTCCACATGAATAAAACCTGGCGATAAAAATTTCGAGAAAACACCAGTGTACTTTCCGGAGGTCTGCTAAAAACTGCTCTCGGATGTGCTGTGCAAATACGATGGAGGAAACAGAGATAGCCATGTGCCATAAAAGCATATGAAGATAACCGAGGACCCCTCAACATTAAAGAGCAAAATAAATAGCTTCCACACCCGACCGGTTTGGGCTGCTCGTGAAGACACGGGTTAGTCCGTTTGAATATTTTGGCCACTGTGTCCATGTGCTCTCTCCCTCTCGCGTGAACTCCTGTGAAGGTTTCTTTTTGTCCTACTGTTCTATTAGACTTCGCAAGAATGCATCTGTAGTGGTCCTACCGCGGGCGTCCGTCGCAGCGCTGCCTTTTCACGTGTACTTGCACACCCGTACCAGTGGTGGTCTGGTTCTTGACTAATCACAGCTATCCAGACGGACCAATCAACTTCAAAGCCGACTAATAAGCGTCGTGACTACTCCCCAACTATCGCTTGGGAGGTCAATCTTGCGGAGCCGGACGTGTACCCTAGTCCGGCTGCCAGCTTGTCCAGCCTGTTCTCAATTCTTTCTGTACAGAATGCAACATCCTCTCAGCTGGCGTCCAACGCCTCTTTAGGGACCGTGTCTGAAGGTCGTAAGGTTTAGGCTGCCGCGACATAACCACTGGTGACCTCTGGGTTTTTTGAACGATGAAAAATAGTCCGGCTTCTACGTAGTTAGGTCAGCTGTTGGTTAGAGGCACTAGATTGGTGTTCTTTAATCATGCTGCCCGAAGTCATCATTTTCTGCAGCCTTCCAACCAACGCCGGGTTGTAAAAATACTTTTGTAAAAGGTATGACATCACACTGTACCGTGCGAAGGATCTGGACTACTGAAAATTAAGCGATACTGAAAACAGATACAGCGTAAAAGAAAATAGCACATATATATCCTGAAGATTCCGAAGTTCAATCGCCCATAGACCAGCTTACGAAAATGCCTATCATTCGGAGGATAAACCCTTCCAGGTAATGTCATTGTTACGCGTCTGCAGATGTTAAAGCATGCAACCACAGGATATAAAAAGGCTTCCAAATTGGCATGTCATTGTAACAGACGGAGACGATGGCCGAATTTTGACTTTAGTCAGTTTAAGTCAGTTTATTAAGGGAATGAGGCTTTCGCCCTTGAGCACCCTATTCATGTCGATAAACAGAAATAAAGTCATCAATTACATCAGCAAATGCGAAACGTTAAGAAGTTAGCGCAAAGTTAAGAAGGCGCAAACTGCCGCCGCTAAAATAATCATGATTGTATGTACAGTATGTTCTCAACAAGTGAGCGTCTAGTCTGCACTTAAAGGATTTAACACTTTCGGAAAGAACGACGGCATCAGGGAGTCCATTCCATGCCCCGATGACCCTGTGTGAGAAGACGTTCCGTCGGACGTCCGAATGAGCCCGCTTCCTTTGCAGTTTGAACGGACATTTTTCTGCTCTTCATTCAAATGGGGGATTTTCGTAACTGTGTATCACTTAGTCTCCTTCACTCGTTTTTTGCAGTTTTTCCCCCTCATTTGCTTGAACCGTGGTAATGAGATCATCTGTACGCTACAACAGCTCCGTTTTGGAGGGTGTAGGATCTTGCGTAAATTTCGCACTTAATTCATCAACGATTGCCTATGATGCCGGAAGTTGCCGTTGCGGTCAATAAGTTGTATTTGTAGTCCTCTGTGTTATCTTCACCTTTCCATCAGCAAATGCTTATGAATCGAAGAACCACCGCTACGATTAGTGAATCGCACTTAAGCGTCAAACAAAGAACATGTTACCAATTATAGGCTTTCTTTAGACAAGGTGTTACTCAATTTTATGTAAAACTCACAATATGGACCTACATTTTTAGCAAATAAACACAGTGGAACTGAAGTGATTTGTCTGCGGGATACACGACCAGGTGGTATTATCGATTTGTAACTACTTACACCCCCATTCCTTTGCTGTCCTTGAAATGACAGAAAATCCTTATTGCACAACATGGGTGGAGAGTGGCTATTTTTGTCGATCAGAACTAGCGCAGATACTTTAAATCCTTATTTCCCTTTTCCGATGATCCGGAAGATGACATTATTATTATCTGCAAGCCCCGTTCGTCGAATAATTTCAAGGGGAGTATTTACACTCTTCTCTATTCCTGTAAAGGTACTTTAACTCGATTTCTCGATTTTCTTCCGCAAAATCTTGTTGCATTTCTTGGGAACATGGTGTTCTTCTATTCGACGCTTTTAAATGTGCGAACCTGCACCCCTCATGCTTTGGGGCGTTGATGGTCCTGTTTCATTCAGTACACGTGCCGACGCCTCCCTTGATAATCTTTTATTTTGTCAACCTGCCTTTTCCATGTTAAAAATGGAGCTCCACTGTGGAACAGACCATTCTATGTTATTAGGTCATCCAAAAATCCAGTCCGTTTCTAGGTGAGTGTTGTTTACAAAATCTGAGGGGAAAATTATGGTTCTCAAAATTCCTCATAAAAGTTTGTCTGCCGCAACCAGTGCTAGCAGTAATTTTCTTAAACCTTCGACTGTCGTATCGTGTTCTATTTACCTTGCAACATTTTGGACTGAAATTTTCGATATTCGGTGTCCTCTTGAGAGTATTGTGGTTGGGACCGACAGGTCGTCTGCAAACACTAATGCTTCGCGGTTCAAAGCTCTTGCGTAATCGTCCACGTTTATTAGGAAAAAAATGGGTCCCAGTACTGAACCCTGGGGAACACCAATCTTGACCACGTCGTAGAACAAACCATAAGTCCATGCCTACGGGATGTTCGACAAACGCGTGGGCATAAACATCGTCGGACTGCCATTGTCCCTGTCTACTGGCAACCGTACACATAAAGACGAAAGATACTTACGTCTTCAAGACTTAGCTTCGGCCTTGATGGACTACTCATTGAACAGATTTGTCGGGTCTGATTATCCTCTCTTTCTATTCCAATTCCAGAGCAAATGTTGAAAGCAGTTTAATGGCCATGAGTACGATTTACTCTTAATCAAATGACACGAACCACACCGGTAAATCCTGATAGAAAGGATCAGGTAAAGCGCAAAAACCGTACTATGGTTAACAGCTTGAAGACGCCTGCCTAGGACCATAGCGCGAAAATTCAAGTGAGCTTGACCGACGGGTCTGCGTTTTGGCCTCGTCTTTCGACGAACCGCATTTCCCGCAAAAACCCACGACTTCCAAAGAGTCCACTTTGGAAGCGGAAATTTTGGCATCTTGATCGCTCCTGTCGGACATCTTCGGACCAAATGCAAAAACAGCAAGACAACTACAACTACGGCCGCCGGGAAGGCATTCACACTCACCCCCGCCACAAACCCTACGACGCCAACAAAAGATCACCATCACCACCGCTACAATTGATGCACGAAATTCCGGTTACCAGCCGCTGTCCACCATCAGTTAATTGTTCCTTCCACAACTCTGCAACACCGGCTACCAAACTTCCCATTACTTTTGAAATAATTTCATGCAAGATATGCATCAAACGATTACCGACACTTAACCTGTGTGTTGTCTATCGGCCTCCCAGCTCGAATAAAATCGCCGATGTGGAATTGCTTAGTGTACTGGAGTCGTTATGTAAGCAGGAGAACTTATTACTTTTGGGTGACTTTAACGCTCCCGGAATAGACTGGAAAGTTCCCTTAGCAAACGCCCCGTTCACGTCATTTGACCACAAGCTACTACAACTCTCCTTGAATGAATACCTCATTCAACACATAAAATTCGGAACAAGACTAAGAGACGGACAACGATCTAACTGTTTAGATCTCGTTTTTAGTAAAGAAGAAGGAGTCCTAAGAGAAGTGAATCCCCAACCTTCCCTCGGTTTAAGCGATCATATTGCTTTTACATGCGTGTGCCCTCTCCTATCGAACCAACAACCAAAAATCAAGAGTCGAAGAAATATTTGGAAGGGTGATTTTAACGCAATGAGACGTGCTCTTTTGGAAGAAACCTGGTTAGTCAACAACGAAGATTCAGAAGAATTCTGGCAGTACTTTCGCGGGATTATAGAGAGTCTAATTGACTCCCATTGTCCCATAAAAATAACAAGACCATGTGGGCGACCGCCTTGGGTCAATTCGACGACAAAAAAGGCCATGAAGAAGAAACAGAGGCTGTGGAAAAAGTATATGCAACTTCGAGATCCAGTATCACTCGCCGAATATAAGGATCAGCGCAATAAATGCCGCAAACAAATACGGATTGCCAGAACTTCTTTCGAGCGCCGACTGGTAGCAGAATCCATTACATGTCCCAAGAAGTTTTACAAGTACATCCGTAGTAGGAGAAAACACAGGGACGAAATTGCGTGTCTTAAGGATAGCCTCGGAAACTTGCTAGTCGAAGGGCCCCAGAAAGTGCAGTTACTGTCTGAGTTTTTTCAATCGGTTTTTATGGAGGAGTCCTCAGAAGACGATCAGCAGTTTGAAATGGACAGAAACAGCCGGGATTTTCAAATGCGCCAAGATACTGCCGTCATTGAAACCGCTGCCTTTTCCGTCGGAGAAGTAAGACGCGTCCTCAGTCAAATAAAACCAGACAAGTCTCCTGGACCCGACGGAATTCCTGGTCTGACACTTAAGGAGCTATCAAAGGAGCTGGCGAAGCCTCTTTCGACGCTCTTTGAGCTGTCAATGAGAACAGGAAGGCTGCCATCACAGTGGAAGACAGCTAACCTCGTTCCCTTACATAAAGGCGGTAGCAGGATGGCAGCAAGCTGTTTCAGGCCTATTAGCCTAACCTGCCTCTCGTGCAAAACGATGGAAGCTCTAGTAAAGAGTGCCATACAGCAATTTTGTGAAGAAAATAACCTCTTGCAGGATTTCCAGCATGGCTTCCGGAGAGGACGTTCTTGCCTCTCAAATCTGCTAGCTTGTCTGGAGATCTGGACCAGGGCCCTAGAAGAGGGTTTTGAAGTTGATGTCGTGTACATCGATTTTCGCAAAGCCTTCGATACTGTCCCGCACCAACGCCTTCTTCACAAATTGAGCGCCATCGGCATCCGGGGAGATCTTCTGAACTGGATAAGGGCGTTTCTGGTTGGTCGGAAACAACGTGTTTGCATCGGTGATGATATGTCAGAATGGGTGAGCGTGACCAGTGGTGTGCCTCAAGGCTCAGTTCTGGGACCATTGCTACTCCTCCTTTATGTTAATGACAGCCTTCAGGAACTCGATTGTGGCAAAATAATGTTTGCTGACGACGTTAAGCTCTGGCAAGTCATTAAGAGTCCTAACGACCAGAGATCCCTCCAAAACAATCTTCATCGACTGCAAGCGTGGTCGGAGAAATGGCTTCTAGACTTCAATGTGCAGAAGTGTGCCGTCCTCCATCTGCGTCCAACTAACTCTCATTCAAATCAGAGCCTGAGGACATATCATCTAAAAGATATAAGACTCCCCGCAGAATCTTCACAGAAGGATGTCGGGGTTTGGATACAGAATAATTTGAAACCAACATTGCAGTGCCACAAGGCTGCAAAAAACGCAATGGGAGTGCTGCATGCAATCAAAAGGGCGTTCGTTACCTTTGACCAAGACCTTTTTGGGAGAGTTTACGTCACCTTCGTTCGGCCCCACTTAGAATATTGCATACAAGCATGGCGGCCATGGCTTGTAAAGGACAAAGCATGCCTCGAACGGGTGCAACGTAGGGCAACAAAGATGGTAAACGGTCTAAAAAACCAATCCTGCACGGACAGACTGAATTGCCTTAATCTATTCCCTCTGTGTTACAGGCAGCAAAGAGGTGATCTAATACTGGTTTACAAGATAATAAATGGCCTTGAGCATGGATTTAACTTTGAGGACATGTTTCAGTGGCACCTTTCACCCAATCTTCGTGGCCACTCGATGAAGCTACGGACAACAATGTCCAGGCTGAACCTTCGTTCTGAATTTTTCACGCAAAGGGTAGTGGAGAAATGGAACGATCTCCCTCAGTCAGTCGTGGAGGCGACATCCCTGCAACTCTTCAAGAAACGCTTGGATGATTATTTGTGTCCCCTGTTTTGCCTCGACAGTCTGAATCTGAGCTAAACACCCCGGTTCCCCACATATTTTTTCTCTGTGACAATGCTACTCAAATGAATCAAGTACTGTGCATATAGCGAACATTTTCATTGTTACTGTGCAGTTATTTCTAACGAGTTGACATGTTATCAATAGGGGTTTCAAAGGCTTTGCCTATCATCCTTATCAAATAAACTGAATAAACTGTAAACTATCTCCGGCAAAAATACTCTAATGACCAACCAATCGCCTTCCCAGCACTATGAATGCGGACTCGATCCAAACCTGCCTCATTGTAACCGTACCCTCATGAAAACTCGTGGTAAAGCATTGACGGTCGAACCCTATCATCGTATTGCCCATATATCACGCACTAGCCTGTCCAACATCATCCGCCACATACGAGACGTAGGTGTCTTTCCCGAAAGCGGGCCAGTCTCAATGTAGTCTCTATGGCATCCTCACATTGTGAGGGTTGATCAGTCCACCACTGTTGTGTTCGAACCTGCTGTGCTGTGCGAGAACCAGGTCGTGCATAGCACGCACAGATGGGTTAGTGAGCTCGGTCAGTAACTTGTTGGTTGACCGACTCTGCCAGTCAATTGGTTCCTGGAAGAGGGAAGGGACAGAGCTAAGCAGGCACTGTGGACCCCATTCTCACGACATTTCGGCCCATACCTCAGTATAATAAATGTGATGCGCCTGAATCTACGAACAAGCCGTGGCGTGGAAGGTGGCCAACCGACGATGCTACTAAGACCTCAGAGTTAACCCAGTGTGTATGTATGTGGGGTGACCGACCGCTGAACTGGGAGTCAGGCACAGGGTTCATTTTGAATGTGAACTCCGTGGTACTCCCGCAAAGTTGGGGTCCGAACCGAACACTTTTGTTTCTGCGAAGATGCGACCCCTTGCGCGCGGATCAGACGTGCGCGGCACGCGTAGACGGTTTGTTAAGCCATGTCAGTCATTATACCCGTTTGTTTTAACTCGTTGTTGACACTGGGCTAAGCTGGGAAACGGCGGTAGGTGTGCGGTGGATGCTGCGCGAGTCTACTATCCTTATAAACCAATTCACCGCAATTTCGCCTTTCATACTGCGGGGCACACGATGGACATTGATTCTCATGAAAATTAACCTTTCGCCGGTCCACTGCGCGTGCTGCACCAGGCCACGGCTCCCTTTGTAGGGTGGATGATCGCCATTTCCGACTGCCTGCTCTCCCTCTAGTCCATCCGCCGACGTAATACCATCATTCAATTGACAAACATGTCACGAAACTGTAAGAAGTTCTGGGAGTCACGCATAATTTAACACGCATTAACCGAGGAGCCTCCTTCGGTCGCCAGAAACACCAGTCTAACTGTATACGCTAGGGCACCCTAGGGAAACAGAGAGTATGTAGTGCGTTACAGATCGGCCACACTTGTATGAACACCATCGGACTTGCTCTCCAATTTTTGGGGCACTTTACTGCTACTAGCACTTTGTCATATTATGTTTGTATCATTCTTTATAATGAGATATACGACGGTTCGAAATTTACGGTGCATTACGAGAAACCCTAAAACAAACTGATGCCAGTTTGCAAAAACTACTGCGGACTCCCCGCATCTCATCCCATCTCACCTGATCTTTCAACCCGAACATAATGTGCGAGTCAATGAGCCGCCTAGTTAAACTCCTTGTGGCTCTGCGGGCAGGACCTCCACTTAAAGTGGGAAAATTGTAGCGAGACAGGAACAGAAGTACGTCCTACGCATTCAAAAGATGTTTTTGCGTTTTGTGCAAATGGTAGTCGATTTTATGCATCGAACTCACACTGCGTGTTTATGGAGGGGTATCTGTGAAAGTGGATCTACTGACTTTGGACTGACGTATTCTCAATTGCTCATATGGTGAAAATATTCAGCGTGTTTTATGTCCAATGTAAGGCGAGATAGTGCACATTACTTGATGATTCAGCTTTACAAAATGCAGAAACCGAGAAAGACCTCAGCAGGTTACTGAAGGACGCCTTACAATCCTACGCTCACTACTTGGGCTGGCAAAGCTCAAGGTCCGTGTTGCACACGATCAGACGAGCATATACGGACGTCGACGAAGACCTTTTCTCCTAGGAACATTCGTGAGGCCGCAGTTGGAATACGGCTTACAAGCCTGGAGATAGAGGGCGATCCAAGATTACAATAGTCTTGGAAGAGTTTTAAAGAGAGTTACCAGAATGGGTTGGGATCAAAGCTCCTTTCCCCACACAACCCGCCTAACTAATGTGAACCTCTTTGAGTTATAGACAAATAGAACAGGATCGAATGGGTTTATTATAGCGCCAATTGGGCACTGTCAGTCCCGTTTGAACTCATGAAAAACCTAAATTAAACTCATCCTTTTCGACTGCACTTTGACTTCATTTGTTTTGGGTGTCTGTTTAGCCAATACAGTGCGAAATGAGTTTTCTAAGTTAAAAAACCTGAGTTCCAAGGCAAGATAATCGCAAACGTTTTTTTAAAAAAGAACGATATGTACAATATAAAAATTGAATTGTGCA
>CACRXP010000031.1:284690-320484 GCA_902702965.1 Spirometra erinaceieuropaei | reverse complement strand
TGCCCTTCATGGAAATTGAAGAACTTTGATATCGGCCTGACCTTGACAGTTTTTTCCAGTTGAGTTAATTTGGGTGTTTTCTAGTTGGCGGTTGTCAGTCTATATGGCCAGCTGTAAAGGGACCGTCGCAAATTTCCTTCGTGTTTTTCAGGAGGCTTACCATAATTGTCTGGACTAGGAGCTGGAAAAGATGAACATGTATCAGGAGTAAGAAACATTCAACGGCAAGTCACAATCAAAGCTGTCAAAATAATATTAAATCATGTATCATATTGTTCTTGTGAATGTGACATTATAGAAGTAGTGGTCGACTGTTTACTATGATCTAATATAGTTGTATATATATTTAATATGACTTTAATATAGACTTACGTACAACTAATATGCAGGGTTTTATCGAAAGGGATGCTATTATTAGGTCGTTAAGGGATATTTCGTGTCAGATGACAAAGCTGATGGAAACGAGAAAGGGAGGAAAGAAAGAATATTACAGTCTGTTCAATGTTTATCAATGATGCTGTCTTTCATAAAGTTGATTGTTTTTAGTGCTACGTTCCAGAATTATTGAAGCGGCTGGCATCATCAGAGCCCTTTTGGACCAAATTCTACATCAAACAATTGACTTGAAAAGTGTACTATCTTATTCAAAAATAAATGGGTATTGTTAGTTGAAAGGAATTTCTTAGTTGTTATTTTAAACTCGATTAGGGTTTGACGTTTCCGGGTGGAACTTGGAAGAGCATTCCAGATAGTGGCATATCTTATGGAATAGAAATTTGACTGTGGGGACTTTGTGGATTTGGGGATACTTATAATGTCCTTGTTATTTCTGGTGTTTCTAGGAGCGTTTTGGCTTGTTGGAAAATTCATTTTGAGAATATCTCGGTCATGGGTGACCTTGAATAGAAAGTTCAGACCATTGTGGAGTCTTCTGATCCTGAAGGGTCGAAGACCGTTTTTAAGTACGAACCCTGGGTGCCATCACTTCTGGACAAGGATCTAGTAAAACGTCTCTGAATGCCTTCTAATTTCTTTTGGCCGTCTGAGGGCATTATGCCGAAGAAAATTGAGCAGTAATCTAGGAGAGGTAAAACGTACATTTTGAAAGGTTGTATTCTAAGTGCATTTACCGTGAAATGTTTACATATGAATCCACAAAAGGCGAGTGGCTTTCGGTGATATTTGCTGGACTGGGGAGATAAGTCATAAGTATTTGTATAGCTGAGAGCTAAATATTTTGCCGATTGGGCCTCTGTAATTTCATTATCCCCGAATATTATGGGGGAAGTTTTTGTGGTCCAACGATCAGGAGATGACATTTTTCGGGTGGGAAGGGCATCTACCATTGACTACTCCATTCGCTGAATTTTCTGAGATCAGTTTCAGTTGTTCTATGAATATTGGCTACTGTATTCCCGTTGTATGTATATGCAAGTTTAAGGTACTCCGCATATAAAAACGTCCTAGCTGATACCGATATAGACGATAAGTCGTGAATATATATCATAAACTAGCCGGACCCCGCCACGCGTTGCTATGGCTCAATCTGATGAATTGGGAAATAAGGGAAAGAGGAAGGAGCACGTTCCCAATTAAGAAAAATGTAAGGCCACCGGTTAGCGTTATGCATTGCGTGCGTAACCAAGGATTTTCCTTCCAGCCGCTGTCGAAGGCAGCGCACTTGTTTGCTGCACCCAGTCGCGCTCGAGAATTCCGGAGAAAGTGGTGACGGCTGGCAGTTATTTCGTCCACCGGTGTCGATCGAGGCAGTGGTGGCCTGAAGTCTCCTGCAAGCAGTAGTAGTGCATCAGAAATGGTCTGCTGTTTCCTCGCAAATCCTGCAGTGTTCAGTTAAGGGCCTCGAACCCTTTTTTGCGCCATTGTGCATTCATTCCAAATGATAGGTTTGCATTTCTGCAGTACTTTTCCCATGCCGGATGCTTTGGAAATGTTGCATCGGGAGTTTCAATGAATTGCAAGTTCAAAGGCAATTTCGAAGCTGAATGAACGGGTTTTCTGCCATGTGGCAGAGTTGCAGCTATTCCGGGGATGCAAATGCTAGGGCTATGTCACTTATTGGATAGAATTGCCGTCAGAATCGGTCGTAGTAGGAACGTTTTGCCAGTCTCTCCTGGCGCATCTAGGAAGAAGATTCCTCCAACCCCGTTACTGGCATTCCGCAGTATTTGATCGTAAATGTCATTCTGCTCCAGTCTTGGCTTGTGAATGTTTGATTGCAAGCATGGCAGAAGTTGAACCGTGTTTCATTTTGCCCATGGCACCAATCCACATCAAACGAAGCAGCAGCAGATTGGTTTTGCGGTGACATTCCCGGTTGATTGAGAACTTTGTTCGCCAGTTTTACGTACATATCCTTAATCAATATTAACGCCTCGCTATAGATTCCTGCTGTGCAAGCCACATTTGAATTTTCCTTGCATAGTTGACGGAAGGTATCTTCTGCCATGTGCGAATTCTATTTCTCCGGTAATTCTGTTGGAGATGAAGAGAGAATTCGGTCATTATGACTGCAAACAATGCATGAATTTGATGTGGATGGGACGTGTTGCAGGCGTCATTAATACATAAGTCTCACAGTTGATCGTTCTCCAGTAACTGAAGAGCCTGACACGCATTGCTGAAGGTGGCATGCGTAGCGCCGTTGACAGATTTCAATTGCTGGAAAGGCGTTGGACGTGGCACATTCATCAACACCATGCGAAGTAAGATTGGGATGCACGGTGTGCAGTCTGCGTATGGCAGTTTCTTTGAGTATGCCGGGGCGTCCGTCCACTCGCTCTCGTCGTTTGCGTCATTCGGATGATTTTCTGCACGCATTCCCTGTGTAGTACGTAGGAACGTTCGAATGCGGCAGTGTTTTCGCAAACGCGTCACTTTGGCTTAACGTGGAGAACGCAGGTAATGCTGTTGCCAGTGGACCTAAGGCAACCTGTTGCGCGTTTGCATCGGTAAAGTAAACGCGTTGCCCATTTTCTGACTGTACCGCAAGCGAACAATACCTGGACTTCGCTCATGGATGCAGAGTGAGAGAATTCGCCACATGGATTTCTTGCCGTTGACGCATCTTCCAGCCCAATACTGGGCGATTTTATTGTGTTGTATGTCCGCATCCCTTTATCTCCTTTCGTGTTGCAGGCCGAAAACGGTCATGTCGCTGCCTTTATTCACGTACTTACAAATGTACCTAATTCATTTCCCAAAATTGCAGTTTTCCACGTTCATGTGAGCAGCGTTTGTTTTTAAAAGCAAAGGCGAATACGAAACAACCCAGCGGTTACCGACTTCTGTGTCACCGATTCGCATTCGTACGGTTGCCAATTTGCCGATATCTTCCGCTGATCAGTTTCGGTATAAGGGAATTCCATCTATCATGCCGGGGGAGGGGAGGGGGTTGGAGAATTGGGATTCAGTGCATCCAAGGTCCATGTATCATATTCTTCGCCACAACTTCATGCAAATCATTGTTGACGTCGATATCAGGTAATTCGGAGCATACTGCGTCGTCGATTTCGTTGGAAGCGATCTTGTTATAGAGCCAGATCAGGACATTTGCATGGGGCAGTCCCCATCTTTTGCCCTTCCCCATAATACATCCAGCAGCTCACAGACCCAACCACCTCGTGTTTAACCATGAAGTTCATCAACGATTGCAGTTTCTTCCTGAAAACACGTGCTGTGATGTCATACCTATTCACTGTCGATAGCCCAGGAAGTAAGAACTGATAAATATCCCCCCCTCAAGCTGGATTGCATGTGAAGTTAATGAGTAGGTCTGGACGCCCGTACTGACAAACGTAAGCAATTGCACCTCGAGCGTACCCGAGCATATGGCGTGGACTCTCAGCGTATGTGGACGACAAAAGCGTTAGTCTTACAACGTTATCTGTATTACCGTCGTTTACAACTGCATCATGCAAAGGAATGTATCCTTCAGAGCCCAGCTTGGTCTGATTCAAGCGAAGGTAAAGCAGGCGTTCAGTTTTAATTTTTTGCATATATATCCACAGTGCTATGATGAAGCAATTTACGGCATTTCAAAAGGGGATTACTTACATTCCGTCGAATCATAAGTCGGTAGAAGTAGTGGTTCATTGCGCTGCATTTCATGTGCGTTACCTCGTCACTGACTGGATTCATCATCTTAACGTTGAAGTGATAGCCAGCGGTACCATCCCGAAAAGTAAATGGATGCTGCGTTGGAATCGGTCTCCGACTGCCGGTATATATGGTATCACCTTGCCCTTAAATCATTAGTCTTCCAACGGTTGTTGGCGTACCGTCGTTTACAACAGCATCAGGCTGCGTGAATGCTGAGCACGGAGGTGTGTTGGACGCTGGTCCGCTGTTCCTCGCTGGCGCCATTCGGCCACTCTCAGCTGGTATTGGTTATCCTGTTGTGGACGAAGTAGGCCTGAAGTTGCAGAACGCAGTAGCCGTGACCGCAATCGGCCTTCCGCAAGCCCTGAGCTTTGCTGATCGTGAATGCAAACGCCAGTCGAATGGGGAAATGCAGTATCCTAAATCGAAATCGCATGCCAGTTGGAATCAGTGGAATGCGAGGAATAAAGATATGCTCTCCTTTAAAAGATCCTGTCGAGATATTGGATCCCCGTACGTTAATTACTAATGGGTTTCCTGCAAGCCACGTGCCGTTAGCAAGCTTCGGCTGGTTGATTTCTCGCAGCATTATAACCGGCACACCGATTTTCAATCACAGTAACCGCGCCATCGTCCCTGGCAGATTAAGCGAATTCAAAATTTATGTGTGACAATTAACTACCTCGCCTGGTTCCACAACATTGTCAACGGACGTGAATGGGATCTGCCCCGCTTTGTACCTTAGACTGAATAGTATAGTTAAGTAGGTAGACTTCTTGGCTCTTGGCCGCAAGAATAGCTCGTTAGCTCAGGCAATCGTGATTCGTATAATTGGTTTGAATATTGGAAAAACCCTTTTCAACCAAGTCTTCTCCTGACGACACTAAATTCCCGAAGGTAGGAGGTAGTGAAATGCGTTTTGAAGTCGGATCAACCGGCACCGATCCGTTCCCAATTGCCGGCAATTGGTGTGAGAATATCTCAGCTGTTCAGTCGTTTTGCAGGTGGACACGCATATCCGTAGTTAATTTTAACGTCTGGAGGTGGCGCCACAACGTACAGTATTTCAGGCAGGCATTTATTTCGTCGGTTGGTGTCGATCGAGGAACTACAGGCAGTGTTTGCCAGAGTCTACTGCAAACAGTAGCAATGCGTCTCCAAATGGTCTGCTGTTTCCATGCAAATCTTGCAATAATCGGTCAAGAACCTCCAGCATTTTTGTGTGCCATTGTGCATTCATCCCAAACAATAAGTTTGCATTTCTGCATCAGTTTTCCCATGCCGGATGCCTTGGAAATGTCGCACGTGGAGTTCCAATGAATTGCACGTTCAACGGCGATTGTAAAGCTGAATGAACAGTGCTTCCACCGGGTAGCAAGTTCGCAGCTATTCCGGACGACAGAAGAGCTAAGGCTATGTCAATTTTGGACCGAAGTGTTGCCAGAACCAGCCGTAGCAGGAACGTTTTTGCCAGTCCCTTTCTGGCGCATCCAAAAAGATTCCTCCAACCCCGCTATTGGCAGTCCGCATAAGTTGATTGTTAATACCATCCTGCTCCAGTGTTAGCTAGGGAATGCTTGATTGCAGATACGACAGAAGATCAACCCTGTGGTAGGTTTGCTCACGCCGCAAATCCACGCCTAAAGAAGTAGCAGCAGATCGCTTTTGGTGATGGCTTTCCCAATTGATTGAGAACTCTGTTCGTGATTTCAACGTATACATCCTCACTTATTATTAACACCTCGTAGATTTTCTACTATGAAGTCATCATTTGATTTGTCCTTGCGTATTCGACGGAAGATGCCTTCTACACGCATTCCCTGTGTAATACTTAGGCACTTCCGAATGCGGCAGTGTTTTTGCAAACGCGTCATTTTGTTTTAACGTGAAGAACGCAGTTAATGTTGTTGCCGGTAGATAGAAGGCAACCTGTTGCACATTTGCAGATGTAAAGTAAACGCATTGCTCACTCTCTAACTGTACTGCGCGATTTCATCGAGTTGTATGTTCACGTCCCTCCCCCTCCTTTCGTGTTGCAGACCGAAAACGCCCATGTCGCTGCCTTTATTCACGTACTTACAAATGTACCTAATTCGTTTCCCGGAATTGCGGTTTTCCACGTTTATGTGAACTTCGTTTGCTTTTAAAAGCAAAGGCTAATACGAAACAACCCAGCGGTTACCGACTTGTACGTCACCGATTCGCATTCGTACGGTTGTCAATTTGCCGACGTCTTTCCCTGATTGTTTTCATCGCCGCGATTGCGTACAAATCATTGTCGACGTCGGCGTCAGATAATTAAGTGCACATTTCATCGGCGATTTCGTTGGAAGTGATCTTATTATAGAGCAAGATCCAGGCATATGCGTGGGGCAGTGCCCATCTTTTGCCATTCCCCATAATACATCCAGCAGCTCACAGACCCAAACACCTCGTGTTTAACCATGAAGTTCATCAACGATTGCAGTTCCTTCCCGAAAATACGTGCCGTGATGCTATACCTATTCACCGGCGACAGCCCAGAAAGTAAGAGCTGATAAATATCCCCCCCCCCAAGCTGGATTGCATGTGAAGTTAATGAGTAGGTCTGGACGTCCGTACTGACAAACGTAAGCAATTGCACCTCGAGCGTACCCGAGAATATGGCGTGGACTGTCCGTGTATATGAATGACAAAAACGTTAGTCTTACAACGTTAGTTGTATTACCGTCGTTTACAACTGCATCATGCAAAGGAATGTATCCTTCAGAGCCCAGCTTGGTCTGATTCAAGCGAATGAAAAGCAGGCGTCCTGTTTCGTTTTTTGCATACGTATACACAGTGCAATGATTAAGCAATTGACAGCATTTCAAAAGGGAATTACCTACATTCTGTCGAATCATAAGTGTGCCGGATTAGTAGTTCATTGCGCTGCATTTCATGTGCGTTTCCTCGTTACTGACTGGATTTATCATCCTAACGTTGAGGTGATATCCATCGACACCATTCAGAAAAGTAAATGGATACTGCGTCGAAATCGGTCTCCGACTGCCGGTATATGTTGGATGGCAAAATCGTTAGTCTTCCAACGGTTGTTGTCGCACCGTCGTTCACAACAGCATCACTCAAATGAATGTGTTATTCAGAGCGCAGCGTAAATGCTGAGCACGGAGACGTGTTGGACGCTGGTCCGCTGTTCCTCGCTGACGCCCTTCGGCCACTCTCAGCTGGCTGTGTTCATTCTGTTGTGAACGCAGCAGACCTGAACCTGCAGAACGCGGTCGCCGTGACCGCAACCGGGCTTCCGCAAGCCGAGCTGCACTACACTGGGCTGACACTGGGTGACAGCCCTATTAAATGGGTTGTGCAGGGGGGTGGGGCTGGTATTAACTGCATCCAGTCCTCACCCTCGAGAATCCCCGAGTAAGCGGTGACGGCCCTATTATGTGGGCTGTGGGACAATTTTAAGTGGCATCCAAGTGTTGCGCGTTTTTTGCCCTAGGGGTGGTTTGCTCTGGCGACCCATATTGCATCGGCTCAGAGAGGGTGGAGGGCCTGCTCAAGTGCCTGCAGGGTGGGTGGTGGGGTGAGCGCGGCTGTCGGATGGAGGACGTGCACTTGAGCGAATGTCGGTCAAGTGGCCACAGTCTGGGTGCACATGTGTCCGCGCGGATGTAGGTCAAGTGGCCGCAGCAGGTGGCGTTGTTAGGCCGGAAAAAATCCGGTTTTTTACCCATCACAGGCGTACCATCGGCATAATTACAAAATCGAACAGAACAAAACCCGGCCCTAGGCGCGGGGCGGGTTGTGTCCAAATTTCCTCTAAATCGGTGCAGTACTTTCGGAGATTACGTATAACACAGAAAAAACCCTTCCATTTTTATATATATAGATAGAAGGGGGCCTAGGATAGTGCCTTGAAGTACTCCACTGGTAGTAGGGGATAGTTCCGAGACTACGTTTCGAATTTGCACCACTTTATATCGGTTTTGAAGAAAGGATTTAAGAAAATCGAGAAGGGGAGGCTTAATTCCATGACTTTTTAGCTTTATCAGTAGTCTTTTATGGGGGACTTTGTCAAAGGCCTTCTTTAGATCGAAGTATACTGAAGCTACTGTATTTCCATCATCCCTATTGTTGGAAACTAATTCCAGAAAAGTAAAATGGCAGGACGGACATGACTTTTTAGATAAAAATGAATATTGAGAGGGGGGAGTGAGGTTGGCGTTCATGAGATGGTCTAGCAACTAGTTGTAGATTAGTTGCTCGAGGATTTTAGCCATAGCCAGTGTTCGGTGAACACCACGATAGTTTTCGGCATGAGACCGGTTGACGCTTTTAAAGATAGGTGCAATGGTCAAGTATTTTCACATGTCTGGAAAAATTTCATTTGACTGGAGTAGGTTGAATAACTTAGGAGTATTGAAGCATATGTCATACGCTTCAGAATACATAGGGGGATTTTGTCAGTCGCATAAGAGTTGGCGTTGGATAGTTGTTTGATGACTACTTTAACAGTTTCTTCACTAAAACGGATCTTACTAGGGATGCGTTCTGTCATTTCAATTCAATTATTTTTATTAAAGACCCGTCGGGGTCCCATCAAAGCAAGTAAAAATAAATTTACATGCAATTTTAGACGAGGTGGGCAAAATCTGTACAAAGTGTAATACATAGTTTTTGCGATTAGAAGTCCGTTAGTTTGGGGGTCGTTCCCCCCTCGACCGTGTGGATAGCTGAGAAGTACTTGTTTAATGAGTTTGCTATTTGGTTGTCATTTGTTATAAATTGTCCTGATTCATCAATAATAATTCGTGGCCCTGACTGTGGATGGTTATTCATTTGTTTCTGAAACATCTGAGCTGTTCGTTCAGTGGATTCTAGTGCCCGATGTTCTGCTGCTATGGTCTTATGTGATTCCATTTTCGTACCTAAGTAATGAATTCCCCTAATTCGTTTAAGTGTGGACAAATAACTTACAGAGGCGTTGTGTAGCTGTTTTTGTAGTTTTTTAGTTTGGCTGAAAGGAAGTGTGCATTAGTGATTTCTTATACGGGAGTCTTTCGTCTATAAACGTATCTCGAATTATAAATAGGACAGAGTACAATAGGTTAACTGCTTCCATAGGGGATGTTATTAGAAGATATGGGATCCAGTCTAATGATCTAATATAGTTGTCCATGGAGTCCTTGTCAAGTTTTTTTGGGTTAAGGCGGGTGTTACTAAAATGGGGGTGCTGGTTTTGCGTTTAAGGGGAGCGTTGATATTATTGCTTTGTGGTCACCTTCAAAGGTTGCGCAGTCGTAGTGCATAGATGGGACAGATATCGTTGGTGAAAATAACGTCTAGTATATTGTTTCCTCTGGTGGGTTTGTCAACTATTTGTGTTCAGTTATTGAAGGCATTTGAAGATAACGATTCTTCGTACCTGGTAGGTGCCTATAATTCGACCCAGTTTATTTCTGGGCGGTTAAGATCGCATAAGATTATCTTATAATCAGTTTTAATGTTGGCTATAGCGTTTCTTAAGTGGTTGAGGCTTGTGTCATCATTACTACATTCTGGAGGGAGGTAGAGGCATTCGACTAGTATGTTTTCCTGGGTACGAGATTTTATTGTGGCCAAACACGCTTCTCCAGCAAAGGTTTCGGTTGGGACATCAATACCACCTTGCTCAATGCTAGTTTTCATGTAGATAAGACGACATCCGCTTCGTTTACTAACACGGTCAGGTCGATAGAAATTATAATTTGGGACATATAGTGAAGCATTCAATGTAAGTTCATTTGCCCATCTTTCTATGGTGCGAATGATATCGGGTTTATATACTTCAACAAAAGTGCTAAGTTGGGATATTTTGTTGACAATCGATCTCAACTTTATAAGAGCTATCTTCAGGATGTCGGATATGAAAGGGATGGGCTGCGGTGGAAAAAAAGGATTTCTGAGGGTACTTTGATTGAGTGATGAACTAAATGGAGGTAAGTGTGGGGTTCTTGGAGCATTTGGTGATGCATATGGCGAAATTTGAGTGCATGGATTAGCGTGTATGGATTAAGTGTACATATGGGAAGGTGGGTTAACTAGGTGGTAATTGTACCTAAATGGAGTTCCAGTTGGGGAGGTGTAAAAGCCGAAGTAATTTGTGGGATTGTCATTAGGTGGCAGGAAGTTTGGAATGCTAGAGTGGTTTGGCTTATTCCTATGCCATGCACGTAGATTTTGGTCAATCGAGAAACAGTTATAGAAGCTAATTTGTTTCTGGTTAGAGTTTGGAGAACTCCTATATGTTATATCTGCATACTTAGGGCGTTTTGGTTGTGTTGGTGTGCTTAATAAGGCCTTTTAGTTTGTGTGCCTTGTTTGGCAGTCGGTATCTAGTACTGGTTGATCAGCGCTTGGGGGCCTAGTAAGGCCTATATTGCTACCTAATGGTTACACATGAGTTGGTCCGGGATCAGCGTCATCGTTCTGTTCTAGTTGAACGTTGTCGTTTTGTTGTGCCTCCCTCGTTTGTTTCTACACAGCAGTCCTAACTGCTTTTAAAGTTACGCGTCTTTGTCATCAGAACTAGAATCAGAAGTACTTGTTAAAGGTCCATCTACGAGGACTGTGGGTTTATCACTTTGTCAGCACTGGTCTGTGCTTTTTTTTTACTAGTGCCAGAAATAGAAGTATTAGCTAGAGGTTCAGTTGAGGGACCGGAGTGCTGATTATGGTGTTTGTATCTGGTGTCATTTTCCCGAAGTTTACGTCTTTGCATCGGTGTCAAATCTGGACCTACAAATGTGTTTAGGTTCCGCAGATTTCTATCAAATTCAGAGTTTGTAGGAGAAGTTCCACTTCGGTCTGTGAGAAGAAGGTAGCTAAGACGGGCTTATTTTTGCTTCCAGGGTGATGTCTTTCGGTGATAGCTACTCAGGTGTTTAGGCCACACGAATGCATAAGTTTTTGAATTGATGGTGTTGGGTTAACCGTGTGAGGTATATTGCGGATAATCGAATAGAGCCTGCGTTTTGATCTATCCGCGACTTCTGATGAAACCAAATGTATGACCGATTCTATTTGGGTAGGCTTGTTAGGCGGAGATCTCCCAGATGCATTCCGCATTGTGAAGAGATTAGATTTCAGCCTGGTCTTTGGGGACTATTTTGGATTTGCTACCATGACTAAACTTCGAGATCACCCATTAAAACAGCGCGTTTTGCAGGTAGGGCTGGATGTATGCGAGTACTCCTTCTCTGTCGAAAATGAAGTGCCCAATTTACCAAACTGTTACTGGCTCACTTGAACCATATCAGTCAACATGTTTTCTGTGAAAACTGCACGCAGTTTTACGTGGCAAATAGGTTAAGCAAAGGCCCACATCCATTTACCTCAGTACGTTTAACTGAGCTGAACACTGTTCCCGGAAAGAGTAAAAACGTTAATAGATCGTCCGACAATGGAGGAAATTGTGTTCGCACTGACAAAACCAAAGGCAGTGGGTCGTTTAATACGGGAACCTTGGTAATAGGGGTTGTTCGGGCGAGACATCTGCGAAACTGGTAATGGGTAAGGAATGAAAGACAAAAGAACCAAATTCTGAGTCCGGGTAACCCTTATGCTTAAATATGTAAGTGAGCAGGTAGTAGACGCGTAGTCTAAAAGTTATGATAATATCCAATGGGATTAAACCGTTTCTAATTGAAACTCTGGATTGATGTTCAGGGTCGGGCAACGTGAACCGAATGAGATCCAGCCCATCAAAACACAAACGAAAGACACTAATTTGGCGGCCAATGGTGAGAAAAATGACCTCCGTGTGTGACGAAGCAACGGGAAGTGTCGCAAAGTTGATACGCAGTACCTAACATGCTGCTTGTAAAGCATACATCCTATGTGGTGTACGGCTTCGGTTGGGATTAACCTCAACACAGCCATGGGATGGCATTGCGTATGCTGCAGTGACTGCCGAAAGCACTGCTGACGGTCATGAAGCAAATTGACGGGACTGGTGTAGAGGTCTACATTGGTGAGACGCTCATTATCCGCCGAGTGTATGGCAAAGGAAGAAACAGGAGGCAGTACTGGGTCGTAGGAATGCACGGCACGAAGAGTGCAAGTCAGCAACTGGAGCTAGCTCGCAGCAGAAGCCGTGGTCAAAAAATAGGTAGGCAAGGGGCAGCACAATAGTAACCGATGAGTGGAAGGCTTACGCCGCTTGCCCTCCGAACGCTACCAGCACTGTACTGTTAACCACAATGCAACGTTTGTCATCCCAACAACGAGAAAACCCACGAATCCGGCCGAGACCTAATGGAGTGGGCTGAGGCGGAGGTTACATGAATGGGGGCCAAGGTCTGGAATGGCTGTATGCGCACATCTGGACGAAGTGAAGTGCCTGTTGTGGTTCAGACTGAAAACTGACCATATGCCAAAGGCATAGGAAGATATCGCACACCACATGGCGGGGACCAACCGAATTAATAAAGCCGGAAGCGAAATCCAGCGACCGACTGACCAGCCTGGAACGCCACTTGAACATTAAACCATGTCAGTAAAACAATCCTAAACCAACACAGACCCGATAACTATGGACTGATTTCGGGTATATGATGGTGATTTTACAGAACGCCTGTTTAGGAAATAGACATTTCTATACGAGTTTTCAATAATCTGTTCGATGCTTCAAGTTTTATTTTTTCTATACGTAAAGTTTTTAACTCACAAAATATCGTCCGTTACTTGTTTAAGTAAGAAATCGGAGTTTCGGGAGACGTTATACGTAAGTTGACGTGGACTACATTGAAAGACAGCATGAGTTGCTTCGCGAACGGGCAGGAAAGACGTAGGACACAGGAAAATGAAGGTAGAGTATGGGGCAGTGGACTCGAGCGATACTGGTCTAACTGTCCCGCTATCAGCGCACTCGGAACGTCGGCGTACGTAAAGGTAAGCCAAGTCCGTGGTAAGTAGTGAAATCCGCTGTCGTGGAAACCACGTTAGTATCAAACTGAAAATCCAATATCCGGGGTAATTCGGAAGCCAATCCTTTCAAGCACAGGGGGCAAAATGCCACCGCTCGCTTGCAGCCTTCGTGCTATCTAAGACAGGACGGATAACGTAACTAAAAGACGAACAAAGATCGGTAAACGTGGGACGAGGTACATGCACAAGCTGCTTTCATTGGTTAGACGATGAGAGGCGGGTGCGTGTGGACCGTTGGCATAGTAGATAAAGCAGCCGAGGTCATGGAAGACAGAGGTCAGGAGCCCAGACGGGAAATTGAAACAAGCAGCAACGGACGTGTATCCGACGAAGTCGCTTTCTTCCAAAATATCCACCCATGAAAGGCTTGCCCATACATGGCTGGCGGTGAGTACCCTATCGCCGGTCGATCGGAAGGTGGAGGCAACGCATCAACCTGGAAGGCACGGAAAGATTTGTGGACAGGCTGAGTAGGGCCGTTCGAGCCGAGTAAAAACGACGGAACCTAAGCAAGCATTCGAAGAACGTGGTTTGTACAATCGCGTATGCAAACTGTTATAGAGAAACGAAGCAAAGATGAGATCTCCGAAAGTTTGGACGATATGAGCGTACCTGGGCCGAAAGGGGGGCATGTTGTTGGTGAGCAAGATAGATACAACGCTAAGTGACAGGGCATGGTGTTTAGCCTGATGCGAAAATCCAAACAAGCATAGTGAACAGACGATAATATTTCGCGTAGTGGGAGGGGGGAGTTGCGCAGGACTGATCGTAACCGAACGGCTGCAAGTCATTATAGGTGCGGCCCAAGTCAAGAACGATCAATGCAAATTAGCAACAGGGAAACAAAAAGTAAAATCTGTGTTGTCTAGGCAAACTGTATGACAGGTGCAAGGAGTAGCAGTCCACGTGTCCCGGCAACCAACAACGACAACCAACAGCATAGTGAAAGGACGATCCATTTCATACGGTTTAATGGGAAAATATGGACGGATACATTATCAAACTTGCGGCAACTCCAAAAGCTAGCCGCTTGCAGCCTAAGCAGCCAAACCAAAAGCTATCAATGGTGAACACCTCAGCGGCGGCAGCAGCAGCAGCTGTAGCGGCAGTCAAGGTGAGTACGTCCGTAGGAATCATTGCCGAGGTTGGATAGGGAGATGGTTTAATCGTAGGAAGTGAAACACAAGTAGAAACGGAAGGGTGCTAAGGTAAAAAGCGAGAGGCTAGCGGTGCAAGGGAAGTGCTGCATTAGCGCATACATAAATAACGCAGTACTGTCAAGAAGACAGCAGCGAAAGCGAACATAGCACAAGTAACCAAGCAAGACTTGCAACTTATTGCGACTTTACTGGCAACAAACCATAACCACAAAGGCAACGAGCAGACTGTATAAGGTAAGGTTAATAACCAGCAGACAATAATAACAGGGACGGCAAACCGAACTAATAAACCTTAACGGTGGACCCTAGTGGCAAACCTGGACGAATATGCCGAGCGAGTAAACTTACCGTGAACCATCCCTCAAACAAAAAAAGTATACTAACCGCAATCTTTAAATCCTAACCTCAAACCGAATCCTACTCAGTATTCCCTAGCCATAACCCTAAACCTTACTCGTAAACCTAAACCTGAACTTTCCACCAACCCTAGTGTCAACCCGGCCAGCCTATTTTGATCTCCAAGACAGACAACCGTCTATAGCAGAAACCCAACCTCCCTAAGCCCCAAAACCTACCAGAAAACCCGTGACCAAAGTCTATAGTAGCCTATAACCTAATCTCAACCCCAAACTCAAAGCGGGCTGGAGGTCCACAGTCATTGCGGCGACGGCAATGGTTAACCCTTACTCCGCATCCTCCGTTACCCCCTAAACCAAAGATAGTTCCATAGACCAGAAAATGCAGAAAATTGGCTCTGGATGGTAACCACACTGGCGCGTCTTTCTTTACTACAAACTGGTCTTTTTTCACGAAATAAACAAGTCCTCCAAAAACAATTTCAGTAATAAGCCAAAAGGGAATGACAAAGCGGGGCCGCGTTGTCAGCCCCCCCCCCGACCGTCTGAGCCATAGCAATATCATCTGCTAGTACGAAATAGATCAGAAACCACCAGGCACCACAACAGAAGTGAAACATAACAACTTACAAAGCAAAAGCACCGCTAAAAGGAAGACAAGTCCAGTCGAATTCATAAGCCTAAGGACCGAAACCACAGAGTTTCATGCCTTTTTGAGATGAAGAACAAGCAAGAGATAAGTACTCCCAGCCTGTGTAGCATGGTCCGTCAGGAGAACAATTTTACATATTTGTTGTGTCTAAGCACTGCGTACACTGAAAACCCTACAATAATCATGACCCAATCCAGTTTTATAGGAGAATAGGAAAAACAACAGTTGAAATAGTGTAAAATATTCAGAGTTTGTTAGGCGATTTCGGAATTTGTATGCGTCTATGATTGGCAGTCGTAAAGGGCGCACGAGCTCATATTCCAGCCGTTCGAGAGCCGTGATCACTTGATTCAAAGCGTTTGTGCCGGATGCTGAAGGCCTATATGCAATCAAGACGCTACAACTCCCACCGGCCAAAGAAGAAAGTGAGGAGTCGACAGTTTGGTTAAGGATGAATCGAATGCTTGAATCCAGTGCCCATGTAGGTTTGGGCGCGTGTCCATGATAACAGGAGTTGTTAAGGATGAGCGCAAGACTAATGCGCGATCTGTGCAGAGGTTCACTTGAGGCACAAACCGGGTGTGTTGGCATGGTCTCGTCATTCTTTGCCGATGAGTTGGCATGTTAATAGGGGAGGCCAGGGCGCATCTGACACAGTGAATCCCGAAGAATATGTCAGTGAATAGTTTTATTATCGTCTGGGATCAGAGGTTGCATAAATTACAGAATGTGTGGGACGTCGTGCGGTCTCATCGGGTTGGGCACGAAAGTGGGTCGCCGATCTCGGAAGAGACCATAAGAGCAGATGCCGATGATTGTGGAAACGAAAGCGGTCGAAAGGAAGGAAAATCAGGGTGTTGGTGCTGCTGTTCTCACACATGGGTCAGAATGCGGTGGCTAAGTCCTCTTTCGAGGTCTCACTCATTCCCGGCAAGGCGTCGGTAATTGTGTTTTCCCGTCCATAGACAAGGTGAATAGCATAGAGGAAATTTAGCAGGTATACTCGAATGGGAGTTTTGGGACGACTGCACTCAAACGGTCCTAGAGGATATGTTGTGGTCACGTCGAGGTCATCAATCTGCGATGCCTAAGCGGTGGCTGTAATTATCGCACTACAGTTGTCACAAAACAATCCAGTCCTAGATGAGAAGGCGGAGATACAGCGAAAGGAGTAGTGCATTGAGCACAGAATGAGAATAATCATAATTCAGTATAAATCAGTATATATGAGGGATATAGGCAGAGCCTTGGAAAACCCTATTTACGAATAGACGGTTGACAAAAACATGCAGATATTTACAAAGCAGTTATTCCAGTCATTGATATCGTGTAAATGTTTGACCAACAGGCATAAATTGATCTAGTCTTCTTTTGAAGTTCTCAAAGTTTTCCGCTCGGACAACAGATTTCGGCAATTTGTTCCATCCTCCATCCAGCCGGTGGGAGAAGGATTTGACCCGAAAATCTAGTTTGGCATATTTTAGCATCAATTCGTATTGGTGCCCTCGAACATTTGTCATCCGCGCCATTTCAAAGAAATCGTCAAGCTGAAGAGCACAATCTAGCCATCGGACGATCCTGAAGGTCCCGATCATATCCCTCTGCATTGTCTATAAGGGAGAGGAAATGATATTAGCTTTTCCAGCCCTCCCTCGTAAGGTAAGCTACTTAATCCGCCGACCAGCTCGGTCGCTTTTCGTTGTACGTTCTCCAGTAGGGTGTTATCCTGTTTCGTCCAGGGACACCATGCCTGAACACAATATTCCAACATTGCTCGAACAAGTGTCCCAATACTTGGCCGAAAAGTTCGTCGTCAAGTGTCAGTCTTCAGAATTTGTCGAAATATGTACACAGAAAACAGTTAGAAACTCCCCAGTGATAAACACAGATAGATGGATTTTTGGCAATTGGGGATATTTGAAATAAAAGTAGCGGCCTACGAAATGGTGGCAGTCGAAGACAAGAGTAGTTGATGAGAATACAGTGGGAATTTCCTTTATCCATTCCTTTTCGTGGAAATGGGACTCTGTATCATACACTGGTGCATGTTCGCGGCTGGCTGAAGAATTAACACATAGGGTGGTGGATGTCAGAACAAGTACCATTCCTCTCGAAAGTGGACCAAACAAGGTGTTAAAGAACACGAATTCCGTCATTGCGGAAAATAGATTCGGCGCACATAAGGTAAGGAAGTTGTTCTGAGTGTGGAAAGAAGCGACCTTTCATTAAAAAATGCCGTTATGTTGTGGAGTTTTTGCGTTCTTAGTAATTTATTCCAGACTACAATTGCGTTAAAAAAAGGACTGGCGATATTCTACTGCGTGTTCTTGAGGAAGGTCTCGTGGTGACCGCTGGGCCAAGCGTGGCCAATATGGCTCCAAGTAGTAAACAGATCAGAAGTATGACATTTTAAATTTCTCCGTAGTAAATAGCCGAAGTCACCTGGGATCAATGCTTATAAATTTCATGCTGGAGGAACTTTATTGTCTTCCACTAATCAGCTCACAGGAGACTAAACAAAAACGAACAACATTCCGAATGAGGTCTAACGTAAATATTATAGATGCAGGTTCTAATGTTGACAGTTTCGGCAGTCGTGACGGTGATCAGGAAAATGGGAAGTACCTAAATCATGCACGCAAAAGTTCTTTTCGAGGTCCAAACACACCATCGCTATCTTTTTACACAAGACTTCATTCCTGATTCTGTCGGACCAATACCCAGATGGCAATGAATGCCGATTCTAAAGTAGGGTCTCGTCATCCAGTCGTTGCTGCAAACTGACTGACTCCCTTTGCCCCTCGCATCGCGTCGCTAACGGCGCAGATGACTTCGCGCATGATTATTGGCAAATCGATCGGATGACGCTCTTACTTTCGCGCGAGCGCACTGTCACGCCATTTCCTGTTAGCCCACACTGCTACGCGTATGCAGTTACTTCGATGACGTCCACTGGTGTTGTACCGATTCACCCTTTCCATAACCCTGTTTTTTGGATGTCCAAGAAAATGTCCAAAAGAACCTTCAGTAGACGTGTCGAGCGTGCTCTTCGTGGAAAGATCACGGCAATAGCAGAGAATAAGAGAGAAATGCACCCGTCCGACTCAGCATCATCATCGTTGGGTAGTATCTCATCCTCCAGTTCCTCCAGCTACAAGGGAACTTGCTCTTTTGCAAGTTTGCGTAAAATGGCATCGAACGGCAGGGCTCGATGTCCTCGGATCTGCCCGCGGCCGTGCGAAAGTTGCTGGGGTAACGGTGACGGAAATGGGCAGTGGTGGGTACGTTAATTTAGCACTTGTAAAGCAGTTAACTGTCCAGTTACGAGTCCCTTCCATGCATATAACAGGTTATGAGGTGGTTGCGTATCTAGCTACCAGTTCTTTTGCAGGCATGCCAGTGTCGTCATGCCATCCAGACAGGTCATTCACTTTCTGTAACTACTATTATGTGTCCCCAATTTCCGTCTGTCCCCATTATACAACTATGTCTATCTAACTCTTTTTCTGTCCTTTCGCACGGATGAGTATGCAACACGCCAACATCTCTATGGAGGTCGGTGTTAGCCAGGATTTGTTTCCAGTGCTTTGCTGCCTCTGTGTGGACTATCTTTGAAGTCTTTGGACAGCCTCCGGTTGAGAAGTGTATTGGGGGATTTCGGGGTTTGTGGGTGCCTGTAATTGGCCGCACTGAAAACTGTACGCGCGCATGCCCCGACGGCTTGGGAACCGTTATCACAGGGTTCCTAGCCCAGCATGCCTTACGCGCCCGCAGCACTATATTTCTGGGCTCCACAGGAGTCTTGTCAGTTTTCCGTCTGTTGTATAAAAGCATCTGGAAAGGCGTCAAAGGCTACGAAGGGAATAATTTGTAAACTTTCCGTATGGAAAGAGGGACAAGGGAGGAGTTATGAATTAGTCCCTCGCTTCCCCCCCCCGGTATAGACTACCGCCCCCTTTCCAGAACTTGAGGGATTAATCGCAAAATCGCGATTTCGAATAGGCTCCCTAATTGCGTATTCGATTCCTCATACATAATCTCACAAAATCCTGACACACTGCCAATATTTGCATGCGACTGGGCATTTTCTTTTATGTTGCTACTCCTTGTCCTACCCGTGTTTGGATACCCTGATAGCGATAACCCTATTTCATTCTGCACCAGCGCCAGTTTTGACTTAGCTATCACGTTTCATGTCGCGTATTCGCACTTGACCCCCTTTTCTAGCCCAGATCTCCATTGGTTCTCAGTCTCCCGTCTCATCTTTTCTGGCGTGGACTTGTCTGTAAAAAAAGCCAATATTGCATAGAGTCATTCTTGAGTTTTTCGGAGGGCTCAATTGTTTTATAACGCAATTGCTTAAGCTGGCACTGAAGACCACTAATTAGCGGTCCTGTGAAAAATGCTTTTACAGTTTTCCATTTATTTCCGTTTTTCATTTGTTAAATGCTAAACACAGCATCTCCTGACAAGACCTACGGTAATTTGCCTATGATTCTGCTAATTTTTCTCAATTGTTTTGCCACACTGGACTCTAGACGCAACCATGGGCCCTACCCAATCACAAACGTAACTTTACTTCCATTTATTACCTTACCCCAACCGTTACTCTAACCCTTACTATAAAGCTATCCGTCAGTCTGACCCTAACAGTAAACCCGACGGTGGGCGTACTGCTATTCCCGATCGAGTCGAAGATCCACTATAACCGTGCCCGCAGTTGGTTTCGCTTATCATGTTGAAATTTCACCTTAGATGCCCGTTGTTCATGTTCGCTCGGGCCTCGTTCCAATGCCTATTCACGTCGAATTTGTTTTATTTTTTTTTTCAAAAAGAGGCTTTACGCAGCTGAACACCCTGTTTGTGCACATTGCTTAGAGTTCCACGCTTGCAGTGTGTCATGATACATTTGTAACTTTCACCTATTTGTAGCGCAGTAATAGCAGTCGTTTTATATCATGTCAGTTGTGCCGAAACCGGTGTCAGTATATTCACCTTTCTTCAGAGACTAGCAAATTTACTCTAGAGTTAGGTCCGTAAAACCTCCCCAGACGACCGTTGCACTAGTGATGACATAAATGAATTGGGTCAGAGAAACCATTGGCTTTCTGAAACTAGCTAGATTGTTCTCATTCTATGCTGGTTAAGTGGTTCAGTCAAATGTCCTGTGGGCACTCAATAGAGCGGATCAGTGTCACTCAGCTCCAGGTCTTATTCATCAGCACTGGGGTGTTGTCTTCGCGAATGCCTGCGTTTGTCATTATTGTCTGCCAGAACTCGTAATGTTGTCTACAACCGCCTGGAAAACCAGATATTGTGCGCTTAGGTAAAGCTTCTGGTCCTGCTGATACGACCACTTTCTCTTTGCAGTTCCCGCAAACCACTCACCACGTAGACTCTGCGGTTTCAAGATTCACGAGCACTGTCCGCATAAGGGGGCTTGAGAGAGGTGCCTAAAACTGCTAGCCACATCACATGTGTACGGGTTCTAAAAGTGTGTGGTAGACAATGGACATCGTATCCTTCATGACAAATTTAAATTTTTATAACTGATCAATAGTTTTTATTAGGACGTAGTAATCATTGTTAATTGTACGTCGATTTCAGCTTCGTTCAGCCGTGAGAGGGATGATTCCGTGGAATATTCACAGTTGTTGGAAATTTTAGTGAAGTCGGAGTGCACTTTGTGAAAACATCCACCGCTATCGAAAAGTATTTCCTTAACGCATACTATATTCCTGCCAATTTCAGCGAATTTATTCGCCAATGAGATGTCAACGCGAAAACATGCACTGGTTACAGGGTTGTACTGCTTCCTGACATAGTGGTGTACATCGAGGGGCAGTCTGATGCATATGAAGAAACCCAAGTTTTTGAGGTCTATTTGGTGTGTCTGTTGCAACGTCCATGCAAAAAGGAAAATTTGCCGGTAATAAGCTTCAGAAATTGTCTTTAGTAGGCGGTACTAATCTTGCATAAGTTACGGCAAAAGAGCAATTGAAGAGCACTAAAGCGGTCGCATCTCGTTCAGAAGAGCGAGAATTTGCTCTATGTGACTTCTCACTCGAACCCTTATGTGCGTATATAAAAGAGGAGCTGTCTTTATTCCGTACATTTTCGTGATTCCCTCTTGCCTAAATGTCTATATCGTCGGGAAAATTAAGCTGACAGGAGACAATTACATCGTCATGAACTACGATGTCTGCCGTATGCTCCACGGTGTGGACGCAGCACAGGCCACTTGCACGCTAATTAGATTAAAGTGAGGCTGGCGTGTGCAGCATTTACCACACTCGCCCCCCTTACCCGCCATGCTTCGATAGCAAGACAATGCGAGGATGGTCGAAATTGGGCTCGAGCGCAGTGGCTGAAGAAACTAAGCAGTCTACGCGTGCCACGCACGGCTAATTTCCCCGGGATGTGCCAAGCTTTTACATGGTGTCGCTCGGATCCCACGTACGTGGGAGTGCCATATAGGCCACATTAAGGAGCCATCAAGGCTGGCTCTCAGTCCTCCGGTTAGTCACTGCACATGCACAGTACTGACCACGAGAGCCATGTTATCTCGTCATTTGGTGGTCATCCGTGCAACTAATTATGACGCGTCATGATAGATTCAGGTGCGTCAGTTTTATTATAGTGAGGGATCTGCTGATTTGCCGTGGAAATAGGTTCCCCACTATCCGCCTCATTCTGTCCTCTTTCACGCACCGGCCGACTTTCCAAGGCTGCCAACCAGTTGCTTATAGGATTTTGCACAGTGTTTGACGGCTAGGCAGTCTGTTTACATATGCTACGCACGATCTGGTCGCCATTTCATGTACCAGGAAACACTAGATCATGCATCCCACTTATGTGAGATGTGCCGTTGCACAGGCCATACCGGTGACGGCGGAGTGGACCACATTCTTGTTGCCAAAAAGAGGCATGATTGTTATGGAGTGTGACGCATGGTGTTTGGGAGGTTCGTATGTGGCCCACGGATGTGTGCACGGCGCAGTTAAGCAAGATTTGGTGATGGGGTCTGGCGTTAGGTTTTATCGAAGAGCTGCACTGAGGCGAATATGGTCGAATAGGCCCATGCAGTGTCTGAATGTCATTGGTCTCTGTGTGCAGATGAGGCGAGGGCAATTCGTGCATATTGTAGCTCCTAGAACTGGTACGTCAGTCTCAGGGCGATGAATTCTAAGGTGCCCGACCAGACCAATGCGCGATGCATATGTGGACAGCAGCAACGACAAGCCGAGACTCTAGCTGCTGAGCTGGTGGTGGCGACGCCGGCTGTGGTGGTTTTGGTAGAGCTGGTGGTATAAGTGTTTCCATTTGTTGGAGAAAATTTTGACAGGATGACATTGTGGCGAACCCCGCCGTCGTGGATGCGCGTATGGTCAATGAGCCCGATGCAGTATTCGAATGTCCTAGGGCATCAAAGCAGATGAGGCATGTGTGGCGACTGCGTGCCGAATCTACAGATACTGGTTCTCCAGTCTCCGTATGATGGACTCGCAAGTGAACGACCAGGCCCATATGTGATGAGAAAGTTCAGCCGCAGTGGCGACAGGTTCGCATTAAATCCACGCTGTTGCTGGTAAGGACATGGTAATGTTTGCTGATAGAAGCGAAAAGGCAAGTTCCAGGAAACAGTTCAGAAGACGAAGATGCGATCACTGGAACAAGAAATTTCTTGGCCTGACGTTTCGAATTCTCACTCGAACCCACCATCAGAGACAGTCGCAGATAAGGGTAATGGTGGCACAAATAGTGCAGTATTTATAGCACGTGGCCGCCGTGGAACCATATGCGTACTGTAATTAACAGCTCTCACAATCACCGCTGGGGTCGTAGTTGACGCGATGATGGCTTGTCAGTCCGCGTCCGAGTCGTTAATTGCCGCGATTTCGTCATCCGTGTTGAATGCTTGTCTGACGGTTGCTCGGCAAATTGGCTCACTGTCACTGGGATTATTGCTCGCCCGGCCCTCCCCACGTGACTGATTTCCTTGCCCAGGGAAAATCTCAGTGCAGAATACGGTAACGGGAGGTCATTCCGCTTTTTGATGGATTGCGGGCCTGAGAACCATGACTCGAGCAGCTCGCGGCTCACGCGGTTGTCACCTCTTGCGAGGATTTCGGCCTCCTGAAATTTGAAAATATGGCCGGGTCCCGTCGAATGAGCCGCCACCTGAGAGCTAGCGTCTCCCCACCTCACTGCTGCTGCGTGCTCGGCAATTCACATCCGTAGTAATCTCCCAGTTTCTCCGACGTAGTTGCTTTGTCCGCAAATACACCAGATCCGCCAAACGACTTCAGACGTTTCCTGCCGTGGCAGCGGGTCTTTTGACCTCATGACCTGGCGCCTAATAGTTGCTTCCGGCCTGTGTGCAACCCCAACTCCAAGTGGAATGAGAAGACGACTGACGGCTTCCGAGACGTTCTTCACGCACGGAAGAGCCCGCCAACATTTTGGGCCGGTTGTATTTGGTCCCTGGTGTCGTTTTCGTATGCACTGGTTGACAAAGTTGCGCGGGTAACCATTGGCACTCATTACCCGTCGAAGATGTTGTGATTCAGCAGCGTCTTCTCACATTTCACTGCAGGGCGTCTCAACGCGCCGGTATAGCGCCCTTACACAACTGCGTTTATGACTGATTAGGTAGTTGCCGTTGAAGTTCGGTATTTGCGTCGTATTTGTCGCTTTCCTGAACACTTTGGTAATGTTTTACAGATCGATAGGAGTGTCCTTATTGGTGTTGGTAGTGATTGTGGTACTGGTGGTTTTTTGTGAGATCGCAGGCGAGTTGGTCTTATTGACATTGCACTGGGTCCGCAAATTTCGAATGAGGCCCATCCGTGCCCGGAACGTCCGTTGACAACGTTTACCCGATGGCAGGGGTTGGGTCCTGGCGCGTCTCCCTCTCTGCTTTGACAACAGTTACTCGATTGGCCTTGGAGATAGCTACTCAAGCCCTTACAGCAGTGCGCCATGCCTGCAGATCTTGAGTGAGATCTTCACATGTCTCAAGGTTAATCAACAGGTGCATTAGGGAGGTCTTAAGGCGTCCATCTATTGCCACTTATATCCGCATTGTTTGCGACCATCCGTAGCGACATCGCCGTATCATAGCCGCGTAGGCAAGCGCACGTCGTTCATCCCCACGACGTGGCCGCTCTATTGCGGTGTAGACATTGAAGACGCTGGTTCTTTTTAGAATCTCAGTGTCTAAGATCCTTTCCCCCAGCTCCATCTTTCAGTATTCTTCGGAGGCAGTTGAGGTTAGAATGACTGTCTTCTTGATTGACCTTAATAGAGCGTCTGTGTCTCCTCCCCGTAGCATGTCATTGTCAGCACAACAGTCCGGTAAATCCCCAGTTTTGCTTTGATTTGAATGCCCTGACGGTTCTAGACGGAGTGTTTCAGCCAGCCGAAAGCTTGGCTGGCTTTGGGGATCTGGCGGGCGATTTGGGTGGTCTTGATGTTTCATGAAATTACATTCCCATTGTAGGCAAATTTGGCCACCGGTGTTAGGTGATTTCCACTGACATGGATACGGGGAAGGTATGATCCGCATTTAGCGTCGGTTAGTGCAGGACCATTGTCCTCCGTGATGATGGTCAGTCCGGAGTTGGAGAAGCCGGAAGCACAAAGATATCCACACTCCGCAGCATGCCCTCTTCGGTTGTGGTGTTTAATGCGCAATTATCTGCAAACAGTTAGTCGTGGACGATGGCATCAAATACTTTCGATGCTTTCAGGTGACGGATGATTAAGTTTTTCATCAGGTCGGTAGTTGGTGTCGATCCTCGGCCATTTCTCACGGTAGACGTCCACAAACATAGCAGAGAACACTGAATAGGATTGGGGCGAGTACGCAGTTCTGCCTAACCCAATTGGTCACTGCGAATACTTCAGACGTTTCCCCGTTGTTCCTGTCGCGAATCATCATCCCGTCGTAAAGTTGTCTTAACATTTGAGCAAATTTCTCAGATCTTAATTTCAACATAATTTTGCAGAGTTCACCGTGATTCACCGTGTCAAAGGCCTTCGTGTCGACGAGTGGTTAAGGACACCCTGGAAGTACGCAGCCCATCACTCCAAGTTCTGACTTCACTGGCCGAAGTTTTGCTCCATTTCATTTCAGCAGCGCCGCCGACTCCTTGCTTGTAGACCATAAATTGCCTTGATGGCAGCGAATAAATTCTTCATCTCACCACAATCGGCATATTCTCGGGTCTTTTCAACTTTGAGAATCAGCCAGTCGTACATCTCCCTCAGCCTCTGACGTACAAGACGTTGGCCTTAGAAGTATGCGGCCTTGTTGGCGCTGTTGCCGTTGCCGATGTAGGTTGTGTTTAACCTGTGTTACCCGGAGAGGAGAGTTCGTAGTTCTTGGTTATTTTAGTCAAACCAATGCTGATACCGACCGCATACCCAGCCGACATTTTCTATCACGGTGGCCTGGATGATATCCCAGGGGGCTCTCCACTGGGTCTCGTCATTGGTATCCACCTCCAGTTTGACGTTAGTGTGGCCGCTGAGATTCAATTAGCAGTCCTTCTTGATGGCAAAGGCGACTGCGACATCTCGTCGCTGTGCACTTTGACGTCCGCTTCAGAAGAAGGTGTATCCATCATCCACATTCTCCAGTTGTCCCTGCTCAGGGAAGCGGGTGTCACTGGGAGGCGCAATGCCCGCTTTGTAACTGACCAGTTCGCGTGCGACAAAGACCGTCCTCTTTTCCGGACGGTTTGCCATTAGAATGCCTGAAAGAGAACGAACATTCTAGACTGCCAAGGTGAGTACGCGAGGACGTAAAGTTTTGCTGGCACGCGGACATTCGCGTTCTGCGGAATATGGCTTTTCGATTACACCGCTCAGATATGGAAGTGCTGTGGTTGCCATGGCTCTCCATGCGTCCACGAAACGGGTCAAATAGCATAAGGGAGTTAGCCCATGGATAACGCAGAAGATTTAGTAAGGTGTTGCCAAAGTAAATGAGCTCTGACACTGTTGCCAGGGGCCTCGAGATCGCTGAACCTGACCACTTTCCCTCACCGTAAGAGCGTTCTACGCGTGCCTACAAATGACCGGACAATTAGGTCTGTGGGTTAATCAAAACTTCCCTCCCAAAGTGTTCTTCTGGTTGCACGTGCGTTCTGGTGTACTGCCTGCGGTCACTGACTTCCACAATGTTTTTAATTAGCAAGCAGACATTTTCAAATTCTACGTCAAATTGGCCAGTTACCGCAAGACTGACTGGCTTGGTAAGACATCGCTTATCGCTCGAAGTTTCCACGTATGTTTGCCAATGAACACAGTAGCGTATTTGACAGGCCAAAAATACCAGCCGTCTTCTACAGCAAACCCCTCAGAGTTCAAATTTGCTCAGATAGCTGCCTGATCCCTGTTCCTTCTCGGAAGAAGTTTACTTCACCCCAAAGTCGTCCTACACGCCTGCTGTTACTCTGTCTTTCTTATAGTAGTGTGCAAGTTTCTGCCCAGCTCGCATAACGTCTCTACATCTCGCAGGTAAAGCGTTTGCGCTGGTTCGACTAGCTTCTGTTGTGTCAATGATACAATAAAGCACGTTGCTTACCCACTGACCGTCTCGCACTGTTCTTCGGGTTTGTAATCGGCATCACATCAGTTATAATTATTCGAAATGCGTCCAGCGCGTTTACACCGACTTTCGATTCACGACTTCTGAAAGACAGATTGTGGAGCTCCGTGACCGTCTGTCGGCCGTGTTTTCTCGCCTGCTGCTATTATCCAAGCGTTCTGCAAGTACACTGACTTCTCATTTAATTGGGTCTCCGGTAGCATCGGGCAGCATTCCCACACTCACCCTCTCTCCACGATGAAAATTTGCCGCTTGTGACCCACAATTCCCACCGTGTGCTGCACAGCACTGTGAGAGCAGGCACGGTGACTTGTAATCTACAGTGAGTGACCGATCTCATGAAATGTTGGCTGAAATTCTGAAATGCGTTTTCCGTTAGGAAGGATTACTTGGTCGCGGTTGTAATACTGATTATCTTGGGGCATAATATTATGGTATTTCGGACTCCGCAGGATGTCGGCTTTTAAATGCACTGCTTTTCAATCTCCTGTAGAAACCGTACTCGGTAAAAAATGACTACTTAAGTAGCATGCATTTTTCCCATTGATTTTCGATGGCCTTGCAAATTTAAATATATCTCATATGTCATATATCTCATAGAAACAAAAATATGGTTTCTTTTAGTCAATTAATAGAGAATCACGTCTTCTTTATATGTTATACGCAAGGAAGGAATATAATTAGGCTTTAAAAAGTTTCTAATTATGAGATTTTTTAAGACCTCGCGATGTCCGTTCATAACATCGTGCCTGACCGATTATTACAGCTCCTCATGAAATGTACAACGTAGTCCGCATTCATTGTAAAATTTTATGAACTCTGTATGATGTATTTTTAATGGCATAAAAAAATATGTGATCTTCTTTACGCGGAACGCATGCACCTTGTAGACTGAAATCACTAAGCCCTAATGCAACGAATGATCAGGCTCCAAATTATTCGGCAATTAGAAAACTTTTTACAGCCTTATTACACTCCATCCTTGCGCATAAAATATGAATAAGACGTGATCCTCTATTAATCGACTGAAAGAAAGCAGGCTTGCACGACATCCTCTCCCCCACCTGGGCCCGGTGTCAGGACATAGTCAAGAAGACGGGAGAGCGCGCAGGTGGCTGACACGGCCGGACCCGCACCTAGGCCCACCACCACCGCCACCACCACCACCACCACCCCCCCCTGGCTCACAACAAACACTTGACCAAGATTTTCATCGACAACAAAATGGAGCGGCGGCAGGGACCCCAACTCCTGTGACGTAAGCCAGCAACTGGGCTTGCCACCACAGCCCGAATGTTGGCATTTGTTATGGTGCGCATTCCCAATAGCGCCATCCAGAATCCGATATGGCCCCCTCTGTTGATCCAGCACGTTTACCGCGTGACCCGTTTGGGGGGACACCACGATACTTTTGCTACCTCCCACATTATTATTACTGAGTATCATTATTCCGCTTTTGGTTCTACCGCTCTTCGTCACATGCCATTTTTAAAGTCTCCACTTGGACGTGCAAGCAGAGAACGGCTTCGCATCTTAGCACCGGGCGTAACGCCAAGCTCCCGACTGACACCTAAGGTCTTTTTTTCAGCAGACAGACACTACCTACCTCGACTATATCAATTTAAGACGATCTGCTTGTCCTTGTCCGTCCGAAATAACTGTTATTTTTTCTCTCTGCCCCTTAAAGTAGGGATACCGACTCCCGACCCTTGAACTCACTCTTACTAGGCTACAATACTTTTTAAGGATGACATGAAATCATGAAAGTTTGTTTTGCAGGATCCATCGGCGATGGATAATTCAGAGGCGCAGCTGTTTGAGGATGAATTCCCGCTTGTCCGAAGCTGTCCTCAATTGAACGAACTTCGTAGTGCACATGAGTTAACCGACCTCGTCATTCAGGCAAGTCACTTCCTCTCAATACAGAGTTTCAACGCTCACAGTTGAAGGATGACAAGTTTCTGCATGTGCACCGGCTTATCTTAGCCTCTAGAGTCCCTTCCTTGCGTGCGACGATGGCGAAGACGGCTTCAGATCTTCACTGGCCAACGGTCTCCATTGAGTTTCACTGTTTCCTTTCCTAATGGATCTTTCTGAGGTCTGCATCGTCACTCATAGACTACCTGTACACAGGTCGGATTGAAATCAGTAATGCCAATGCGATGAACATGATTTTGTTGTCGAAACAGTTGTCACTTCCCTGTGTGGAAAATTGGGCTGTCGATTTTTTGTCTGTCAGGTAACTTGTCATGTTTATCTGTATATTGTTCAATGCCGAAGACTTCAGAATGATAACCTTTCGGAATCATGGAATTTCGCGACAGCCGTGAATTGTGAGGGTCTTCGAGACGCTTGTGTGCACCACATGAAAGCATTTTTCGAGGCAGTTGTTGCTAGTGACCCTCTCCTTGAACTTCCTGCAGACGTGCTACTCTCCGTACTGCAAGACGATGACTTGCAAGTAAGCAGTGAGAAGACGGTTTTCGAGGCAATTAAAAGATGGGTCTGTCCCTCCGGCACCGTTGATGAGGAAAGGATAGCTCATGCTCCAGAGATGCTGAGGGAAGTTCGATGGAGTCAAACGAAGCAGCATTTCAGGAGACGTTTAATGGAGAGTGACGATCTCATCGTCAGTAGCGCAGACTGCATGTATGCAAAAGATCGTTTGTTATTCTTCCTCAATTGGCAGGCAGTGTGTAGGTCTTGCAGATCACTGGATAGGATATTCGACGTTAGGAACGCAGGAGGAATGCCCCTTCAACGCTAGCCCTCGACCGGCAAGTCTTGCGACGTCTATTATCGTCTTTGGGGAGTCGGCAGCTGAGAACCGGGGTTTGATTTGCCAGTGCGATTTGGAGGAAAACACTCGCGAGGAACTCAACACCGTAGAAGGTCTTGTGAGCGCAAAGTTTGTGTCCTTTGGGGATGAGTTCTTATTCCTATTTATCTGTCGCGCAACTCTAAGTTGAGGCTGTTTGACATGAGCTGGAAATCACTTCTACCATATGGATTCATAGGTTGGTTATTTTGCAGTCTTGTACTGCTGCTAGGGCATGTCATTTGGCATATTTATACTTTTTTATATGCATTTTTCTGCATCATAGACTTAGCGTGCTATAGAGCAGCATTGTGGAACGTTATTGTGACCTGTAGTGTTCTTTCGTGCCGCTATGTGCTTCGGGTGATGGAGACAACTCTTCCCCATTTCCAACCGAATTTCATCATTCGCTACATTGTGTTCAGATGTTTTTCGTGTAGCGTAAAACGATGGTAGGAACTGACTAACTCTTGGGCAATAATAATTTATGTCAGATTTATTATAATCCTAACATCTAGATGTTCTTGGTACAAATGTGTACAAGATTAAGATGATCGTCATCTCTAGCATCGAATGGGATTTAATTCCTTTTTATTCGCCTCTTTTCTCCGCGACAGAGAGCATCTTTGTAATTGGAGGCAGGGTCAGCGGACAAGTTTCCACATCGCTCCGAGTCGACGAATTCCGTACGAGGGAACGCCAGTGGCGAAGGCGGCCTGACCTACAGATTCGTCGCGAATATCACGCCGCAACGGTTGTGGCAGTCGGCGAACACGAGGAGGACGCGCTGGTGTTTGTTTGCGGGGGAAGCTACAGCCTGGACGATTCCGCGAGCGTGGAATTTCTCCGTTCATGTGAATTGTTTGATCTGCGCAATAACAGGCAAATAATTTCATTCGTATAATTCAGCATATGTAAAGACTCGGTCGAAGGCGAAAATGCAATATTGACGTTTAAATAAACGGGTTACTGGAACGTTGTCAGTAACCTATATATTTACACTATATTTTAAGTGTTAAACTGCAACCGGAGTACCCTCACTTGTGGAGGATAATGTCAAGTTAACGATAAGTAGTCGTCCGCATTAATGGTAGCTATGTGCAGGCATCGGTTTGGCGCGGCGTTTTTTCCAATAGGGAATTCAGTTCGATCAAGGTCCGTTTCATCAGTGAGAAGATGCGAAAAATGGCTTAGGTATATGACCTCGTCATTATTAACGATTATGTCCTCATTGTTTTCCCCTTTCAACACTGCGACCTCCTTGTTCTGCAACCTGCTGTTGATGTATCTGAAGACTACTTTTGGCTTATCAACGGTCCGTCCCATAATCCGTGTTTTATACTCCTTCCGCGACCTACGGATATCTGACCTTATCTCGTTCCTCTTTTAGCGAAATTGTTTGTAATGCAAAGGTTGTTTTGTTGCTGCACAAATTCCCCAAGGTTCGTTCTCGCAGTTCATCTCTTTCTTTAAATCTCGCGTTAACCAGACAGGGCGACTAGTCTTTTGAACTCTTTGTCGAACAGTCCCGTTGCATGACCCCGCATATAACACCTTTAACTATGTTTCAATCGGCATCCGGATGTCCTGTAAGAGCGTCATGCCAGTTTAGTATCGATAATTCACTTCTCATGGCAGAAAAATTTCCCCACCAGGAATTCAACCGAACATCAGTGGTCTCTATTCGTTGGTTATATAAGCAGCATTCCCAAAACAGCATAACATGGTCATTCTTACCAAGCGTTGCTATGGACCTAAGTTCGACAGCACTAATAGGGTTTTTTAAGGACGACATCTAGATGATTTGCCCTTTGATCCTCTTTGGCTGTGGTGGGAAACGGGCATTCTGTACGAGAAGCAAACAGATTTCCAGTTCTGAGAGTCTGGAATTAAAGGATTTACGCGAACCGTCTACTGATCAATTGTCCCAGTCGATCATTGGTGCCTCGTAATCACTGGCTATCAGTGCGTCTTGGTTTTGAGCCACTTCTTTAGTCAATTCAAACGTTGCCTCACCAACCTCTGGAGTTTGATTGGGCGGCTTGTATACAGTTCGGTGTCTGACGAACCTTTAGCTTTAACCGCATTGCTTTACAGTCACGGGAGCAAGCAATTGTGTGTTTCAATGTTATGATTCCTCTAATGTAGATTGCTAGTTCCTTTTTTATGCAGCCGGTCCTGGCGAAAAGTTCACATTCACCGAGAACAATTTCGGCATCCAATACTTCAGCCTTTAACCAAGTCACTCTTATGGAAATGACATCCGGCCGCTTATCTGATACCCGTGCCTTTAGGGACAAACTCTGTGCACTTTTATAAGGAAGAGGGAGTTCTGCTAGAATAGATTTTCAAATTATGTTTGGATCAAGTTTGCCGAATATTTCATGTGGCTTATCTCGTCTATGGTCTATAGTCCATTTCAAGTCTACTGTTGTTTGATCAAACTGGACGTCGTTTCATCGATCGTCAATGTTATTGACTGTCTTCGCAAGTCGCCATGTCTGCTCTCAGCTTGCTGTGGAGCACGCGGTGGACATATTCGGTTACTGCGGTCGAACTGTCATCTGCGGACGTCCGAACATTTACGATTTCTCCGTTCAATATTCTTAGATTCTTCTCTCCTGAGATGGATCTTCTGAGGAGTTCGGCTTTGAGTTTCCTCCATTTTTCGCGCCCGGCTGTTTTTTATCTGACCAAAATACCAAAAGCATATGTCATTTCTCACCATTTAGTCTCTTAAGGAAGCTTAGATCGGTCTATGGCATCAGGAACCAAGAGTCCGTGAGGTGGAATGTTGACTGCTAAGACTGTCACTCACTCTGGCGCCTGAAATTTGGACGGTACAGCAAGGCAGAGCCACAAGGTATGCATCAATACCAATAGTCGTAGTATGGGACGGTCGTTAATTCCACTGAATCTTGTTTTGTTTTATACAGTTTTCGACTTTTGATAAAGTCGTACTGTTGTCAAATTTCTCTTGCATGTGCGTAACTTCGCTGATTGGGTAAGGTCTATGACCTATTCAACATTGATTCTGTAGAATCATGAATGATTGTATGTATGTTGAAACCCATGATCTGCAAGCCGAAATTCGTATTGGGAGCACTTTGTGGCCAATTCAGTCTAAGAATTTTCCCACTCACCTTGGTGACGGAATATCGTGCGACTTTCCGTTCATGAAGAAACGTTTTTGCATGCAACAAATTAGAGATGCCAGGCGTGTGTGTTGATCGGCGAGAACCTTAAAACAGTCGGTGTCAACGTCTGCCAAGTTTTAGTCAAACTGCACTTTAATGTGTATACGCCAGTTAATGTTGTACGAACCGAGACCTAATAACTCGATTCTCCTGACCTAAGGTGTGGCTTTTGTAACCCGCCCATCTATTTGACACTAGAAGACGGGTTGCCCATTAGCTTAATTGCTGGCTACCCGTTGCGTCAGCAGGTGGCGGACAGTGGGACGGCCTTCAGTGAAGGTTAGCTGCGAACCAAGCAGACCCAGGTCTGACGAATAAGCAGTCGCGAGCCAGGAGTGACAATTCTACCAGGGTGCGGAGGTCTGAGGTCTGGCGCGCTGAAAGCCTTATAAAAAGGTCACAAAGCCCGATGACGGCACTGTGACATGGCGAACGTGAGCCGCCAGAAAATAAGTTTGCTTGCCACTGCTGCCTTGTTGTTAGGCTCTTGGGCCAAAGCGCTAGAGGAGACAACCTCGAACAAACTGCCCGAGCGGCCGTTGGAGACCCGCCTGTGCTCACCATTTCCCAGGCATTTCATGAAATATGTCCGACTACAGTACTACGATCGGCGCCCGTGGGAACCACCGAGCTTCGCAATCCTAGTCCGATGGTGCGGGGGAATAGTATGCAAGCTGGACTACTCAATCTGAAAGGGACTCTTGGTATTGGATGCTGAAATGTGCGGACGTTCTTGGACCCTTGACCGCGTTTAACCTTTATCAGTATAACGTGATTGTCTTCTGCCTGTCTGAATTCCGACTTTCTGACTCAGACTCTCGGGAGATAAAGATCCCGTAAGTCGACCCACACTTTGTACCACGGCAGCCCACGTGACTCTTCTGGTAGACACGGTGTGGCGATCAGTCTCTCGCCACAAGCGAACCGCAACGACCGTCTTCGCGTCAGATCGTTTCCCTTGTGCCCGAATTAGTGACACACCCCTTTCAACAGTTCATCTTCATATTTTCTGAGAGGAAGACGATGGTCACGGAAAGCTTTTTATTGTGAACGAGTCCTTTGTATTTCAGGTCTTACGGGATAGTATACCTAAATGTGATCCGTGCACGCGTAGAGTATGATCAGATTGGCGCAATCTGAAGCTGACACTTTTTCGAAAAAAAACTGTTATGCCTGAAAGAGAACTCTTTAACTTCTGTCATAACTTAATCGTCTTTCGATCAAATCGAAAATCATGGCCATCTGATTTATTAAGGAGCAGTCGACGCTGGAACCGCTAGAGATGGGATTCGCGCCAAGGATGCTGTTTTCGTCTGAGAAGGAAAATAAGTTCACTAAAACAACCTTGTTTGCTGGTGGACGTTTCAGACAGCAGTACAGACCAACTCGGAAAACTGTGAAGCCCAGTTCGGTTTGCTTGTGGCACAGGCTTTGACGATGAATAGTCCACCAAGCTGTTTGAAGTATTGGCCAACTAACAAAGTTTTTGTTTACCAGACCTGAGTTCGCTGCCTTTTATTCTTGCTAGATGGCATCGACTTCCCGAAATGCTGGAAAAGAGACGTAAGACGGCAGCCGCCGCGCTGTCTGACGGACGCGTTTTCGTGTTCGGCGGCTATAACGGCAGATGCTGTCTTGCCTCCGTCGAATTCTGCCACCTTCAGGCCGACTGGTCTGATACTATTGAGACGGCCAGGACAGAGGACTTTTGGCGACCGCTTGCGCCGATGAGGACGTCGCGCTACGCTCACGCAGCGGTGGCCTTCAAGGGAAAGATAATCGTGGCTGGAGGTTACTCCGTAAACGATGGCGGCAATCACAGTAGACAAAGTATCGTGGAGGTATTTTCCCCACCGGACGCTGAATGCCCACTCGGCGAATGGACTCGGGTTGCCGATCTGCTGGTAGCCCGGTCCTATTTTTCTCTACTGGTGTACAAGGAAAGACTTTACGCCTTGGGTTAGCATTTCCCTTGCTGTCACCTTTCAGTCAATAATATTTTAGTTCTGTTCAGGGAATCAGGTGTGAAACACGTCTTTAACTTCTCAGTAGGCGTTTGTCTTGCCACTACTCGTTCTATGTTGGTTCTACAATTGGGCTAATTTTTGGTACAACCTCAAGTTCATTCTCACTTAAACTAACTACACAGTTTGTGTGGCCACTTCGGTATACGTTTTAGTGTCTTCCCACCTGACTCTCCGCGTCTTTTCGTTCCCATTAGGAGGCGCGGAAGATCCCAGAAATACGATTGAGAAATTCGTTCCGGAGGATCCGCCGGCTACAGCCGACGACCTGTCGTCCTGGTCTTGGGCCGAACTGGAGCCTGTAAACGATCTGGATTCTATCGATGGAGCGGTGGTTATTTAACGGTTTTCGATTCTTAAATAAAGCTTTTTCAAGGAGGAAAGGTGTTCTCTGGGAAAGGCTTATTTGAAGTCTGACATTTTGAACAGGTATTCCTTGCTACCTATTCTCAGAGACTGGAGAATCTTGCGCACTGCCGTCATTATATGACGCATTCTTCTTGATGCGTAGACCGCCGGTGCCGACTGTGGGGCTGCATCCGACCCCCTCTTCATCTGGGAATCGCATTCTCACAACTACTGATGAGAATTGGGTATATTTTGCATTAACATTTTGGAAATGCAGGCCAGGACGCACAATCTTTTCGACAAAACTACTCCTGAGGCGGATTGATTTTTTGAACGACTGAACCACCGATATACAACGGCGTTACGTTAGAATCGCGTTCACCGAGCGGCTTACTGGGCATGCTGGACCCCTTGTGACTTTGGACACAATCCAGAGCCCTCACGGGCTGCCAACGGCCAATAAGCCAGAAATGGCCACCCCAGTCTGTCTTGTCTCTGTCGGTGCTTCTTCTCTGCATGTAACGGGATTGTTGCCTAGTTGGTGGTCCAATTAC
>CACRXP010000031.1:266739-281105 GCA_902702965.1 Spirometra erinaceieuropaei | reverse complement strand
GGGGGGGGGTGTTTACTGGGGCTATTTTGAGGGGTTCCATAATCGCATATGACACATTTGGCTTCCGTTTTACGTTTGAGGTTGGGATTAGGGTACCGGTTAGTGGTTTCCGATTTTCGGGTTAGGGTTATGCCTTTAGGCCTAGGTTTTCGGGTTACGGTTAGGATTTGAACGTACGATTAGGTTTCAGTATTACGGTTAGGTTTTCCAGTTACGGCTATGTCTAAGGGCTACGCTTCCGTTTACGATTTCGGTTAGGGTTAGGGTTGCCGTTAAGGTTAACGGTTAACGTTTACAATGGAGGTTAGGGTTAGGGTTATGGTTTGGATTAAGGTGAAAGTCGCCGTTTGCTTTCCCATTCTTAACTAGCAACTGCGATCTAGCCGAAAGGTTCTTTTCTGAACGAATTCCAATATCACATTTCTATTTGAAGCTGAGTGTGATTTGACCCTCGAGGGCCACTTATCAGTAGGCCTTTGTGCCCTATCGAACTCATCGCTGACGGAAGACCGATTGCAGGAGCAACGCTAAAGTTGTTTTTGATAGGAGTTCGAAGTAAACTGAGTCAGCCACTTCATTAAGCTTCTGGTAGCGATTTCCTCTGAGGCGCAACGGAGGTCAAGGCTGTCGACAACATTTCAATTCCAAAAACGATTGTTATTTGCATTTGTGAGTTAACTTTTTTGAAGCATAGACAAAATGCGATCCATTCTCAGTTTATTTTAGTAAGGCGTTAACTCAAGCAGAGGCCAAATGGCGAAATTTCAGGACACTGGAAGACGTTCACATTTCACTTGAAGCAGAAATAGGGGTTGACTTCAATCAGCAACGCATACGATTTGTCCCCTCCCTGTGAGAAACCCTAGATTAATGCCAGCAACTCACTTGCAAATCGGACGTTTTTGTGGAATGACGCAAAAGCCTTCCTGAAGTCAGCGCTGATGACGTCAACCCTATCTTATTAGTCGACTGCACGTGTCCACTTCCACGTCGAGAGCAAAAAGCGCAAAAGTCAGGAGCTCTTCTGTCTGAAGCCGTCGTTGGGCCCTGAGAGCAAGTGGTTCTTCTACAGAAACTTTTTTGTTACCTTTCCACATATAGTTTCCATTAATTTATAACAAATGCAGGTTGAACTAACGGGACGCTAATTATCCACACTGGTTCGAGGCCCATCCCTATGTATCGGGGCGGATTTCGTTTGTCATCTATTCGGACGGCAGTCGTGCCAATTCAAATGACGAATGGAAGATATGCACCTGTGTTTGGGAGAGTTCGCTCGCCAATTCGTTTAAGAAATTCGCCGGTAATTGTACGAGCCCGATGACTTTGTTTTGTTAAGTCTGCAGCTCTCTTCCCGCGGCAGCTGCTGGGAAGAGCGAAGATTTGGGCACTGAACCAGTGTTTGCAAGAAGACAGCTGATGTTGCGAATCTGAAACTCTGTTTCTCTTTAACCTATTCAAGGTAACGATGAGGTGTAGGAACCACAAGTAGATGGCAACTCCACAAATATACCCTAAAATCCTATGTGACTGTAAACATCATCTATTATTCACCGCTCCCATTGCTTTAAAGTTCCTTCCTTTCCTGACCAAATGTAAACTTACCAACGGCGCTTTATGCAAAGCCCATCATTTTTTGAAAAGTGTTTTTTTTCGTTTTTTAATAATCGCGCCCACTTTTTTGCCAAATGATAACGTCCGATAACACTTTGGGCAGAAATTTATCTATTTTCTATGTCTTCTTGCCCTCCGTCCTGTGTGTTGCCCCACCCGTAAAACTTCCTCTACAACCATTCAACATATGACACGGTCCACAGGCCAGCTGAAGTTAGTTAGGGGTCCTACACCCTAGCTCTGTCCCATCCAATGTCCACGAGCATCACCGCTTGCACCCCAGCACGCGTGTCTCACGACTGTGAAACCTAGTCACGCTGTTGGCGTACTCACAAGGCTTTTAGATGTGCCCACGGGTGTTACCTTGATACCTGAGCGTCTCGAGCGACAGCAACCAGTGCGACTTGACATACAGTGGGATTCAGAACCGCAATATACGCAGTCACTCACAACTGCTGGGGACTCCCTGACAAGCGATTGCAAAGACCTGTATTAATGTTTGCCTTACTAGTCCTGCCTTTACGACCAGAGATTTGCAAAAAATCTTGTTACCACCATTGCGCTTTTTATGGTTGTCAGTTCTCAACACGTATGGTTTCTCAGTCAGGATACTTCATAATATAGACAAAATAGCACTGCCGACAAAGACAAGATAGACCGGAATGGCCATCCCTGGCCTGTTAGCTGTCATCGGTCAGCCATACCAAGGTTGGCTAACAAACCAAAAATGGTCTTTTCAGTCTTCCTTGACTTTGTCGTTATTTTATTCAGTCTATATTATTCGCCGTCGTGCAGATGCTAGCGGGGCTTGAGAGAGTCCCAAGACACAACGGGACGAGTGAGTTCCGTAACTAGACCGGTTCACGCCCCCTATCGTACTTCATAATGAATGCTTGAATTACACATGCGTACTGGTGGTTTTACAGGCCACATCCGATGTGATTTTTGATAAAAGATTTACAAGAAGCAACGGTCAGTAAACATCTGCGATGAATTTTACAAAGTTAGAAGATGAGGAATTACTTATTGTAGGGACCCCTGTTTCCCAACGGGAATTGAAGAAACAAGACGAGGCCAGGCGAAAGTCGCGTTGACCAGTCTCTGAAACTGGAGTGCGCAGGGCTGTAGATGGGTCCATAGAGTTGCCAGAAGTGCAGGAGGAACGCCTGGATGTCGGCGGCCTTTACTGCGACTTAAGCAGCCCTCTCCACCTGGCTTCTGAAGACAGAAGAGTCCGCGTTGTGGATGTAGGTAGAAGCGGTCCTCAGTTAGGTAATGGGCAAGGCCGAGAAAGCGTTCAACGCCCTCTAGGACTTTAGCGGGTTGCGTCAGAAGAGCATCTCCGTTCACGAGCAGCAGCTGCTCCAACGAAAAATGCACCAACCAGGGACGAATGAAGTTGGAGTAACAGGAGAGTCGAACTGGACCGTAGGTGGATCTTATTCGCCGCCGGTCCCCTGCCTCCAAGAAGCTTTCCTCAATGGAGGGATAGCTACGGTTCATATTCCTGTACCTCTGTTGTAACTGTTCACAAGGTTTGGGATTTAATAATGCCAGGGGTGTATTTCAAAACAAGTTGCATAATTAACCTTTTAACCGGAACCTACACCGTAGGTTAAAATTGTTTCACTGTTGCTATCTTAAGTAAAACTTTGCTGTCCGCTGACTGGTGAAAACATTCTCGCTTTATTTAGAAAAAATCCTTGCTGAGTGGGAAGCCAGTTACGAGAGAAATTTCAACTATGAAAGTAGCTCAACATTGATTTTCAGGGGTTTCCTACTGCAGAGGAAAATAGTACCTGCAGGTAATCGGAGACTGCGCGCTCCAGAGGATCGCGAACAACCAGCAGAAGGCGGATGTTTGGGTTGAACTCATGAATACGACGAGCCACTCCTGGCGTATGAAAATAAGCCGGTGTTTTTTCTATTACCCAGTCGTTGGGATGGGCCAGTGGCATCCGCGATCGATACCACTCTAGACCGCGACTGAAACACACAATATTAGCATTTGCCATTCATGTAGTATGCATACATTTTTTATATTTTTCCTCGTACATTTTTACTATAGGCAATATGTTATTACCTACAAAGACAAGGGAGACTGGAATGGCCATTTCTGGCTTATAAGGCGTCGTCAGCCGGTCATACCCAGCCCCGATGTGTGAAACACCCGAGGCTCGAACTTACGCCCTGTTTGTTAGAAGTCCACACCCCTAACCACTGGGCCACGAGCCCGTTGCCCTGTCGGTTTTCGATCGGGAATATACAGTTGTAGGGGGCGCTCACCGATCGTTCTTACGGAATTCACTCGTTCCGTTGTGCCTTACGGGCCCTCTCTCGAGCCCAACTAGTATAGAATCCTAGTACACGATTCGGGTAATAAGTCACTAATTTAGTCCCTACGAGGGGCTGCGTTTTCGATGGGCCGGCTCAAAACGCAAGGCGTTAATCGAGCTGTGCATAGTTCGCACAGGCCCATGCTTACTGCCACACATGGGGAATATCGCCACACACCCAGGCGTAGGCCCCACACACCGTGCCATTCGCCGAGCCCAATCTCAGCACCAGATGACTGACAGGCTCCAACAATGAACTAGCGCACATGGAAGGAGAAGGGAGGAGGGAGGTGTGCGGTTGACGCTGTACCATGGCTTATCAGCGCATTCCTCACTAATAATAACTCACTACGTACTAGGCGTCGTGGCTTGGAAGCCTGCCAACTGACGAGGATAACACGGTCCTCCACTCAGGACTGAAAGTCAATTTGCAACAATTCCTTCTTAATGTGGCCTTTATGTCCCCCCCGACTCATGGGGCATCCGAGACGTTCTAACCGAAGCTGGGCACATGTGGTGAGACCAGGTAGTGTGCGGCACTCTAGGCGGGTATTAACAGTATATTTTAGGGTAGTAGGTAATGCCCTTGATGACCATATTGAAAACGGCGCCACAATATAAATTTTGAATGCACATTGTACTAACATTCTGCTAGTAACATATTAATTTACGTAAAAAGGTTTACGGTGCTGGACTGCGAAGGGTGCGGCAGGCGGCCTTTTCTATGTACATTTGAAATTTTAAGAGCGTTTTTATATAATCAACATAAAGTGCAGTCACTCGTGTAGTTTACGAAGGAAAGTCTCATGAAACGTCAGGGATGCGTTGCATAAGGATGAAATCTGGAAATAAAATTTATGCATGGCCGCAGATAGTCCTGCAGTGAGAGTCGTCGTTTATCAAAGATCAAACGATCTAGCTGCCTTTTGGATACAGCCATTGCATCAGATGTCACTATTTCACTTGGGGGTGAGCTCCACGGTCGAGCAACACGCTGGCTGAAGGAAAACGTGCGACGGTCTAGGCGTGTACGTTCCCGCTTGACTTGGTACGGATGACCGCACAGGTGACTCATGGTCGTAAATTCAAAGAAGTCTTCGGATTTGAGCGAACATTCATGCCCGTGGATAATGCGGAATGTCGATACGGGGTCACACCGCATTCGTCTATAGGATAGGGGGAACAAGTTTTGTTGGATCAGTCTTTCTGGGTATGACAGAGTCCTGAGGCCGTCCACCAGTTTTGTGGCCCATCGTTGCACCTGCTCTATGGCATCACTGTCTTTCTTCATCCAGGGCATCCATGATGACATTCCGTATTCCAAATGCGGTCTGACGAACGGGCCGAATATCTAGTTTGGTCTTGTCAGCCTCTATGCCCACGTTCCCTCCCTCAACGCCTTGATTCTGCCCTGCCACCAAAGGCAGGTGGGTCGGTGTGGAGAGAGTGAGGCAGATGTGTCGTAAGTCTGCTTCACTATAAACTAATTCGCGCGATGCTGTGTCCATTCTGCGGAGCACACAGTGAATGCCATCGTTTGTAATAATCGAACTGTCAGTTCAGTAGTACACGGTGTTTTGTTAGATCGCATATTATGTCTAAAAACTTCTTCATATTCAGTTAAGTAGGAATTTAAAAACGGGCATCTCAAGAAATTGAACAAGGGCGATGAATACTGTCGGCATACTTTCAACGCATGTGGCATGTATATGTAATAAAGGCACCGCAGAGAAAAAGAGCCAGTCAACACGGATGGGCATAGACAAAGAAAGGTCTCCTCTAAAATATTACAATCGAAATTGTGGTATGGGTTAACGAAAGGCGAGATTGGGGGAAGAAGACAATTTGAAAAATAATTCAAGAGAAGGATAGTAAGAACTCGGGAGAACCATTACGTAAAGAGACACTAAAACACTTGGTGATCGGTTAACTAGTAGAATTTCAGAATCCTTTATCAGCAAGGTAAGAATGGCTGCAATCCAAATAGACCACTTATGATGAAACAGTCATAAAACAAAGAGAATTTTGTTGGAAAAGTTTGATAGAAAGATAGGAGAAGGGCTAATTGCCAGTGTGTAACAGGCAAAGTAGGAGCTTGAATAATAAGTCAATACGAGTTTTTCTACATCGGTTAGGGAGAAAGCTTGGGAATGGTGCATAATATTTTTTGTTTGACATCCTTCTCTGTACAATCGCGCTGTGCGCTACCGTAGCAGGCCTAATGATTATCGGTCGGAAAAGTACGTTCACATCAAGTCAAGTTCCCTCAAAACCTAAACCAATAACTCACACGTAGTTTGAATCCCGGTCGAAGAAGTGCTGTTCGGATCGAGCCACCTTTATTCCAGGGTGCTCGGCAAGGAAGTTTAGCAGGGCGCGTGTTCCACCCTTCCTCACACCAATGATAAGGCAGTTGGGCAGACGCCGTTGCATATTCTCCTTCTCAGACTGGTTCTCGGGAGGAAGTCTGTAGTCGGGCTTCCGCAGGGTTGGGCTTTGGCTAAACAGGGAAAAGCCACAGAGCACGCGAGTGATGACAAGAGACGCCACAATCCACCAGCATCTCTGAGCTAACATCGTGGTTTTCTTGTTAATGGCGTAATGCCTTAGTCCGTTGACCCACCCGTGTCTTTCTGACAACAGTGGGAAAATGAGGGCATTACCAATCAGGTCATGAGTTGAATTAAACCAATCAGAAGAGGGTGTTGACGATTGTGTACGTTGGTAAACAGTCAAATGGATTCGACTGAGATGCAGTTACAATGGGCTTAATTTCTTTTACGAATAGCAAGATTCTGCACGTTTTTTACGCCTAATGTCCCCGAATCGCAATTTTTGGTCCCTTATTTTTTGAATGAAGGCCTGAGAAAATTTAACACCCTCACGTATAACAAGTTAGTGACCTAATAAGTACGTAAGTTCTCAAACTTTTCGTTGATTGCACAAGGCAATTTAATTAAAGGGGTGGCAGAAAGTATGCTTCCCATGCTTTGTGTGCCTCAACTTTAGTCTTTATAGAATTCACTGTGTGAAAGCATCAAGAATTATGATAGTAAAATCTTCTGTTTTCGGCATGACCGTTCAGCACCGATCTGATCTAGGTTTCTCAACAGCTTTCTGTAAGCGTTCGCCAAAACATGCTATTGTTCGGAGAATACAAGAACCTCAAAGGCAGAGGAGTTTACCAACGTCAGCAAATTCTGAAAGATTCGAAGCATTTTCTTATTTCGACTGAATGATTTCAAGGGAAGTAATTTTTCACAACTGTGCGAAAGTGACATTCTTTTCACACTTTTTGATAGAAGATGTACGATTAACAAGTACTGATTTAGAGTTGTGAAAATTCCCATAGCAATATTCAAAAGACGAAGTGGCGAACAAACGTTGCTTTCGATAACTTCTCTTCAGGCCGGTATAGTTACATGGGGATGAGGTACAGTGATTGGAAAAATCGATTAAAGTTAGTTCTAAAATACAGACTGGGTAAGATCGAAAGGGGCGCAGGAAGTTGTATGTGGTTAGTCAACCTTTGACCACGGTAAGCGCGGAACCTGAACGAGGTTCTTCTGGGCGCATAGGGGCAGTTTTCGTGACCTGATGGCGGTCGCTTTTGCTGTTACTAACAGGTTTTTTTCCGATAGACGCTCCTTCGGATGCTACTGCCAGGTATCCTGTTTAGAAGGACATATGAGAAAGGAAGACCTGCACGAAGATACGCCGGAAGAACGTTTAATTGCAGTCATTTGCCTCTTGCTTGCGCATATCACGAACCCATTAGAGAGACCTGCTCTATTCTAAAATCTCAGTCAACGTTGAATACGGATAAGCGCATACTGTGCGCCTTTGCCTCGTTAAATTTCCGAGGAAATCAGTGCGCAAACTGGGAGTGAATCCTTCGGACCAGGCCTTTTCAGTCACAGCTTGAAATTATATATGAATATTTGAGCTGGAATCCATCAGCTACTGCAGAATTACCACGTGCTATTCGCAAACCGCCAATAGGCAGCCAGTAGTATAGAATTGTGCAATTATTTACCGTACTGACAACACAGGTACAAGCTAAAAGCCCAGACACGCGTGCTTTGTTGATCTTATGTCGCTGCCTGATGCCGTTGCGAGGGCTTCGGCTCATTAGTGGGTCCCTCAGCATTCCCCGTGTGTTTCCTGTCATATGAACTTCAGTTTCAGCTCAAATACTCATATCGAATTTCGGAATGTGCCTGAAAACGTCTGTTCTGAGAGATTCACTCCAAGTTCGTGCATTAGTTTTCTCGGAAATTAAACAAGGCAAGTTGAAACTGGAGTTCATATACCAGAAAACACACGGGCAAAGCTGGGGGACCCACTGACGAGCCGAACACCTCGCAGCTGCGTCAGGCAGCGGCATAATATCGACGAAACACGCGTGTCTGGGCTTTTAACTAATACCTGTGTTGTTAGTACGGCAAATCATTGCACAATTCTATACTACTGGCTGCCTGTTGGCGGTTTGTGAATATTATGCGGTTAACCCGCAGTAGCTGATGGATTTCAGCCCAAATATTCATATCAAAATTTCGAGCGTGACTGAAAAGGCCCGTTTCGAAAGATTTACTCCAAGTTCGCGCATTAATTTCCTCGGAAATTAAACAAGGCAAGTTTAAACTTGGATTTCATATACCAGAAAAACACACGGGGAAGGCTGTGGGCCCACTGATGAGGCGAATCCCTCGCAGCTGCGTTAGACAGCGGCACAAGATCAGTGAAACACGCGCGTCTGGGCATTTAGTTTGTACTGGGGTCGTCAGTACGGTAAATAATTAAACAACTCGAAGAAAAATGGGTCCTTTGGGAAACTGAACAAACTTTTGGCTAGATCGCAGTTGGTAGCCAGGCCCAGTATTAGAGGTGGCTGGAGGGCTTGTTTACTGGGACTATTCTGTGGCGCTTCATAATCACATTTGACCCATTTGGCTTTCGTTTTACTTCTGAGGGTAGGATTAGGGTGCCGGTTAATTGCTTCCGGTTTTCGGGTTAGGGTTATGCCATTAGACTTATATTTTTGGGTTACGGTTAGGGTTTGAGCGTACGATTAGGTTTCAGTAGTACGTTTAGGTTTTTCAGTTTCGGCTATGTCTAAGGGCTACGGTTATGTTTACGATTTCGGTTAGGGTTAGAGTTAGGGTTGCCTTTACGGTTAACGTTTAAGTTTGAGGTTAGGGTTAGGGTTAAGTTTAGGATCAGGGTTATAAACGCCGTCCCCTTCCCCATTCATGGCTACCAACTGCGATCTAGCCAAATTTTTTTCCGTACTTTTTCGACGCTGGTTCCCAGGTCGTCGTCAGACATGTAGAAAGTGTAGAAAAAAATGTGCAATGTTTTACCTTATTAACAGCACAGGTATTAGCTAAAAGCCCAGACACACGTGGTTCGCCGATCTTATGCCGCTGCCTGACGCAGTGTGAAAAACAGTTAAAGTTTAAACATGCCCGAAAAACCGATATTGCTTTGTCCATGCTGAGGTTTGACGTCACGTTTTGGTTGGTTATCACCTTTTCCATTTTTCCTTGATATGTGTGTACATGACGTCGAGATTGATGCGTGGATTGACGCATGAATCATCAGAATGAATGGCCTCTAGGAATTCTCCGCCTTTCTTATGAGGACAGGAGCCGACAATGCATGTTTTATCCCAAGCGAATTTGTGCCCAGTTTCAAGGGTATGCATGGCGACTTGGGATAAGTGGTCCCGCCTCTTCACTGCCAATTGGTGTTCATGTAGGCGTGTGGAGGCGGATTTTTCGGTTTGACCACAGTATACCGCATTACACTTGCCATACGGAATCTTAAAGAGTATTTCTTTTTATCCAAATAGCCAACCCTATCCTTAGAGTGAACAAGCTGACTGCTTAGCGTGGTCGTCAGTTTGTGTACCACCTGTATTTTGTGCTTCCGCGGGTGTCCTTCAACGAGTTCAGACACACTTTTAATGTAAGGAAGCGTTTGCCAATATTTTGGTTTTGGTGTCTGATCGGAACAATCTAGTTCCTTATCTCTTTCTTTTGATTCCTGCTGTTTCATGCGTCGGTGTACAAAATCTATAGGGTAACCGTTTTTAGAATAGAGGTTGAAAAAATAACTGAGTATTATTTTGTACGCTTTGTTCTCAGAGCAGTGTGTCCTTGATCGATTATGTAGGGTGCTAACAGCACTCCGTTTGTGAGTGATAGGGCGGTTGCTCTCGTAATGTAGGATAACTTCCGCATAAGCTTCTTTGCGGTATACTGATGTGTGGAATGACCCGTCATTTTTTCGCTGTATGAGGACATCAAGAAATGGGAGTTTGATGTAAACTTCTACTTCGAGCGTTAAGGTGACTCCCGGTAGTGTTAAGTTGATAACGTTATGCAGCTTCTCCAGCTGATCTCTCTTGACGATGACAGATGTGTCATCTACGTAGCGTACCCACAATTTCGGATTGAATACTGGTAAGACTATAGCCTCTGATTTTTGCATTGTCACCTCAACCAAAAAGCCAGAAACAGGTGACCCCTTAGGAGCTCCGTTTAGCTGTCGATAATATTCATGTGCGAAGGAGAAGTTTGTTTCCAGACATAGGTCCAAGAGTTCAAGCAAGGCAGATGCAGGAACATCGATATCGTAGGATTGTAAGAGTTCTTCTGTGCATTGTCTTGCCACATCGAGTGTTATCGACGTGAATAGAGAGATGACATCGAACGACATCATTATCTCATCTATATCAACAGTGAATCCTCTTATCTTGTCTAGGAATTCAACAGAATTCTTGATTGAAGTATTACAATCTTTTGTTAAGGGATAAGGTTTATGGAATAGCCATTTAGAGATCTTGTAATTCGGTGCACCGATTAGTGATACTTTCAGTCGCATGGTGCGTTGGGTTTGTAAACTTTCGTTAGTCCATAGATTTTATCGATTGTTGGTTCAGTTTGTCTTAGGGATTTCGCGATTTCTGCTGGTAGTTGTTTCTTTCCTGCAAGACGTTTTAGCACTTTAGAAATGAATGAAATTTGTGCTTTAGTAGGGCCCATGGTGAGAGGCATATAAGTTGATCTATCTTCTAACAATGATAGCATCTTTCTATTTTAGTCTGCTTTGTTGAAAATTGCAGTTGGGCCTCCTTTGTCTGCAGGAAGAATGACAATGTTTTAGTCAGTTTTCAGGGTCTTCAGTGCCTTCATTTCCTTGCGTGACAAAACCGAAAAATAGTTTGGGTTCCTTAGGGCTTGCGTAGTGCTACCACGGATTGTGAAACGCTCATCGCCAGGGAGATAATGGACTCTAAGTTTGCAAGGCAGTCTAGGTAGTCTGAATCGGAGAGATTGTGTTTTATTCTCTTGGAAAGTACATCTTCTTCAGTTATTGTAAGGGCTCTCGAGGAGATATGTACAACCTTAGTTGGATGATTGTGGCTTGCGTGTGTTTACTGAGACACAACTGTGCATCTTGTTTTATCTAGAAAGCAGTCGTGTCGTCTACGGTTTATAAAAGCAGAAACTACGGCGTTAAGCTTCCTTCCGTCATTAATTAGGGCTTTGAAGCGCCAAAGAAACCAGAGAGATTGAGGATGCTTTTGTGGCATCAACTGAATTTGGATAGCCGCCTTTAAATGCAAATAGATCGAAATGTTAAAGTCCACAAGAATATGGCTTTGGCAAGTAGGATGAACGCGCAGTTGCTTATAATTGCCTAAGTAACTATGCACTAAATAAATGTGAATCTTAAGACTCAGTAATAAAATTTGTAAGAATGGCTTCCGTTTCTGTGACCGCTTTCGCATTAAAGGCATTATAAGAAGGAGCAATTGTTACTCAGTTCAGGGTATCGGAAGCAGTGCTATCCACCCAGTTGTCAACTTTACAAACTATGCTAGTCAGGACGTCCTGAGATCTAAACTCTGCACGGATTGGATTATAGTGAGGAATGGTCGTGCACCATCTAACCGACCCTTCTCTCTCCCACGGTATTCAAACGTTAAAACCGATGGGTAGGAAACTAGCTGGAACTGGATAGAAGGAACTGAATGCATATCGACTGCATCATTTACATTATATGCGCTGCTGAACATATAATCTGGTTATTTCATTTCGTTTTACTCAGTCCGTCTAATCAGTGTAACGTGGTATATGGCAATATTTTGATTGGCCTCGTAGCAAAGAACAAGTCTCGCACGGCCCATAAAAACAAATCCCTCTTTCTTCTTTATTGGCCGTGTATGTAAAGTTTTAAATAAGGTACCTGGTTATTGAGGGAGAATATTTTTAAGCGATTTGAAAAGTGCCCTTTGAAGTTTTCGAGAGCTTGATAGATTTGGCTCTAGTGCGTCTTCAAATGCCAGTACATCAATTAATCCAACTGCAATTAAGGGCTGAAAAAGTTTGTATTTTCCTCTCTGATGAAAAACTGATTATTTTTTGTTCCTGAGAGAAGCCTAGTAAGCATAAATATGTCGACCAGAAAACCGACACAACGTGGAGTTTGCCGCCAAGGATGCAAACAATTCGGTCATAAAGACCATTGTCTTCAGTAATAAGAGCCTATCGCCTGCACCATAATTACTGCGGCCTGGGACACGCCCAGTCGACTTCTGCATTAACTGCATGTTGACATAAATGTTTCGCGTCCTGGCCCTACAGAAACAACCTCCCCGCGCCGCATAAACAACACTATGCCATTACTGCAATGATAGGCGTGCATGTGTGTATGCACTCAGATTATTTTGTATAAATGGCATAATTAACGGTGAATTATCAAGCAAGCGCGTTGGTTACACTCTCAGGCATCCACCCTCGGAGACTCATTTCGTAAATATTATAGCCTCGGCAGTTCGTGGCCCGAACGACTCAAGGTAAGGGGGATGACCTTATGTTACTATGATCAACCGACACATCAGTGGCCATCGACTTACTAGGTCTTACGTAATTTCGGCTTGAGAATCCAGGGCGCGAGGACTGTGGTTGGAGACAATGAGATTTGTCATCCCACATCCTCAACTGCCACAAGCAGTCTTGGTGAATGTACCAATCAGGCATATGTATACTGGCGTCGGATATGACTAGCTGATGACGGCTAACATGCAGGGCTTTGCATGCCGGTGCCAGATCGATATATCGATTTACTCATGGCCCGTTTCGTAGGTGTGGGTGATCATTTGCGATAATTCATCGCTCTGTTGCACAGCCAGCTTACGTTGCTGTATGCGTTATCCGAGCATGCGTCTACTCTGACCTGTATAGTTACAAGGACAGCTTAGGCACGAGGTACGATACAGTACCCCAGACTACTTTCTCGAATTTAATCTGCCTTCAATTTTCATGACCTTGCTTCGCGTGATAGATTTGGGCCAGTGTGCAATTTCAACACCTAGTCCCGCAACAGTGTGCTCGGTCGCTTCTAAGACACTACTTATGTATGACGAGCGTGCATGTCATCAGCTGTGTCTCCGGTTCGGTCCTCTGTGTGGGAACACGTAGGCTTCGGCCCATAAACGCCTTCAGAAAGTCGCTCTGTATTAACTGGTCGAGAAAATATCTGGCCTCGCGTCCTTTTTCCTCTGGTTTGCTGCAATGAGTCTGGGCCCGTTCTCACATAGCTTCGGTTGTGGGCCACCAGATGGTTGATGTGAGAACAGGGAACTTGCATGATGTTCGTTGCCTTCACGTAAGCCGTCGTTTCATTTTCAACGTTAAGACGTCGCCTGACGAGCAAATTAGGGGCAGCTGCTATTCCTGTTCTTGAATTGGATATCAGGAAGGACTGTGTCGAGTGCCAAATGTACTATACCGTACTCGCGACGTCGGTGCAAACTAAAAGCCGAGACACGTGTTTCGCCGATATTCTGCCGCTGCGTGACACAGTTGCGAGGGGTTCGGTTCCTCAGTGGGTTCCCCATCTGTTCCCGTGCGGTTTCTGCCTTATGAACACCAGAGAAGAATAAAGCAATTAATTTCAGAAATCATTCAGTGCAGGACATAGAACTAAATCACCGGGACATGACTTTTAGGTCTGACCATAAAATGTCATGTGCCGATAGAGAAGCGCTCACTGTTCATGTTACGGAACTCGCTTGTCCCGTCGTGCTTTGGGGCTCTCTTTCGAGCCCAACCAGCAGAGGGGAGACGACAAAGTCTGGGGGGTAGATCGATGCAGAACTGTTTCGGGCTTGTTTGCCTTCATTCAGCCAATCATCACCCCGACCACCAGTTGGGACTGGAAACACAAATATGCGCTCACACACCTAGCGCAGTTGGTCCACCACTGGGATCTACCAGATGGATCATAAGCACTTCATCAGTGTCTCCCCACCTGTCATTGTCTGTCGCTGCAGATCGGGTATTTATTCACTCAGTAGGGGGTGTACATCGTTCCATTGGTTCCTCGAGGCAGACAAGCTTCGTA
>CACRXP010000031.1:208336-259323 GCA_902702965.1 Spirometra erinaceieuropaei | reverse complement strand
GGCTGATTACGTCAAATTTCTGCTCCTCCCATCCGAAGGCAGTTGATCGTTTCAGTCAAATAGGTTGACAGGCCGGTAGCATAACAGACCTCGAGCTGACAGAGGCACGGGGCTATAACCAGAAATAAACCAACACAATGAGCCAAGGCCACAAACTCGTCTCGAGATAAGTGATATCGCCAACGGATTTGAGCATAAACATATCAGTGCAGATTATTTGGTGTTTTTATTCGTCGCTGATGGGCCGGCATAAGGGCCAAAAGACTTGGCGGAGAAAACAACTCAACCGAGGTCCGAGAGACCTCTTCCGCTACAGAGCCCCAAGTTTCGGCTGGGCGACCATGACCCGTGACCTGATCGTCGAACGACATCTCCACCATAGTGGGTATTTCTGATCGCAACCGACGCGACGGGGGCGTGGCTCATGGCTGACTTAAATACTCAATGACCGAAGGTTCCGGGATCGAGTCACAAGTCATCCAAACCTGGAGTGACGTATGTCTGGCTGGCTATGGTTAATAAGTCAGAAATGGCCATCCCGGTCCGACATCCTTAGGACCTTTATAACTACTACTGTGTTGCTGAACGACAATCGTCGAACGTACCTGAAGTCGCCGGTGCATAGGCGTTGTGTGGCACTTTCGCACAGTGGCGATCACGGCCTCTTCCCACCAATCAGTAAGTGCCCCATAAGAGCGCAAGCAAGAAGCCAGATTCCTAAGAGGAAACGCTCTTCTGGAATGCAGTTGAGTCTACCCAAAACACCTTCGTTAGTGGTGAATAACTGCACTAACCGCTAGATACAGAGAACCCGTCGCATACAAATGGACGTTAGTCAGGCAGGCTAGTCACGCTGCCCGCGCGAACAACAATTAACGCAAGAAACTTGCAAATTGTGTTTGTGTACCCTGTTACAGGCCCAGTTTGAGTCAGAGTCTCTCGTTGAAGTTCTCTTGAGTCATCATACAAATAGGTAAAAATGCAGGGTTGGAATCGTCGCAGACATAATCAGTAGACTGTCAAAGTACTATAGAGAGAGAGCGAGAGGACACCAGAGTCGGCTGAGGAGACGGCAACAGTAGCAGCCACAGGAGTCAAACGGCTGGCAACTAAGGACAAAGCGGCCGGCCAAAATGACAAATGCCAAATGGACCAACCAACGGGGGAGAGGGGACAGCTGTAAACTGAAGGGAGGCAGTCTGCACGATTGGAGAGGGTGAAAGACAGTTGACAAAATAATTTACGCAAGTTTTGAAATGGATTCCCCTGATCAAGGCCGGGTGAAGGAAATCAAGCTGAACGAAGTAGTTTAGAAAATGATCAGGAGGCAGAGGAAGTAGTACTTTTGGGGACTCTAAAGACAACTAAAAAAAAACATCGTCTTCAGGGGATGGAGAGACCACGTGCATGAAAATGGAGTTCAGAAAAAAATAGGTCTATAAGGAGTCTGTTCATTCGCAGCTGAATAAAGTCACTGCCGCCTGTAACCGTATTTAACTTCTAGTTTGGGCAAAACTAAACAACGCAGGAATAAACCCGTACGCCGGAGAAAAGGACCGACACAGAAGCCGAAACGTTTAGTGGTTTTTAGAGCGGGGGGGGCGAGGCAAATTAAAAAGCGGGCTGTTCAGCAACCTGTGGGGCCTGACTAGGCACACTGGGCTTGGAGGTGTCGGGAATGCAGTAGCAATTCGGCAAGGCGAAGACTGTGGGAGATGAAGATTGCGCGGTGGTACCACCGTTAAAATTGTCATCCAGAAGGAGTTGGTCCGGTTTATTTGACCGTGGTCGAATGCCTCCTCCTCCTCCTCCTCCTCGTTGTTTCTGTCCAAGGTTAAGCAAATTTTCGATCAATAAGACCGCATAATTCACGTTCATTTGGTCGCCACTGATAGAGACGAAACGACTCTGGGTACCCGGCATATAGACACCCCTGTGAGACACCTGGATAAGGGTGCCCGTGTGGGTCTGCAAGTCCATCAAGGTCCGTCCCTGGGGCCCAAGTAGTCTTCCAATAAGTGCTTCTGGGACCTGTCCAGTATAAAGAAAAAACAGCTAAATTTTGCAATGCGGATAGTGCAAGCGAGAGAGGATAATCCCCTTGCCAACATTTTAGCCAAACACGGATTTTCGAGGTTTCGGATGGGTGATACAATCCGCATGGTAATTGATTCGATAGCATAACTCCTTCATATTTTAAGTAATGCAAGTATCTGCACCATCATAGATTAATTTAAAATTCAAAAAAAACAAACAAAATATCCGAAGCATAAGAAAATGCTCTTTTAGGCATCCGACGAGAAGCAGACTGAAACAGCAATTCGGATTTATAGGCTGAAATTAGTAAAGCCATTCTTCATGGGAGATGGAAATAATAACAAAACGTCTGAATTTTGAAATAGCGTTCAGAGTCAGGTATAGCCGTTTACGCGAAATCTTCTTTTTTTATTCCACCAATCGCTTATAAGTTTGCCTGAACAACGGAAAGTGTGCTACGAAAGTCAGGTAAGGAATTTTTTGCGGAAACCGGATGTGATTTAATCCGAATATCGGATCGCCGGACTGAATAAGGTTGATTTATTAAATGTTACCAAAATCCAGGTTAATATCTAGTCAACAGATGCTAATCAAATAATTGAAGCGTTGGGCGCCCTGTGTTTTAGCAAATACGCATGTGTGGGCAGTTGCGTAACGAAAAAAGTACGCCTTTCTCAGCTGACAGTCAACGACACAGGTCATACTAGGTGGATGTTCAGACCCAGCACAGCACCTTTGTGAAATATGATATTATGTGCAAAGTTACCCTGCTAAAATATAACGGACGTTAGTGAGGAGTGCCTACACAGCGACAGCAGATTTTTCTTATTTTTTGCCTGATTGAGTGCCCGCACATCCACTGTGACACGAATGGAGAGACGCTGTCAATGGGGCTGACCGACAACGTTTGATTAACAATAGCTTTATTGATAAACGACCGGAAGTCATTATCGATTGTCGCTAAGGCACCCACAGTGCCCTTACTTCCCCAGGCCTGTTAGGTCATATAAGCATACATGGAAGGGATCACTAAACCATCAGCCCTTCAAAGTCCATACTTTTATCGAAATAGCCATCGTCGATCAAGGACTAGCCATTGTTCGTAATCGTATCTAAAATTTCATCCTATTTACTATTTGTAAATAAATCTGTCTACTGTCAGGGTATATAGTAGTACATACTGTTCACATAAACAGCTTGGTTTCAGAGAGATGCGAAAAGGGTTTGAACATACCAAAAGCTCTCTTGTGCAAATAAACCCTACGTTGGGAGAAAGAGATGGGCGCACCGTTGCAGCAATTGGAATACCCAACATAGGGGAAAAGAGGTAGTCTGGGGAGGGAGTGGCGCTTGAGGATTCGCCCTTAAGCGGATCGGTAGAGGCGGTAGATGGAAGTTTTTGTCCGTGGGTGCCGGTGGATGGCCACGTCGACCAGATAGCATCGCTAAAAACGTCGCCTGTTACACACTGCTGGGCCAGCGAAGGATCAATAAACTGGCCTCCCTGTGGTGAGTTCAGAAACGTTGACAGAGCCTGCTGCTCGGAGACGAAAGAAGACTTGCTGTCAGCAACGGAGTATGCAATGGCGGCTGTAGTCGAAGGACGAACAGAGGCGATTGAGGCAAGGAAAGCCGAATCCTGATGCGGCTGGGAGGTGGTTGTGGGAGAGGTTGACGACGAGGTGGGCATGAAAGGCAGGGCGGTAGGCAGGGAGACAAATGGTGCGGGAAGGGAGAACGCGCCGATGGGAAAACCAGGGGAGTTGAGAAATGGAGGCGACTGTGGCATGACATTCTCAAAAACACCGGCACCTAAGTAAAATGTCGGAGGAGAGTGGAAAAAGAGAGATTTAAAGTGCACAAATTCAGTTGTAGTTATGCAGGCGAGGAAAAACCAGCTGCGAAACATGAAGCCGAGTTGGCGTACAAGTGTACACTTAGAATTCTTACGGTGATTGCTAATGACGTACTCTGCCCATAATGCCAGCGATCAATAAGAGCGCCAGTAACAAGGGCGTTGAAATGCCAACAACATTAACAACCTGACGAAGGAGCAAGCGCTGGCACGTAAGAAAAGAGTCGAGCGATGCCATGTAGGCTATGAGGATCCTAAAGTTCTAGTCAGGACTAGCTCTGGATCCCGTAACTGTGCGTTAGCCAGCAGAGACACTGTGTTGAAGCACCATATACGCCCACCGAAACACTTACCAGAGAAAAACCCTTTAGGCATGAATGGCTAGGTATTTGACAACTGGACTAAATAGACCATACACTAAAATTTGGAGTGAGGAGAAGAGAGATAAGTCTCAAACACTTTCTTCAAGGTGCACTTTTCTAAAGGTGTCACTTTGTGGGCAACTGAACCCTTCGTTGTGAACAAAGCCGCAGTACGAGGTTAGTGTCGATTATCATCCAAAAACCACAAGGCAGATGCGAAATGTTAACTTTGGTGAAGATGCTCTGTCAGGCTTTTGCAGACGTCTTCCATCAGTACACTCACCTTCCTGACTACAGTTGGCTCGGGCCATTAGACTAGAGTTAAGAGAGAATTGAGCAGCTCAAGTGGGTTTATCAATAAATGTCATCCTGAAAGTTATTTTCTTCCAAGAGGACAGTTGTTTGAACTTATGGAATGGAAAACAAACAAATTTTTCCCTTCTTTCTTAATCTTTATCCATTTCTTCCTTAAGACGCTTCGTGTAAACAAATATCATTCCTCGTCTCGAAATAAAGTGTCGCGCTCTCTTTTTCAATGGTGCACTCGATACTTACTATTCAACATGGTGGCTTTGGGGTAGAGAGACGGCGACAATTGGGAGACAGTCAGTGCGGAAGCAGGAGACTGCTGACGTTGTGGTGGTTGAGGGGAGGCAGTAAAGACACCGGGACCTCCACTACTGGCGCCGCCGCCACCGCCAGCAGCTGCCGCGGCAGCAGCAGCGGCGGCGGCCGCAGCGGCAAAGACAGCAGAAGTAGAATTTGTCTGAGGCAGGGGTGCAGGACTGGTCACCGCTGAAGGATGGAAAGCACCAGCCCCGCTGGCATTGGCGCAGCATCCGCCTCCGCCTCCTCCTCCACCACCACCGCCGCCGCCGCCGCCACCACCACCGAGTTGAATAAAGGCATTCATGGCAGCGGCAGCTGTAGCCAGGTCCACAACAGGAGCGGGGGCCGGCAGGCCAGCCAATGGGAGTGGAGTCTCTGAAACCGGTGACGGGGCCATTAAACACGCTAGGACTGCGTTGAGTGAAGAGATATTGTGTCCGGCGGAGGGTACGGTGGCAGCTGAGGCCGCTCTAAGGTAAGGCCAAAGACCGGCAGCACCAGTGGGGCCCACAAGGGAAGTGGGGAAGGCGCAGGCATAGGGAGAGCCAGTTGGATAGATGCTAGACACCGGGCCCCGCACATCCGAGTAGGAGAGGTTGGGACAGGAGGAGGACTGTGGATCAGAGGCGATGATAACAAGAATGAGGTCCATTGCCAGGCGCATTTGGTCCAGCTCGCCTGAAACAAAAAGGTGTCACACGCAGGGTAACTCTTAAAGCAGGTAGCAGGCCTTATTGAGATTCAGAGGTGGGACACGGGAATAAGACCCCCGCCCACGAAATACAGGTGGCCTTGAGCTAAATTCCAGGGAATTAGGGTTGGGGTTAAAGTTAGGATTAGCTTTGGGGCTAAGGTTCGGGTTGGTGTTCGGATTAGGACGCGGGAAGTAGGTATCCTTCTCTGAATTTAGCGCAAGGTCACTTGTATTGCGTGGACGGGTAGTTTCTGTTCCGGTGTCGTGCCGATTCGGAACTTAGACGTTTAAATACAAGATGCGGCGTTCGTTCTACGTTAGATGACCCTTGACGCAGAAGACTCCACGACGTAGGAAACTGCTTAAATGGGCATGAGTGAAAAAAGTCCCCAATAGGCGTACGACCCCGCCGTCATTTTTCAAATATTTGCCAGTAGCTTCGGAAATAGCGGTGATCCCGCTATTTTTGTGGAAAGTACTCTCTAGGCGATTTGTTTTCGCAAACGGAGACTATCAAAACACCAGCGCAGATGAAAATGCAAATGATGGCGAGTCCGCATTTATAGAAATGTAATTTTGGAGCTAACGAAAGGATTTCTTTCAACGTCGCTAACTTTAGTAAGACGCCTAGCAAAATGCTACGAATAGAAACCTCCGCACTGGCTGGCTGCCATAATTTGAATTTCAAATAGCTGGCAAGTTCACACCAACTGAAATTAAGACGACATATGGTAGGCCATGACAGCTGAGTCCTTGGATAAGAGAGACAGCATCTGCTTAATCGGATGTGCGAGGCGCCAAAGCTACCGGCATAAAAGCATGCTCAGAAAAGCCGCAATGATACCGAGGTAAAGAACGGCAGACAAAAGGCGACTGAGGGTGAGAAAAAGGGAATTGAGAGAGGTCATAGTCAGCCGGCGAAAGTCCCTAGAGGACGAAGGGAGGAAGACGGCAGTAAAAAACGAAAAGATCGGTGATGATGGGACCTATTTGTTGAGAATACGCCTAGGGATGCAAAGAAATAAAAGGTGACTTCTGTACTTACTTTATTACATATGTACCCTTGCCCTATAGGGTGCACCGTGTTCAACGGTCTAAAAACGAACAGCTTCCGTTCACTTCCCGAAAATTTTAAGTTGAGTAAACCTTCGTATTCTTCGTTGCTATTATCCCCTGAAAATAGCAAAATAGCCGGCAAAACAAACTAGAAGACTTTTCTGTCCTCCCAGTAAGGAAACCGTATGAAACCGTGTCTGAGGTCGATGATTGGAGAAAACAGGACTGGGACTAAAAATATATTCAAATGCAACATTTGGCCGTAGAAAATGAACGAGAAGACAGCATGGCGCCACATTCGCCAAAAAATCTTTTCTTTCGACAGTGCAATTTTTTGCAATTTCCACCGGTTTGCAGGCAGAATGTTCGCGAGGGAAAACATAAAATATCCCTTACGAAAAACATCGTGGGATGGAGGAAACCCCCGAATAACGCCGAGAAGTCGAGTTTTTGAGACTGACCGATTGGGCCTTCAACGGGCCCCATTGCCTTCTGAACCCGCAGTCCACACCTTCGTGAATACTGAAAAATTTGCCAAACACAGCTGAGGGCACTGATGGTGCTAGGAGGGGGAGGAGGAAGATTGTGACTGCTCCCTTGCGTGTTCAGGTAAGCACTGTAGCTAAGCTTCCTTAGCGGTTGGTGCGCTTCAAAAAAGGCCTAGAAAGAACTCCTGCGATCATATTTCCAAGTCCGAACAAAAAATCATTTCGTCAAGGAGAAGGAGAACCCACCTCCGACTAAGTGCATCACAGGAATAACCCCCAATTCAAAATCGCCGTCCGATGATCCGAGAAGAGCATGGACGCAGGCATCGAAGCGGAAGAAACATTTGCTTAAAGCTGTATGTTTTTAGACAGAAAATATCTCTCGCATAATCTCACTGTCCCTAGCAAACGACAACATGCGGCTGCTGGTTGGGCTCGAGAGAGAGCCCTTAAGGCACAACGGAACGAGTAAGTTCCGTATGAACGATCGGTGAGCGCCCCCAACATGTCAGCTGTCCTTGCGAGACATCTCCGTCAACGGCTTCAGTCAAACTTGTGAAAGGCCACATCTTAGGCAGTGTGTACTCTTGGAATTTACTTTATATGGTCGTACAAAACGAGTTACAGTTCCAACACCTAACGCACAGAGATTTCTTCATTTATGTCAGTTCTACAGAAAGTTATACCATGCTCAGAGTTTGTGTTTTGGCCTGTCGAATATGGTTGCATAACAAATTCCAACTGTATTAGTTCCTCACGGTCCCAAAAAAGATGTGAGAACAAGTCACAAGAATACTCGAATACCTACGCCTTCTCTGGTGTAACACCGATGATATCAAAGCAAAGAACACGTGATTCTCCTGTCTATATTGCCCAAGTGCATGTTCTTCGGAAGAGAGATCAAACCGCATCACAGTAGTGAACGTCAAGAGTCAGAGGGATCCGTTTTTTCGTCCGCCGAAATGCATTAGGTTTTTTATGGGAGCTTGCATGAGCTTTGGCATCGAGAATATAACTTGTGAGATGTGGAGTTGCAATTCGGCAAACACGAACAAACTATTTGTAAGTTGTATTTCAGATGTCAAATTTCCCAGTCAATCCTGTCAGTTTTTCTCGCGTAAAATGGCCATTCATAAAACGTCATATCTCTGCATTTACCAATGTGGGTTGTAAAGTTAACAACATGGATCAAATCCACGGCTTAATTTTACGAATCCAATATGGTCCCCCTTTAGCACTGTAGAGAAATGTGTGTTTTTCCGTAAGCGGAAAATATACGGCTTGTAGTTTGGAAACCCTGAATCCAAGAGTGACGGTAGAGCGGGTTTAAAATTATTCAGGAATTGGGAAACTTTTTAAAGACCGAATTATCTCCTTTCTTCGAGTAGAAAATTAGAAGAAGACGTACTTATCTACCGAATGAGCAAAAGAATGAATATTTTGATGTATGTTTTCCATGAAATATAATTGGACTTTTAGGGACGTCGGAAATCACTGAAAAAAATTCATGCCATTCAAGTAGTCATTTTTTACAGAGTGCAGTTTTTGCATGCAGCCGGAAGGAAGTTCATTCGAAAGCTGGCATCCTGAGGTAACTGAAATATCCTAGAATCATGTTGCAGGCTGACTAGTTTTACAACCCTACTTGGTCAGTCTTTTCGAAATGAAAACGCATTTCGGAATTTCGGTTGACATTTTATGAGTTAGCCCACCTACTGTAGGAGTGGGCAACCATTGCCCTGCATACGTGGGAAACGCGTTAGACAGGCCCATTTCCAGTCGGTCACAAGGGAGCGGACAGGCTACTGGCGCACAGGCGAGGGCAGTGTAAAGTCGACACCGAGGTACCCCCCCCCCGTCCCTCTCCCACGGTACTTCAGTGCAGTCTTCATTACGCAACAAAACTGAACGCATTTAAAGGCCAAGGTTAGTGGCCTGGACGGTTGTAGCCTGACGGAGATAACTCGGCCCTACTCAGGAGTAGGAACTAGTTTGCAATAGCGCCTTCCTACCGCAGCCGCTAGGGCACCTCGGACTTCTGTGAAACCTGAGACTTCCTAATCGAAGCCCAGCCATGTGCGGCACACGCAAGCGGACTGTTTAGCTTTGTCAGTCTCTGCGCGCTCACATCCATCCTGACCTCATCTTGCTACCAGAACACGGTGGGCTAAGTGAGCCAATGCAACGAAAGTCTTCTTCCCCACAAACAGATTCACGTGCAGACCAGCCCTCTGTCCTATCTGGGACAGTGGTGTCTTTCATCGTTTGCGATGAATAAACTATCGGGTTACCCGAAGCATCCCGGGTGACAGATAGCGGAACGACCCAGCTGCGGGATAAGCGGACTCGTATCTGCAGTCGTGGAACACGCTGTGTCAATATCTCAACCTAACCATCAATCTTGGTTTCGGCAGAGTTATCTTGTCAGTTGGTAACCTCCCAAGCCATGATTAGGCGTGCATCCCGACTGGGACGACCTGTACCTCATCCCTCGTCGATGTATCGACGGCCTGTTGTCAATATGTACAAAAAATCATTATACATCCGCAACCATTATGCAATACGTGAAAATGCAAAAGGCCGTCACTTTGTAGCTACGGACAAAGCTTCGGAGAAACCTCACAATCGTATGATATCAGCCTGGATCTCAAATATAAGCTACAGTTCTTAGTAAGAAACTACCGTAGAATCCTCTTCTACGGTGAACCGAGGAGGCGCATGGCCGTCATGTTGGCCACATTTTGCAAAAGAATAGAGCCACAGTTCGCCTACGAAGACGAGCGAAAAAGTCTAACCATTTCAAACTGAGCCCTTCGAGATGGATCCGGACTGCGAACTTTTGAGAAGGGCATCTTTGAAGCCAAATGAACCGCCACGTGACGACCACATCGTGATAATTTCAGACCATACTTAGTCGAAACGACTGATCTACGGGACGCTAGGCGATGAGTATGAAAAACGTTCGACTGAGTCTAAATTCTAACAAAGAATTCTGGGATAAAAACGCAGATGAAAGGTAGGCCAGGTGGTCTGATGTAAAAATTAGGGCTGTAGTGTTGAGAGCAAACATAGGACAAAAGACTAAGGAGACGAGATAAGAATCGATTAATTGTAAACTTTTCCTAACAAACTTCCTGTTGAAGTTCATTCGATGTCCGGATTGACGCTGCTGAACATACTAGCTCTACCAGAGAGACATCGTGGACACAAAGCAGCCAATGGGCAAACCCTCCTCCCCCCACCTTGATCCACTGTGGGTGCAGATTCACAATCCGGATTGGCCTGATTGGACAGATATTACGAGGACTAATCACGTCGCCATAAAACACAATCTTTCAACCTGCTCCTAATGCAGAAGATTATTCGGTTAGATCGCAGTTGGTAGCCAGGAATGGGGATGCGGACGGCCAGGTCCCTGTCGTACGGGAATGGTAGGAAAGGGGGTTATATGGGTGGGGTAAATGGAAGGGCTGGCAGAGTAATGCTGAAGTTTCTCAGTAAAAGGAAAGTTAACAGGGAAAGTGCCGGGAAGTTGTAAGTAGGTGGAATAATAGCACAAATTTAAACCCTACTGTTGGGAGTGCCTACACTCCCAAAAACAAAAGCCAGCCAATCACGGGAGGCCACGTGCGTTTTCTCTACTGCGCTGTCATCTTAATCGTGGCGCCTCTCCATTGGCTTTTCCTCTCGGGCCTGATCGATCAGCATATTCGAATCATCGACCGGCTCGTCTCGAATGTTCTCCCCGAAGGGCATTGGGCCGAACGCCGGCGAAGCACCGTAAGGCGTTATAAATACGCGTCACTTCCAGTTCATTTTGACTTGCATTTTCCTAATACACAGTTTCGTGGCTGGTCGCGTTCTCCTTCTCTGCCGCGTTGGTATTGGGGACAAGGGTCGAGTGCGCATACGCTCCACAGGATTTCACGTACCTGGCGGGTCATAACACCTACACGTAACCCTAAAATCCAACCCTGACCGCAACCGTAAAGCCTAACTCAAATCCTCAAAAACAAAACGTAACCAAAATCCTAAAACCCAACGCTAACCCAAACCAAGCCGTAACCCTAATCCTAACCTTGACCCTAAACCTTAACCGTAATCCTAACGGGAACCCTAATGAGATCTTGCCGAATAGTCAAAGGCGTTATTAGCTTCGGCGGACAGCGTGACATCTAAAGCGATACCAAAATAAGCACTGATGACCAAAAGACTGTCTCCAATGCGATGAAAAGGGTAGTAGTCGAGCCCCAAGGACGAATGAGCACGTATGCCTTAATGGGAATTTCTTTTCGACAGAAGTGCCTATGCACCATTGGAGAGAAGACACGGACCGGTGGCCAGCAAGCACTGAGTGGCAGGCACCGGTCTGTCACCACTGCCTTCCAGAACTGCACGAGCAACTTGTGCCGCCTTCCACCCCCACCCCCACGCCCTCCTCCGCTGAGAGGTTAGACTTAAACGAGACTTACGCAGGCACGCACTAGACTGGCTATAAGGAGACCACTGGCAGATAGCACGCACTGGACTGGATTCTTTACACGATGTCAACCTGATATCAACTCTAGCCGGCTTGATTCGAAATGAATTTAAGAGAGAGAGAGAGAGAAGAGACCGAGAGCAGAGCGAGCGACAGAGATAGGGAGAGTGAAGCAGACGTAACTCAGGTCCAGTGGTGACTTCGCTCACCAGGATAGACATGAGTAACTGAAGGTTGCGGCTTTCAAGGACTGCCAACGGACAAAATAAGCCCGTCCTCATCACAACTGAGTGTCAGGCTGGCATCGCTACTTCATAATGCAACGTTTACGGTAACTCCCTCCGAGGAGAAATCCGAAGAAATCCTGCCCCCAAGGAGCAGCAGGAGTGTGTCAGGCTTGTCAGTTCCTGCACCCAAGCCCAGCTGATTAGTCTTCATTATTTTCTCTTTTCACTAAAACGTGATGGGATCTGAGTGCAGAGTGACGTATGTGCTGCACATGTCCTCCTCACTACAATCCAATTTGTGTGTAATTAATACTCGCACTGACCTTTCTCCGGACTCATGATGTACGCAGTAGTCTATTCGGTCCGACAAAGTCTAAGTTTTTAGTCGGGAAGCCAGTCAACCGCATGCATGCAGGGATACTGTAGTGCACTGCCAAAGAGGAAAAGACAATAAATTCATTGTAGTAGTTACAGACACAACTAGCGTCCCTTTGCCTAGGGAGAGAAAGAGAATGCTGCTTTGTTAAACAAAAGCGGGACTCGACACTTACCGGCAACAATTACGCACCGCTCTGAAAGATTGAACTCTCGTGACTTTTGTGAAATTTGCACGTAGGCCCCGGAGCGCTCCTTTATTTCCTGGATGTAGGCGCCATTCTTGCCGATAATCATGCCGGCGGTGCTGTTTGGGACGAGAATTTTGACCTGGCATATGAAAGCGTAATGCAAAGTTGTTAGCATACTTCGGCATTTCCAGTCGCGTTAATATTGCTGGGCAAAAAAGCAGACGAGAGGTAATATGGTTATACCCCTAAGCATAAACAAGCCAATAAAACAGGGGAGGTTGTCGAAAAAGTCTTTTGATCTTATGGCCCATTTAAAACGTCTTATCTTGATAAGTTCTAGTTTGATGAGATGAAAACAAACAAGGAAACCGTAGGGAGGCGACCTTAATGGCGTTCCGGAAGATAATAAGAGGAGACAGAATCGTATATGAGGGTAAGTTCTTACACTATGAGTCCGCCATCAGGCCCTTCAGGAAGACAAATGCGTTTTTAGAAAAGAGCCCTCGCTTGAAAAAAACACGCTTAGGGACGAGAAGATGAAAAGATGAGAAGGGTACGGATGATTTTTTGATCCTGACCGAATGTGAGAAAATCTGCGGATCAAGGCACATAATCGACAACCAATCATAATTAACCAGAATGATATTACCGACAAAGACAAGAGAGACTCGAATGGCCATTTCTGGCTTATTAGCCGTCGTCAGCTAGTCATACCCAACCCCGAAGTGTGGCACACCCGAAACTCGAACTCGCGACCTGTTTGTTAGAAGTCCACGCCTCTAACCACTGAGCCACGAGCCCGTTGCCCTGTCGGTTTCGATCAGGAATATACAATGTTAGGGGACGCCCACCGATCGTTCTGCCTATATCATGCGCCGCTGTGCGGCTGCTGGTTGGGCTCGAGAGAGAGTCCATAAGGCACAACGGAACGAGTGAGTTTCGTAAGAACGATCGGTGAGCGGCCCCTAACATCATAATTAACCAATCAATCAAAATTAGCCAATCAGCCTTGGCAGTAATGCCTGAAGAAAATGGGACGCTGGAGAAGAGGCCACTTAGCATGTGTTTATGGAATGTCCTTGCCGAACTGGAACGTGTGTGAGGCGACTACGAGTACACCCAATAGACACCGAAGATCCTGGTAGAGGTAGCAGGGACTGAGCGAGATTGTTAAACCGCCTGGCCTGTCTTATTCGAAGATCCCCACAACTCACTCTTTGCCTGTACGAGAGAGCATATTATCAGCGGCCGAGAGAGAGAGAAACCTAGCATCTCCCTTCTCGAGAACCAGCAATATCCACGCGGGTCCTGTGGCTCCAGTGCAGCAAAAACACGCGGAGCTTTCGATGAAACAGCTGTGACATCCTGGTTCACACACGCCTTTCACATTTGCCAATTAACTCGATGCGTTGCCTGTCATAGTTCCCCAGATGGGATTGTGTCAACTGTTTTGCATCATCTTAGACTAACTCCCCTATCGGCAACAACAACAACAACAACGACATTCGTCCGGACTGTTTGGTACCAGAGTTTCTGGCGAACACTTATCCACAGCCAGTCGTGGGATAAGCAAGAAGTTGTGGGAGGGATTTACAAGTCTTTTGGATGTGACGCGCCCAACATTAGTCATGTAAGTTTGTATGACGACACCAGCTGCAGAAGGGACTGGTTTTAGAGCCAAAAAATGCCAGCTCTTAGTGAACACTAGTCACAGTAATTCGCCGGTTGAACGAAGGCAGAGTGGAAACCAAGGAGGGACGAGCTGGGAAGCTAGATTGGAGAGGAGGTCTCACTACAAAGCTAACAGAAGTAAATAAAGTTCGAGAGAGCACACGTGAAAAGGTGCGGGGGAAGGGTCCGCCTACATGTTGGAGGTGTTCGCTCTAAATAATGCGTAAACAATATGACCCTCGAAAGATATGAAAGTAAGTTAGGATCTATATTTAAACCTTAGTAAGCATGAGGGGTTATAAGAAGTGTCAACCGTTCAGAAGGGCTGTTAAAGCAGATAACGATAGTTCGTGTGTCTCCTGATCTGGTTTATTTCCGTGTGTACGCATGTGCAGCAAGGTTCACAGAGTACGAAGGCATTGGACGCGTTGTAGCAGGCTTGGACGGGGTTTCCGTCAAGTCGCCCACTAAACCAAGTTACATATTCAACCGTCCGGACGCAGACTTGCTACTTAAATATGACACGAAAGCTTGTCTGGCACGAGCGACGACGCCCCCTGCGTGCCCCACGGCATGGTCATAGCACCGAAAACCTGTGCGTGACTGCTTTTAAGGTGAATCAAAATTTCATCGTACGAAACAATTGCGGCAACTGGAGGATAAGGGCGCTGGGATTAAGTAAAGAAGACTGGGCAGGATGGTAGTTGGTAGCCCTGCCCACTGATTCTACAATTGTACCTACTGGCTCTATTTCGGTATCTGTGATAACGTTCTCATTATGTCTGAGGGATGCAAGCGCAGAGGCCCTGTCAGGATGACTTTCTCCTTCACTTTAACCACCCCGAGAACGAGGCGCTGCAAGACTGTCTATTTAGACTCATTGTATTGCACCCCCCACGGAAATCTTTAGTAAAAGGCGAAAGATTTATCCTAAACGGATTATGATTCATCATGCTTCCTATTATGCTTCTAGTTGCATGTGCGCAAAGTATTACCTGATTCAGATTAATTGCATAGGTACTAGCCTAGGCGGATTGGCGTGGGTCTCCGTTTCGTCGGTTCGCCTGCATCCTTGGGTCTTTTTACTCCAGACCTCCAGTATAGTCCGGTGCGATCGTGTACGAAAGGACAACCGACGCTCAGTTAGGGCGTCTACCGATACTCCATCCACTGCATCAGTCGTATTGACAGAGTGTTGCCCTCCACCCCTCGCCTTTACGAACAACCCGGTTGTATTTGGTCGCAGGGGTTTGGCTGAAAACTGTGACGCCTTGTAAACACCGCCATGGCCAGTTAGCGATCCTTTCCTGCACTTCCAGGTTAAGGCACTACGGCACCCCCCCCCCGGGCGCTTCGACATTGCTGGGTTTGAACTGACCGCACTTCACCTACCACATCGCGCATTTACTACCTCTTGGGTTCAGACTACAACAGCAAGGCGTCTCATACGTCAGTCAGACCTGAAGTGTTCACCTTCCTCGCATTTTTCACCTTATTTAAATTAGGTTTCCACTTTATCAGGATCGTCAATTCCAGGCATTTCCTACAAGCGCCATTTACGCCTCCACTCATTTGCCCCACCCGGTCCCGTCAGTCAGGTAGCTGGGAGTTTTCGATACCGGGAGGGGTACCAACTACCATCTAACCGAAGACTGAAGGGCGCCACCTATGATACTGCCAGGGAAGTCGTTGGATCCTTATGCAGGCGACGTTAAGACTGCTGTCTGAAAGGAGTCACTTTTGTGAGACCTATAAGGTAAACTGCACCGCCTTTGACAAAACTGAATTCTTTCGAGGGTCTGTAGCAGCTGTGGTTGCCTCGCAGATCAGTGATGACAGCAACAAATCTACAATAATTAGGGTTGTCTATGGTCACCAATCAACAGTAGCTGGACCATTGCTCAGCTTGGACAAAACCGCTCGACTGTCGGAAAAGTCGCGGATTGTGGGTCGTTGGGTGGAAACACTTAGGAAAGTCCGTGATTAGTCATTCTCATTCTTTAGGGAGGCAATCACCAGTGACGGATGGATTGATCGCCCTGCGGGGGACATTCAAAACAATGTCGTAGAAGATTAACTGCAAAGCCCCAGGTAACAACTGAACTTCGGCGGAAATCTGCAAACAAAACGGACCTCAAATTCTGCAAAGGCAACCTCGTTTCAGGAGATGTGGAGGCGAGGACAAAGCACAGAGAACTTCAGACATCCTATCACTGTCAACCTCTAAAAACTGAAAGGCATCAGAAAACTCTGTGGCATCTGTCTGAGTATAGGTTAGAACGAGAATTCGAGACGTCAGGCGGACAAACTTCTTGCTCCAACGGTCGTATCTCCTTCTGAACTGGAACTGGCCTCTTTGCGTCCACGGAATAGATGCCAGGAAATGAGAGACAACCTCTGAACAATCTTTGTATATCCTACAAGGACCGCTGACACCGTGAATCAAGATTGATTCTGGAAATTCATGATGATATATGGACGTCCTGTACGATCCCACCTGATGGTTATACGAATACGCCATGCGTCAGAGATGGTACATCGACATCAGAGGCCCTCGTGGTGACGGCTTTGAAGGGATCCGCCAGGTCGTAAGAATGTGTGATGGTCATGTCGTTAAGTAATCCACAAAGAACGCTACATAAGTGCCTTGCAAGCCTAAATCTGGTGTTTCGGAAGCAACCGCGAGTCTTGAGGACTCTAACACAGCCCCGGCAAACATGGTAAACTGTAGTAAAGAATAGTGCAGCAGTCCTCGACGCCAGTTGAGGACATCACAATCGTCGAGAATAAAAGAACTGTGACACTCGGGGATTATTGTAGTTAGAAAGCAACCTCCTTTAAGGCGTCCTCAATGTCAACGACAATTCAGAGTTCGAGTAGTTCTTGTGGGGTATCTTCAGGCGCATGAATACTATTCCGAAGAACGTCCCGGGCGCTGAATACTACCGCTACAGCGGTTCGTACTGCGAACACATCCCGGGTCAGAATCACCCGCGTTAGACAGCTCCGAATCCACTTTTGGCTAGATCGCAGTTGGTAGCCAGGCCCCGTATTACAGGTGACGGGGGGTTTGTTTACTGGAGCTATTTTGTGGGGCTCCATAATCATATCTGAGCCATTTGGCTTCCGTTTTAAGTTTGGGGTTAGGATTAGGGAAACGGTTAATGGTTTCCGATTTTCAGATTAGGGTTACGCCTTTAGGCTTAGGTTTTCTGATTACGGTTAGGGTTTGAGCGTACGAATCGGTTTCAGTATTGAGGTTAGGTTTTTCAGTTATGGCTATTTCTAAGGGCTACGGTTACATTTACGATTTCGTTTAGGGTTAGGGTTGAAAGTTAACATTTAAGGTTGAGGTTATGGCTAGGGTTAAGGTTAGGATCAGGGTTAAGGTCGTCGTCCGCTTCCCCATTCCTGGCTACCAACTGCGATCTAACCCCACTTTTATATTTGTGACCCCATTTCTCGAGCTGATTTCCAGCAGCCAATCGAACAGTGTCAAATTCCACGCCAATGCAATGTCGAACACACGACCCAGACCCAATAATGAGTAGGTCATACCGACTTATCTACCCCTGCGTGTATGTCTTTCCTGGGCGGAACCTGATGCATTGAGTAGTCGATGTGGAGTTTACAAAAACTAGGTCCACCGTGCTGCTATCAGCACCCGGGTTTGGCCATAAAGCACAACTCTACTCTCGAACCCGTCCAGCCTGTACCATATCGAGCTAGACTATCTAGCCGCAATTATTGTTTTCTGTCCACTAAAAACGGGACTTTGTCCGTTGATGTCGATGAGGCTAACCGCTGTGGGCGGTGGCGACTAGTAGGTTTGTAGTAAGACGGACGTTCGTCGCATCTACCCCTATCTCCTCATACACTGCGTCCCGATGGGGACAGACAGAAAAAGCCAACAAACCTGATGAGCTGTAGCGCAGGGATTAAATTTAATTCAAATATAAGCACAGACACGACGTAAGCAAGTAGATTACTCAAGGCAGTGTGGAAGCAACGGCTGAAGGTCACGATGCATGCGCAAGTCCATTTCATAATCCCGATGCAAAAGGTAGCAGAGGAGTGGTTATGCCTATTGCAAACGTGCAAGTGGCATGTTCGGCGCTTGCTGTGGACAAATCGAGGACTTGGCAACAAAGGAGAAGGCCGGCGACGCACGCGATAGGCCGACTGAATTTCGCCCGCAGAGAGTACGAGTATTGCGCCTAGTAAGTTTGCACAAGAGCGTAAGCTAGACTACAAATAAGAGCACGCAGATGTCGCAGTTTGATCGGAAGGTAGAGACGGGTTGTCACGTGATAGACGGCTGAATGGGTTAATTTAAAAACATGAACGGGTTGTCTGTTTATGCTGCATGTACCGACGGGTTCGCAAAAGTGTACTGGGATGAATACATCCGGGTTATTTGCAGTCGCGCTTAAGCATCAGGCCGGCAGCACCAGGTTCCATCGTTTGCCAACGGACTCACACTATCGGCGACAAGTAGAGGTAGTCACAGTTACTCGAAACTGCATTAGCCGGCTTTCCCAGAGTCGCCGTATGCGGTGGCATAGCGACCAGGAATCGATAATCGAAAACTCCTCTGAAAAGAAAAAGGGGTTACTTACCTGGGTCAGGACCACCTGCAAAAGCCCAAGCCCTAAACCTTAGTCTCAAGGCAGATTCATCGCCCTTGTCCCAACCCAGGTCCTAAACCTTGATTAAAAGACAGAGCCAAAAAGTGTGACGAATAAGTTAGGCAGTTTTGCGGGGCTATTCCTATCGTAGCTTATTTTTCGACGTCAGCCGGCCATATCCAAATTCCAGCACAAAAATATGTGAGATTTGTACACGGGTCAACTTGCTCTAAACTCAAGCACCAAAGGCACACGACAGACATGACAATGAAATCCCGATGCTAAAAAATGTGAAACTTGCTAACATATAAAAAAATAAACGTTAAAGCTAAGGAGAACTAAAGATCAGTGCTTGAACGATGTTTGTTTATGAAAGGTTGCGCCTGACACTGGGCCTAACTATTTTCCCTAGCAGTTCGCTGCCATACACTGCGTCAAAACTCCGTTAAACGATAAAAGCATTTCCCACATAATTCTCTTCTAGCATGAGATACTAGTGTCACGAAGTCGCTATACCGATGAGAAGTAGCAAATACCTTCCCTCCAAAATCATTCACCGTAACATGTTAGCTTTCCACTGGGAATACTTCCAGCCTCACCGAGGAGAAACAGCCCACTTAAATACGTCTTCTGCCAGTTGTCTTTTTTAGAAAGGGTCAGCGATAAGTTTGTTTCCTGTGGTAGTTTCGGAGGCAAGCTGATAAAACAGTTGGAGGTGGTCCAAATTTGGATATAGGAAATCCAGCATACAAGTAGATACTAATGTGTCTGGCAGAGAATTTTAAGTCGATTCATCCTGAGGTGGGACCTCACATTAACTAAAACAAATTTGACCTCTGAACGATGTGAAAACCTCCAACCTCAAAGGGGTTACTATGCTATCACTCAGTGCGTCATTTACCATCAAAAACGCTTCTGTAAACGAGATGGCCGACATTTTTGAATCCATTATAAAAAGGACCCCAATAAATTAAGCGTGTCAACTGACACGCTCAGAAAGAGCCATTTCTGTGATGTACGTTGAACGAGCAATTTCTCTTGGATGAGAAACTGCACAGACTTCTAGATAGGTTAGCCATGGGCTCAATCTCGGGCCTGCTTGTGGCAAAAATCTTCTCGAAAAATTTTAGAAACCCTAGAAGTACGTGAAAAAATATGAATTTCAAAAAATATTATGCTTTTCTGAAAGTCAACTGTCACGTGGTGACGGTGTAATTCCCTACAAAAACATAAGTATAGGCGAGGCTATTTTCAAGCTTTTTATAGAACAGGGATGTAACTTAGCAACAGGCAGTCACGATAGGAGCACGACTTAGGTTGTGCTCTTACCTGATAGAGATCGATATAAGAGGCTGGGGTGATTTTCAGTCTAAATATAGTATGCCCCGGCCGGCTAGTTAACTTAGTTTTGCATCCTGCGATTGAAGGCACTTTTTTAAACAGTAAGTTTCACCCCTCCCCCCCCCCCGGTTTCCGTCCAATAGCCGGTAACTCTAAAATGCAGGGTTTACTTTTAAACGCAAGAAGGACTCAACATCTGCCCCGAGCATCGGTTGGCAGACGTAGGCGGACAGCAGCTTACGGACCAACTGATGGCATCCCCAAATTTCACGCATAACTGCTTCTAAAACGCAGACACTCGAGGGTAGGTAAGTGCGATAAGTAGAATAGTGAAAATGGCCTCGTCCCACAGACTGAAGCGTAGGTGGTCGTTATGCTTAGCGCAGAGGATAGTTTGCCCACTAGGCTGCATGAAGACCACCACCGGATGAGTGGTGACAATTTGCGAGTCTCTTAGACTATTGCCTCAGTCTCAGTTTCCCCTCACTACCCTCGTGTTCTAATGGCAAAACAGTGTTCAGACGGTTGGAGGCAAAAAAACAGATGCAGTGACGGGCTGTTACGCCTAGCCCAAATAAACACACATTCACATTTTCGAACTGTCAGATTTGCATTTTTGCCATCCCAGCTAGACTGAAACGGAGTCATCACAGGCTGGACCAACTTATCCACCGGTTTAGCGGATGCCAAGCTCGATCCATTGAAGGCGTCGTGAGAGTCCGGATGCTCGTCAGTTATGCTATCGTGATGGCTCGTACCTCCAACTAGACGGCGACTACTAATACTCAGGATGGCCAGTGTTGGCTTGGGAGTTAATCAGATGAAAATGAGGGCGATTTGCATGGGACCGACCACGCCCCCGTTTCGCTCTCCCATCCTGCTTTGGTAGGATTACTATGTCAAGGACGTGCAGATAATCAGTGTATAACCAGTGTATTTGGAGGAAATGACAGAGGCCCTTGAAAACTCCATTTAAATGATAAACGTCTGCATTAAAAACAGTGAAGCTGCAAGTATTCTACATGTGAAATACTTAAGACGGATAGCGAAACGGGAGGGATTGAGGATAACGGTTGACCCTAGTACTTTTTCAAGCCATCGTACCGAAAATTGATACAAGATTACTCTTATTAAAAAGGCGCACTTCATTCGAACAGCCCAAGCCACAAAACACACAGTGGGAGGAAACAAGGAGTGCATGCGCAAGTCCATTTAGAAGCTTCATACGAACTCAAGTCTTGCGTCTGGTCCCAAACAGGCCAAAATGCGCCCATCGCCAACGGTTACTGGTCCATCATTCCAGTATGAATCAGCGGCTGACCCAACCGGACACACAAAGTAGACAGGTGGGGAACACAGCTGCAGGGAAACTGGAAAAGAAGGCATCCCACTGCAGCAGACCCGGACCACCATGACGGGGGGGGGGAATCCGTGAAGACAGACACTCGCTAAGCACAGACCAACTTGCCACAACAGGGAACAGGCACAAACTTCAGCGATGAGCTGTCTCGCCTCTACAGGTAACCAAGACTCAGTTGCACGGCAGGCGGTGTGTTGAGTGTTTAGCGATCTGCGGGAGATCAGGTAGGTGGTAATTGGCTGAGTTGGAGACCTATCAGAGCGCAGCTCTTTGTATGTCACTCACACAAACAGATGGCTGAGATAAAGGGTCCGGAAGCGTTTCCTCGATAGGAATGCTGTGGACTGATCTAAAAATCAAGTTTGAGTCGGGAAATCAATCATTCGGGCGTTCTTCTAAGAGCCGGGAAATTATACGTTGAGTTAGACATCGTTAAATAGAAATATCTTGTTCAGAGAAACACAGTTAAATGAGGGTGCAAGGATAACCTGCACTTCCAAACTGGTGTTTAAATAGACGCGGAATCAAACTTTCTTAAGGTTGGGAGTAATTGAAGTCTTGAATCCCCAAGCCTAGTGTGAAATATTTTTTTACCTTCCTCATGACGCTCTTCAATATAAACAATGCCCTCGACCTGTTGTACATCGACCTGTAGACGTTGGCTTTCGCCGATATTTTTTCAACTACAAGAATCAGAACTGTGGTGCCCAAAAGCCCAGACTCACCCACATGCCCCGTAGTCATAAAGCATAAATAAGAAGGCAATTGTTGTTGTTGTTGAAGGGGAGATTGGCCTACAAGTTTGCCAGACAGTAGTAGAAGAGGGCAGGATACGGCAATGGGAGCACCCCCTGGTGCCCTTCCGCTAGATTCCAGGAGAGGCAAACATTTTCGTCTCCTAACCCTAACCCGAAACTCAGAGTTGAGAAGCGATCGTTGGGGACAGTCTGGTGGATTGCCTAAAACGACCTCAGCTCAGACAGTTGAGAAGCGGTCGTTGTGGACACTTAATGCTTATTTTTAATTGTCCTGCTTAATTTTGGTTGCAATGTGTCAATGCATTAAAAATTTTCCGCCCGAAGAAAAGAATTTACCAATTATCTGTACTTATTTTGCCATTCCTCTATGCATACATAGGCCCCACCCGTAAAAACCCTATTGCCACTGTCCCGTAAGACAGGCACCCTTGGCTGGTCGTGTGTGTTTGGGGCCCTTCACCCGATCGTTGCCCTTAACCCTAGTGCTGCCTTAGCCCTAAACCCTAAACATGATCGTCAGTCTGACTTTCATCCTGGTGTCCTTGGAATTTAGCGTAAGGGCACCTGTGCTCTGGGGAGGAGCTTCTATTCCCGTGACCCACCTAAAAAAGCCTCATTGATCTTCGTGATATCATACAAACTGCAGCTGAAGATTGTCGCAGCGGGTGAGAGGACCGAAGTTCGACTCCGGTCACACGTCAATCTCACTCTGCCGCCTCTCCCCCAGTTCGCGCACTACGAAGCCTTGTACGACACCAATCAGCGCTGAAGGAAGAAGAGAGGAAGTTGATGCAAAGGCAGGAACAAAAACAGCTGATTGCGGTTGGGATTACTGCATACACGGCATGTATCGATCTCCGCTCATCATAAGCGCTTTAGTTGGAGTCAAGTAGCAATGGTGCATAGTGAGAGACCCCTTCTGTATAATTGGGGGCGGTTCCAATGCTCAGAGCACTTATGGAGTTCAGTAGTAGTGAGGAAGAAGGTTTTGTTTCAGACCACTGACCATGCAATGCCTGGAATGGCAAGGCACATGCTACGATTGAAAAAGCCTACAAAGAAGTGCTGGATGGTGGTGGTGTAACGCACATCATTAAAGACTGCTCATGTAAAAAGCGCTGTTACCTCTTGATCGAGACATTGAGTATTTAAAACGAAGGGCTGACAACCACAGAGTATTGTCTACATGTTTTAGAGATAGGACAGGGATATGAGGTTGCAAGTTCTAGCCAGTTCTTTCGTTTGTAAGAGGAAAGGCAGGCTCCAGAGCATTCGGCGGTCAGATATGGTTATGTAGCCCCACCTGTAGTGAACAAATCACAGCCACCTGTAATACTGGATCGGTGATAATAGGACTTTTTACAGGTGGAGTCGGGGAACGCACAGGCGACGGGGTCGAGTAGTTGTATACAAAAGAAAAACTATTGGGAATGCGCGGTTGTGCTTTGAGTGGTTGAGAAATAGTTGCCCTAACCCCTATCCCTAATTCCTAACCCCTAACAGTATTGTGTCCATCAGGTTCGGCTGCATAACCACATCTCACCCATTCGGCATTTGGGAGGCACTGCCTAACATCCCAAGGAGAAAGGAAGTAGCAAAATGCGTCCCTAGCAAGCGCCAGTTCTTGCCGCTTACACAGCCGGCACTGGCTTTTGGACGTAACAGGCGCCGTCAGAACGCAACCGTCATACACTGTACCCTTCCCCCTCTTCCATTACGGTGACGTGTCTCATTATGACAAATGAATTCATACTCTATTTTAGACAGTCTAACGGCCAGTTAACCAGAAATGAGGACAGCACCGGTCATTCGTGAATTGACTCCATGAAACGCGAACATCACCGCCCTAAGTGAGACCCACTTCCTGATGCAAGGACAACCTGATGAAGTAGAAGCAGGACACCCCTTTTGGAGGGGCGTATTGCAGAAAAAGGTGAAGGTTTTCGCATCGCCTACAAAACCGACATTGTCTGAAGCCAACTTTCATCCAGAAAGGAATCCGGGATCATGTCCATTGCGGCCTCCACCAGCTACTGTTCACACAACTGTTACGACAGTCATCTGACGCACAAGCCGATGAGCCCCATAGGACATAAGCCAACGGCAGCGCTACAGCAGACAAGGCCACACCCCACGATGACAACAGTGATGTAGGAGATGCAGAGCAACCAGTCTACCAACAAGGAAGAGGAAATACAAGGATACACTGGCCGTAATGAAAGTAAAGACGTCTTCGCATAATCAGGACAGCCTAAGTCCGGCAGCCGCCTGAAACCGGACCTCTGTTTGACTCTCATAAATTACTCCACTGGCAGAGAAGTTGCGGATCCTGGAGTGCTGGGCGGATCATTTCAGTTGCGTCCTCAACCGCCCACCCCAAGTGGAAACTGATAGTGGCCTTTACCGTCCACCCTCCCTGTGGGGTATTAGAGTAATGGAACAGATACCTAGCAAAATTAGTCCGGAAGTGCACTCAATTTCAGCTTGGATTTTCAAATACGGGAGCGATCAATTTCCGGACAAACTGACTTCGCTGCTTCAGAAGATCTGGGACACGGGCAAATACCAAAATACCGCCATAAGCCAGGAAATTAGTAAGTCTCCGATGAACGCCATGAAACCGCTCTTCTGAGTTTAGAGCAGGAGCAAAGATCTCTTTCCAGAGGCTCAATGCATATAGCAAAAAAATCTCGGAACAACCGATATGACTATTTCTGCGCGGTGGTTAAAGGAAAACGTCACGGAATGAGGATTAGACATCGTAGACCTTCGTCAATATCAACAGAGTCAGCGAAACAGTAAACCCAAACGCTCTGTCGTGAATAAGAAAGGACTTCAGGCACTCCAAAAGGCTCGCGCTTCACAACGGCATGATAGTGTCCGTCACGTCGGTGCACATGTCTCAAAATTCTTCTAGCTTCATGCACTCGGCAGCGTTGATAGTAGCAAGTCAACACCAACTATCAAACCAACGGTAGGCTTTTCAAAATCCCCTTTTACAGAAATGGTCAAGAATGGGATAAAGGACGTTTCGTCTACGGCTGAGCTCTGATTACGACAACGGAAGCGGGACCTAGACCTCTCTGATTCTGCGTTTGTCAACTTCAGATTAAAAAGGAGAAAACGGTTGGGATGCTTAACCGACAATAATTGTCTACAAATGCCCCATTATTGCAGACCAATTCTTTCATCTGAGAAAAGAAATCTTCAGAAAAAGATAAATTGACGACCTGCATTTACAAGGTTGGCCAGATCTTTACATATCAGTATCAAATTGTCAGGACATCCAACATTAGGCAGTGGATTCACAGGGTTGTAGTCCTGACAACGTATCTTTGAGACGCAAAGATGCAACAATCTTCGGAGCCAAGCGAGGGAGCTTGGCAACTTTCATCTAAACTGCCCTCGGAGGATACCGAATGTGAAGCTACGGGAACGGACGCCGGAGACCAGAGCGCTATGGTCTATCGACGTGCTCAACATCTTTGTAATGGTAAACTAATTTCAGTTCCGGTTTAGCAACCCCAGTGTCAGTATCTACCGAAAGGACTGTTCACAGTGAAGCTGACATAGGTTCCAGAGATCATAGCTGAAAAATCGATAGCAGGAAACACTAAAAGTCCAACTCCGGTGCCTCGAACTACAAAACGTACTGGGGACCGACAGGCACGACCTGCGGCAAAGGATGGTACGGCAGTTGTCAAAGCCAACCGAATACGGGAAATTAAGGAAAAATGTCAAGAGCCTAAACAACGGAATACAGCGGATAGAAACTGGCAACGGTAAACTCTCACCCACGTGTCCTCACCCACTTTCGGAGCTAGCATTAGTCCAGTGGAACACCTTCGTGTGCACCACAGTAGTGTCCACACATATAACACTATACCAAGGTACAGCATAAACACCAGCCAGCCGTCTAACACCCTCGCACCCTGTGAACGCACACGCCGGTCAGAATAGCTCCCGCTGAAGACCCCCAGTATCCCCTTCCACCCATCCAACCCTGCTTCTCAGATCCATCCTGCCCCCGCTGCGCTGTAACGGACAGTTGTTTTAAACAGACTTTCTCCCCTCGGCGCCTTTTTCAGAGGTACGCGCCAAGGACGCAGGTCAGTCGCGACCTCGCAGCACGCTCGCTAAGTCCCGTTATCCATTTAACCGCTTTTCTACCCATTTAACCCGTCGTTTTGTATATCTCTTTGTATACTTTTATCTAGTTTATTACCGTAGTATTTTTTTACTGGTGCCATTTTGCATATCTCTATAGCGTCTATCGTCAGGCTCTCTATTCTGTTGCGGGATTGATATAACGTTTTACGAGAATAAATATTTATACTATCATTAGTTTTGCCCTGATTCGTCATGTCTGAACCCCACAGCCCCCCCCCTTCTTCGCTGACTTATATTACGAACTAACCGGCCTTTTAGAAGAGGCTAAATTGACGAGATCCCCTGGCGAACCTCAGCCGACTTTCCTAACCTGTAGCCAAGATAAGTCTCGTACTGCCTTACCCCGTTCGGCACCTGCAGCGTTAAAAGTTCAAACCCAGACCACAAAACTCTGGGGAACAATGGGCAGGTCGTGACGACAAACCTATCCCTGCAGTATCTGCCGTTTCAATGCAGAAGCCCGGTTCAATGTGGCGAGGCTCGGGTAAGATCACGCCGATCTCAACTCCCCCTTTTTGTTGCTTCGCCGGTCGCAGCTTCACGCCTGGATTTACTTCACCTTTCCGACATCCAGTTAAGCGACCCCCACCTAAAGTTCCCATTTCGTGTGCGCGCTAACAACAACACCAAGAGTATAGCAACAACACTCCAATCCACTTTCACTCCTGACACACATTTAAAGCCAGTAAAAATATATTCCAAAATTGTCGCCAAAGCCCTCAACTCATCATCCACACCATAAACTGAATCTGGTAAAGATCATTATCTCAGACTGCGACGGACGGACCGTCATCAGGCATGTATCACGGGCAAAGGAACAGTGGATCGACTATCTTATGAAATGTTAACCGGGTTTCTGGAATGTGTTTTCAAGCAGAAACGATTACGTAAGTAATAGTGATAGTAATTGCCGCACAGAATAGTCCCAAGATATTTCAATTACGTTGGGATCCCAGCTTTTGAATGGGCTCCTTTCCGATCCTTTGTAAAAACTACACTCTGCAGAAAATGACTACTGAAGTGGTAAGAATTCTTCGCGCTGATTTTTATGCCCTTATAAACCCAAATATTTCCTTCTCTTACTCATTTGGTAGCAAATTAGGTCTACTACAAATTATATACTTGAAAAAAGAGTACCTTCCGTATTCAAAAAAGTTTCTAGTTATGCATTTTTCAAGATTGTGAAATGTTCAGTAATAAAACATTTATTATAAGGTTCAAATCCACTGAAAAATTTCATAAACTCCCTATGATATCTTCTTGATAACGTATAGAAACATATGACTTTCCTTACACGGAAAATATACAGCTTGGAGTTTGGAAACCCTGAACGCAAGTTTAACGGCGGATCGGGCTCAAAATTATTCAGGAATTGAACAAGTTTTTGGAACCGAATTACACTTTGTCTTCAAGAGTAAAATTTAAAGAAGACGTCGTTTGCTACAAAATGGGCAAATAAACGAGTACTTTTATGCATGTTTCCTATAAAATATGTTTAAATTTATAAGAGCATCGCAAATCGACGGGGGGAGATTAATGCTACTTAAGAAGTCATTTTTACATGGTGTTTGCGGCCGAAAAAAGGTCGTTCAAAATCCTGAAGTGATTGGAATACCTCAGGATTATGCTGTAGGCTTATTAATATTACAACCCCACTTAGGTTATTATTTTCAAATCGAAAGCAAATTTCAGAATTTCGGTTAACATTTCGTGAGATAGCACACCTCATATAATTTTGTAAGTTAGCTTGCTTTAACCAGCTATCACCAGGAGCACAGGCTCAGCTCCCAAACTATCTTAGACTGCATGAGTGTGGGATGATAATAATTGCTACCAAACAGGCATCCGGTTTGAGAAGGAAAACAAAGGAGTGGTTTAACACAACAGCCGCGTGAGAGGGACGTGAGAAAATCACCAACATGCACACAGACAGTGCCCCCAGTGGGACAAGAAATTCTCACAAAATTCACTAAATACAGCCCCCCACCCCACCCCCCGGTGTGTATGCACACAGCAGTCTGAGGCATAATTGAGACGGCAAAGCGTGCGTTGTGTGTGTATGTGCACACACCAGGAGCTGAAGAAACAGCGAAAGTGGCTCTCGATTACAGGTGGGCGCAGCAGTTAGCGCCACCCACCCCCTTCCACCATAATTCCGTCTGAGAGGCACGGGAATGACGAAAATTACGCGGAGAAAGCGCGAGTCAGATGCAGATATTCCGGCCAATTGGGAAAAAGGCTTTGGACAGCAGGAGTTCAAAGTGATTGGCATTGTGCAAACCTGACGACAGGCTTTAGGGAGTCTGGGCGGAGCTTGTGTTGGGAAGAGGGAGCAATCTAGTGTAGTTAGCAGACTTCGCGGCAATTTCTCGACCGCTAACGCGGACAATGGCTGGGGGCATGGTAACGAAATTAGATTTGCTCAAACAACAAGGCCCTTTGCAAAAGCGCACATTCCAATCAATTTCAATATTGGCACACAGGCAGGGTGGTAGGCAGCTCGTGTGCCGTGAAGTACGTTGTTGCAAGTCTGTTATGACCGGCCTGGTACTCAGTAGCGACACGAACCGGGTGCCTGCTCGAGTGTTGTCCCAACGCGACAGGGAAACAGAACATGACCGACCAAGGGGGAAATTTACTAACCTGCAAGTCGTCCTTGGTGCCAAAAAATACGATATTTTTTAAAAGATGATTCTTGCTTGAAGTCACACCAGGATTGAAGTGCTTCAAAGGGTTTTATTCTGACCCACTTGTGAAATATTCGGCGACCTCGGTGCGATTGAGATCCACGACAACAAGGAGAAGGCTTTAGTCACCTGAGCTACGAGGTCCCATCAGGAGCCATGAGTTTACTCACGTTTGGGTCGTACAGTTTTCCACAGTTTAGTCAAAATAAATTATTCAAAATTTGCTCAAACACTTATCAGATGGTTTTATCAATTCTAGCACACAATAAGAGATCGATTTCTCATGTCATTGGTGGAAAATACATGCGAGGATTAATTACCACTCTCTGTGGAGAAATCTATAGTACCGATATAGACTTCTGTGTACTCGCTTATGCGGCCACAGGTCCAATTAACTATTCTTCGTTCTCAGCCAGTCATTTTCGCAGTTACGCACAAAGGACGGTCGATGAAGAGAAGACTGCCAAAGGCAACCGCTTAATAGTTATTTTAGCACGCCATAAACTTCGCCCCCCAAGCAGACCATGACACCAGATTAAGGCCCATAAAACAACGAAAAAGTGAAGCTTAGTATTTCGTCATTTAATGCTAATCAGCTAGCGTTAGCATGTTTGCTGAAGTTAATGGAAAAAATAAACAGCTTTTCCAAAACCACGTTACAATAGTGAACATATTTTACAGGGTCTTGTCGGAGCCCGCTTTGTACCTTTGTTCCCCACGCGCACGGACGCTTGTTAGTTAACGCTCAAAAGAGGGTAAAATAGCGTTTCTTTAATGAATTTGGTCTCGTTCGACGCAATATTCACGAGGTAGGAGTACAAAATCCATTTTGGCAAGTAACCCAAAAACTATCTGTACCCTACTTCATACTATACCTTTAACATCTAGCCAGTGGATATGGAAATCGAAATCCTCTCTAGTAGAACTGGAAGAAATTAAATTCATTCTCGATCACACCCAAAATACTCGCCGTTTTTAGCGCTCAGAAAGACTCACGCAGCGCACACGGCCTTGGGTAACGGAAGTGATGATTACATACTCATCCGGAAATTGACTTCATGGACCGACAACCATTTCCGACTCGACAAGCATGAATACCATGCGAAAACTCTTCCCATTAGGAATTGACACTGCAAGGACACCTTAGGCTAATTCGGAAAACACGCGCCTGGCGTCGCAGCTCACAAAAACTCCCAGGCGTTTGAAATACTCATTTTTCACTGCTTATTTATACGAGACCATAAGTAGGGAGCTGAAAAAGTTAGAAGTACGTTGTTTAGAAAAGCGGTTAGACAGCCCACCCTCTGAATTTCGCGATGAGTGGCAGCACTCTGGTCGCAATCACGCCGACCGGCAGAGAGAATCAACTAATCAACAGGTGTTCTGGCAGATTTTGAGAAATTTATTTTGACTAAACTGTGAGAAACTCGGGGCCCCACCGGGGGCACTGAACTTAATCGTACTTGGGTCAATTTACGCGTATCGCCTACTTCAACACATGGATGGCTAAACCCAATTGTGATTTAACTCACGGCTCCCGGTGGAACTTCGTAGCTCAGATAGCTGAAGCATAGGCTGCACTCAAGCCTTCTCCTTGCTGTCGTGGGTTCGAATCCCACCGAGGTGGCCAAGTTGTAGACCGTTTGGTCAAAATAAATAAACCAATTGTTCCTTTCTTTTGATTCTGAAAGTTAGTACACATTGATCTAAGCAGTACCTATGCCGCGACCGACAGACAAGCTCCCCCCCCTACACATGCAAATTATAAAAATTTGAACGTTTGAAACAACTCGTCATTTTGATAATCAGATCACTTGCTAAAACACAACTAGGAAGGATTAAAACATGGGAAAAATCCACGAATCACAGGAACGCCTACTGCTAAAAGGTTGCAGCAATGCGATGATATTGAGCCCTGCGCATTCAGACCAATTGACGACTGCCACCAAAGCCGACACAACCAATGGCAGCGACTGGAGTTTGCTGAGTGGGCTTTTTCCCAGCGTAAGCGCTCGCACGAATATCACAGTGAACTCATAAACCAGTCGGAAAGTTAGGAATAATAAACTGCTGCCCCCGGCACCCGATTATTCCCCCTTGATGGGAAACATTACCTAGTGTTGTAATTTCTAAAATCGTGCAAAGTTTATTTTTGACAGTCAGATACTCATGACACTGCAGCAGTGTATTTATTATATAATCTGACAAAGTAGTTGTAACGGGCATGTTATGGAGTTACGTCTGCCCCATGCGGATGATATAATTAAGATTTATTATACTTGTTTGTAAGGTAGCTAGAGCGACCACTGAGATGTGCAAACCTATAAGTAATTTCGTGGACGAGTTCGGGAAATATGTAAAGTTCGGGAAATATGCTCACGAACTTACAGTATGTACATCTGACATGACAGCCCAAAAGACGGTGAGATTGGCCACCAGTATGCTCGAGAAGCATAAATCAGAGGTGGCCAAAGAAGATTACTAATAAGTGTGTTGGTGCAATTCTCACACTACGGTGTGTCGTAATTTTAGGGGCGGCCATCACCACTGTAACCCACCTTCTCTAACTGCTGATACCAGGATCATACAAGCTTAGTTATGTGCAGTCTGATGGTCGTACTTCTCGTGGACGTGTGAAAGCTGTGACTGATTGCAACTCCGTTCAGTGTTGCTTTCGACGAAAACAACACTGATCTAAGGGCATCAGAACATTACGGTGACGCAGTTTGTGCCTATTCAACCTACGAAAGGACGCTAAACGTCGAATTTGGTTCTTCAGCAAACCTTAAGGAGGCATAAATAGCAGCCTGTCTGTTTCGGGAGTGGAAAAGAGCTCAACATTTAATGATTTCTCTGTGATATCAAATCAAATTTCAACCATCTCCTGTGGGGCCAGGGAGGTTTTCGTTTACACTTCCACGAGAGTGGGGAGGAGATGGGCGAAAACCGACAACTCGACGGCCGTTAGAGATGATTCCCACCATGTATCCCACATCATGGTTGACTCAGGAACGGTGTGGCTGGCGCGTGAGTTGGTTTGTAACGATAGACTTGCGCTGCATCTATCGCACACTCGCATCCTCTCCCATCTGAGCCAGGTGTCAAGACAAGGTCAAGAAGGCTGAAGACGGGAAAGGGCGCAAATGGCGGACGCAGCGTGATCTTGTACACAGGCACTTTTTATGGATCTGCAGCCCACTGACGCGTGCCGTACTCTGCCCTGACCGCCCCGTGTTGATACAGCCTAAATCGCGTTGTGCGAAAACCACGGAGGAGGTAACACACGCAATGGGGTTCAAGGCACTTCAGAATGTGTCCAGTTGAATCACCCAATATTGTTTTTTATAAGAATGAGCCCCACTGAATGCCACCAACATTGCAGAGCCGCTACGAGATAGGCATTACGAAGCCAGGGAACCAAAAGAACCATAAACTGTTTGAAATGCTGAAAGTTCTGAGCCATACCAAGTGTCTGATGAAGTACTGATAAAACCGACAGCCTTTTTATCCCAGTAAAACTGTCGGTTAGAACACCACGAGGCCCCACCTTGCATGACAGTAAGGGATGTCAGGTTACTCCTGCATAACTCGAAGCCTTTGTTTCGACGACTCAGAGGTATCGCAGCAGTTGCAGCAAGCGTTTTTGGGTGAATGAAGTCCTGGTTTCATATTTCTCGCCTAAAAACAGGTTGTTTAGGCTTCCGTGGGGTCTTCTTGAGAAGGAAGTCGTGAGCTACTAACAGTGGCTAGCGCTACGGGAGTAGAGTAATAGAGGAGTTTGGAGCTGGAAGCCTTTAGACGTATGGAAGTCACACAAAAAATCAGTTGTTCAACAGGAATTAGAAAACGCTCATAATAAACGAACATTGACCCCGCCGGAGTACGCGCTCATGAATCCTTACAACCTAAAATTAAATTCATGTTTCGGTCTTTATGCCTAATCGAGAAAACCGTAGTCCCCTGTATGAAAGCACTGAGGCAAAGCAAAATGTGTGCATCTTCTCCGGACTGACTTCTCTGTCGTGGAGGAGAGACTAGCGGGAATAACACACAATCGCCTTTTAGAAAGTCCCGGGTGGAGGCTTGGTAAGAGTGGACTTGCTGCGCAGGTTTCAGGCGGGAGTTCCATAAATCAGTCCAGTTACAAGAAAAACAAAAACAATATGACAAGGAGACGCTGGTGATTTTAAAATCTGAGGATAACTGTGATAGACATTTACACAGGATGAACAAGTTTTCGGATCTGTGATGAGAACCCGGAGGGCGTAGGAGGTTAGAGGAAATCTGAGACGCAAATCTGTCACAGTGAGTCAGTGATGCACAGCAGTTTGTCCTAACAGGATATGTTGCAAAGAGAATTGGGGAGAAAACTTAAGCTATCCTTGATTAAAAAACCCCCAGCAAGAAGCGAACGTTCCCGTTCGACTTAACGAAACAACCTATCAAATGCTTGTAGCTTGAAAAATCTCTCACTCTCTGATTGGCTCGCTATCAGAGCGACGTAGACTGTTTTGTTTACGGATTGCCAGACTAATGTGTTGAAGGATCGCACAGCCAGCGCTTGGAGTTCGCGAAACCTAGCTTATAGACGAACAGCCAAGGAAATGCCTAAAATGATAAGTGCCAATGTAGGAAATCGACGCTAAACTTAGTTGCATGTATGTTTCCTAATTCTCAGCGGGGTTTTAAGTCATCCTTAAACCCAAGGCTGATTGTGCTTGGCAAAAAGTGCTTGCGTGAATAGAAAAATATTCCGTAAAAACATGATGCATTCTTTGGGGGCACAGCAAGAGGAATATTTGCTGCGTTATACTAAAGGCTAGGGGAGAAACACTACATCACCGAGGTGGGCAACTTTCTCGGACCGTAGAGTTCCTGGTGGATAGTACCAGGCCAGAGCATAAAGACACTGCTAAAATGTGCAGTATAGTTGAATGACTAAATGATAGAACCGAACACACCTCCACTTGGTTAAAAAAAAAAGTAGGACACCTTCAAAAGAATTGCGAACACCACTGAGATGAAAAACGATGGTACACTCGTGATAGAAAAAGGGGTGGGTTGGCATCATAAATAAATAAAACTTGCACTCAACAGTTTAACTTCTTACCAGATGAGAATGGCTACAAATGAATACTAAAATTCATATTGACCCAACTGTGAAAAACTCGGCGCCTCGGTGGGATTCGAACCCACGCAGTAAGGGGCAGGCTTTAGCGCAGCCAACGCTCTAACCACCTGAGCTACGAGGCCCCGCCGGACGACGCGAGTTTTAATCACATTTGGGTCAAGTTACCCGCCCAACCTACTGCAAGGTCTGGAATCCACCAAATCTTATATAGTAAGTTGACTGCCCAAGCAGGATTTCCTAAGCAATTCACCTAGAATCCACCAGATGACTACCAGGCTCGCGTAATTCATTGATATTTTGGCAGATCTTGAATAATTCATATTGACCCAACTGTGAAAAACTCGGCGCCTCGGTGGGATTCGAACCCACGCAGTAAGGGAATTAAAACTCGCGTCGTCCGGCGGGGCCTCGTAGCTCAGGTGGTTAGAGCGTTGGCTGCGCTAAAGCCTGCCCCTTACTGCGTGGGTTCGAATCCCACCGAGGAGCCGAGTTTTTCACAGTTGGGTCAATATGAATTATTCAAAATTTGCCAAAATGTCAAGGAATACTTAAATTGTTTAAACGAAAGGGCCGTGCAAGTACCTGAGAGAGCTCATAAGATAACTCTTAAAATAAGAGAGGTTTGGTTCCGTTACATATTTGAGCGATTTTCTGTTTCTATTTTCCAACTGTCTTCTGAAAATGTGGGAGATTTAACTGACAACGTTTTCCGAAAAAAAATGCGCCAATACTAAATGCTGCGCAGTCTTAGCATAGGTTCCTTTCAGTTGTCAATTTGGTGATACGGGAGAGACGTCTACGGATTCGAGAACGTATGTAAACCGAGGGTGTAAATGAAATCCTAATGGCACTGATAATGCATAAGAGAAAGTAGCAGTCTAATTTTTCTCTTGACTGTTTTTCTTTTCCTCAAGTGACATTCAGAACATTTTTCGGACCCTCGATGATGAATATTTCACACGAAACACTGATTAGGAATTTTGCTAACATGGACATTTCTCTGAGCAGGCATAAGAAAAATCATAACTGAGAAGGAAGAAACTTGTGCATAGGTACTTATGGCCCTAAAACTCAGATCGAGCCCTTGGATACGCTGCTGGTTTCTGTGGTAACACGAAGAGCTCGCTTAAATGCAAGGCCGGAATCTCCCCTCGTTATAATCGGAAGATTTGCGGAGGAAATTCCGTCAATCGAAATAGTCTGCTGGGATATTTTAAAACGTCCGTCTTCGAATCCAGGATCTAAAGAAAACCATCCCTACACGAGGCCGCACTACCCAACCGGAACGTGTTAGAAGGCTAATTCTCCCGGGATGACCCAGAACTCCGATCCGTGCCCCGTGAGTGTGCACTTTGGATGGATTGTAAGCGCTCGGCGTCGGGTCAGGAAGTATTGGACACCAATTGTAGATTGAGTAGCTATATTTCTGCGGCAATCGTCATACTTGTCCATCTATCAAAGACTTAAGATGGAAACGCGAAGGAGCACTTACGCGAAAACGCTAAAGAGTACTAACTAACGACTGAATTATTCAATCTGATACAGACGATTCCCTTGTGATTTCTATTAAGTAGTTTCAGCATTTAACCATATAAATTGACGCAAGTAAAGTTTAACTATACGAAACTCGAATCGACAGCAGGCAACTGAAACCCTGCGTTTCAAATCAAAGTCTCGGAAGTTGGTCCAAATCCTCTGACATATCAAGCTCAAACGTGTCGTTCAAATGTGAGACCGTTCGGATTTATTAGTCTCCAGCAGGAAATAATTCTTAAATTGAACCCCTCTGATAGAACATATCTCACGGGTTATGATAAAATAACCATTATTGGATACCTTGCACGTTCGAATTGTACACTAGGCAACTTAGATCAAAATATTTGAAGGAATTCTGAAAAAGGACTGGCTTAGTGGATTTGCAAATACGGTTACTTCACACAACGAGGCCTACTGTCGCCAGTTCAGCTCAAAATAACCACTATTAAAGAGCACTGATTTCCAGGAGCATCTCATTTGACCAAAACCCATTCTTTTTAATAGAATGCGCAGTAAACAACTTCGCTGAAATGGACCTTTTGTAAAAGGTTAGATCTCAAACGTTTCTCCTTTCCAAAGGCGGAATATTTTGATTTTCGTAAAATTTTCTTAAAAGTCGTAGATTACGAACTAATCAATGTGAATGTTTGTTAAGGGTACTTTCGAGTATAACTGAAACATCCGGTGTGCTCTCTTTGAGCAGAACAAAAACAACTGCAACTACCTGAGTGCCCGCATATAGGTTTAAGCAAGCACCTCAAAATTCCTCCATATGGGGGACTGTTAAAGCCGAGTCATACAGGATGCACGAAAATTATATTAACAACTGCGTTGAGAATTGTGAATCGCTGGAAGAAACATTTCCATTCAGAAATGCAAGGTCAAATGTGAGTTAACTTAATTGTAAAAGCACTTTCAACTATTAAATCGAACGAGGACGGACTTCCATACAAAGCGGCTATAGGAAGTGACACCGTTCTAAATTCTCACAAGGGAACTTGGTTGACTTCCATAGGCATCTAAAATTAACCTGTCGATACTATGACAATCATTCTCATCCGAGGCGAATTGCCCAAGTGACTAGGAATATAATTTATTAGGCTGTCTTATGTAGCGAAGCAACGATACCAAGTTCGTCCACGACTATCAGTTAATGGGACTGCATGGTTGCTCCTACACCTCTACCGGCCACTAATCAGTCGGTATGCAACTACAGTTCCGTAAAGGGTAACACTGACTTCGGGAAGTTTACTGATGGGGCCGCGGCGTCGAGAAGCACAAGAAAGCGGCTGAAAGGTTACGACTTCGCATATCTGACGTAGATCTGACATTTGAGGCCTAGGGGAACAAGAAAAAGACACTCCTTTTTGAATTTATACCGGCCAGACCAACCCATTAGGTCTACGAGCACGCGGAGCAAATCAATACGTTTGGAGTGATCTGACGGTAAGATATATGCTAACGCACGTCCGCTCGCTACGTGACCGCGTGGCAAGTTGCGTGTTGACTGGAGTTTGTAAAAACGTTCGAAAAGTGTCTCTGTGGCCCTCGGTCTGCTCTGCGTGTGCCATTTGATGACAAAAGCCAGTAAGGAGCACGCGATTCGGTTGAAAAACAAAATCGATCATAAGCAGAGATCGAAAAGAAAGTTGTTATAGACTTTTATAGATTTTTCTGCACGAATAAATGGTCTAGCGTCTAGAACCGAGTTTAAAGAGTGCAAACCAACAGTTAAGCCGAATATCACTGGTAAGGTCAAATCGAAAAATTCGTTGGTATGAGTGAAATAAGACAGATAGAATTGAGTCGCGCCGCCGCAGCCTCTCTTAAGTACTTGATTCCGATTACTGTGCGCATAACAGTCTCTCGGGACGAACTTTCAAGCTTAAGCAAAAATTAGCGTGATCCTGACGTTGCCGAGATCCGTCAATTTAAACAGGGCTGAATTAAAGATCCTGGCAATGCCGACAAAACTGAACGATGCCTCGCCATCAAATTAAAAACAGTGGCCCACGTGATGAAACTGGTTTTCAGTGCTTGATGTGCCCCTAAAACGGACCGCGCGGTAAACGCGCTGGATCGACACGAGCCTACACTGGGATCCGGAAGGTGTTATTGGGAATGCGCACCTATAACAAATACCAATATTGAGGATATGGCAGCTCGCCCGGGTGCGCAAGTCACCGTCCTGCCGAGTAACACACGGTGAACATAGTCGGAAAGGGCATTCGAACTGTCATAAGTGCTTGATGGGTTCTGGGCACTGCGACGCACAGGAACGGCAAGTGAAGAAAGGTCTTCATAAAATATTAAATTGCACGTGTTGCCTACGCCAGGACCGCAAAACGCTTTTTTGATTTCAAAAGATCTAGAAACTGACGAATTGCCCAGGCGACCGGACGTCCAGTTATGTACTTAATGTGGCCTCAACCTTAACTGATTTATTCAGCCTCGGTGATGTCCTGAGTGTCATCCCTCCAAGAGTGACAATTTGTGGAACCGGATCTGAAGATCCAGACCCTATAAAATGACAAAAATCAAGTACTGTAGGTCCAAAATTGGACAGTGGTAACGCAGTTTTGTAACTAGGGGGGTCATATGGGTTTACGCGATAAGATAATGGTTTTTGTACTAAACACCTCGAGAAGTCGTCGCAGTCAGCGCAAACTGTCTCGCATGAAGGATGGGGCGCAGCGACTGACATAGCCAGACACTCTGTCTAGGCATGCCTCTCATGACCTGGTCCCTAGCCCCACAAGTAGCATGCTTTCATGGGGCAGTCTCAGGTCTCGTAGATGAGAGAGGGTCCAAAGCGGCTACAGTGAGAAGGAGGCCTTGCAGTCCGACCTTTAGCACCAAAAGGAACCGAGTTATCCAATCGGGTGGTAACCTTCAAAAGCCACCACTTTCAGCGCGTCGTAATAGCCCCTAGGCGCACGATCCAAGCTGGATCGACCTCCCTCTCCCATGTTCCACTGACCCATCCAAGTCAAATCGCCTGACCACAGTGGCTGACATGGTGTTATGTCGCCGTTTAACGCGTGCAGCACATGGGCTCACACGTGAAATTGGTCCTAGATGTAACTTGAAGAGGGAGTCGTTTAAGGCCGACCCCCACCGCTGAAGACGAGTGAGTTATTCTGTCAGTTGGCAACCTCCCAATGTACGACTTCTAGCGCCTCATATTTACTATAACGAGGAATGCGCCATTTGGCAGGAAGAGAGGACATCTCAGGATCGGCGTCATTCCCTGTTCCCTCGTCTATGCGCTGATGGCTAGTTCAAGCCCGTCGGTTGGCTGGTGATGAGATTGGATGCAGTGACTAACGTGAGGCAACAGCCTCTGTCTATAGCCGTCACACGCGTGCTGGCGCCTCATCGCACACAAGCGGGCTTCAGCAGAAAACAATTTCCACACAAACGAGATGTAGAGTTGCTCACATGAGAGGTTTCGCCTCGCGTTGCGTAATTGTTGCTCAGGCGATACGAGAGCGGATAGGTACGCGCATTGTCCTAGAATCAGTGTACGCGTGCCGATTGCGGTGGTGTAAGGGGGACTTGGGTCAAACTGATTTACTGATTACTATAGCATAGGGGTATGAAGGGCCAATCTGATTTCTGAATGCCATGGGACGGCGCGTGAAGGTAAGGCGGACATTTCGTGCTTGGCTTGGGGCTGCCAGCACTGGCTTTCGGGTCACATATTACGGTAAGATATGGTTATGTAGTCCCACCTGATGCACACAATACTGTTTGGGCTGGGGTTAGGATAAGGCGTCAGGGCACCTATTTCTCAGTCACTCAAAGTACAACCGTGCAATCCCAGTAGCTTTTCGTTTGCATACAACTACTTGACTTCGTCGCCTGCGCGTCTTCCAGCCCCACCTGTAAAAACCCCTATTACCACTGGTCCCGTAGTACAGGTGGCTGGGGTTTGTTAACTTCAGATGGAGCTGCATAACCACATCTGATCCATATTGCGGTCGATGTGTGATTAGAGTGTGCGATTACAATCGGAGCATGTTAGCACTGCGCACTCTGTTGGTTTATGAGTGTCCTCTGTGTCCGAAAGCGTCCCCGTTGCGGGGAGCAAGACCAACCAGGAGTGAAGCGGGGTGTTAAAACGAGGACAGGTGGGGGGGGGGGTCTTCAGCGAGGACACTGATGGTCGCGGGCATTGTTTTGTGATGTGGGAGGCTAGCTGGTCGTAATATCACTGTGGTGGTTTTGACGGCAACCACGGCCCTCAACACCGGTTGGCAGTGCAGACAGGTTGGAGGTGGTTGGGTGATGGTATTGGCTCCTGGCGCTGCCGTATCACGCGCCTGTCACCCTGCGCCAGCCGCCCCCCCTCGCATCGGAGTGGCCTCTAAGACTACTGCTGCAGTTTTCACGACAGTGTGCCGCGCCTGCCCACACTGCGCAAGGACCTCCCAGCTCTCTTGGCGCCTGAGTGAGATCTGCAGGTTATTTGGATAACAGAAAGGCGATATATGTGTCAAAGCCTTTAGTTGAGCTTGACCCAGTTGTCTGCAATAAGGTCGCCATCCATATCCGAAACACAATCATCCGGTGCAAGCTGTCTGCCATTGGCACGTCGGAAAGGGGAGTTAAGTTTTCGAGTGCGACCGACGTCTGGGACCTGCCGCTCACTTGCAGTAGTTATTTAGCCCGATGCTTTCAACTGAACAGATATCGTAACAAGTCTACAGAATTCACAGGAAGAACTGCCGTTACGCTATCGGTTCAAGTAGACTGTGGACATAGCAATGCAACGCTGTTTAGTAAAACCGACAAGTATCTTGCCTATGATTCTAACTGTGCACTTTGAGGATGGCCATTCGTTGCTGCCTCCTTCGGTTCGCGATGAATGAAAAGTAAGCCACCTTGCACAAGGTCTTTTGGGTGCAGCTGAGAGGTCGGCTTTTAGGCCTGCGTGGACAAAGACATGGCCTGAATAAAAGGCGCTGCTAATTTGGCTGTCTTGTGTAGCAGCCTTCTGTCTCGCAGCATAAAGCCATACAGGTCGCAAGCCTTCGTTGGAGCACGAGGTGTTGTTAAGCACATGTTCCCATAAGAAAGTATGGCCTTCATCCGTAAAACCCCCTAGGACAGAACGACTCAAGCGACTAATCATGTTGTCTGAATCGTCACCTTGTCCGTTCCCCTAACACGTCAATCGCTGTCAACAGCGAGAATGCCTCAACTACCTTTTGTATCTGCAACCAACAAACATCTTAAGCGCTCTGGTCGAAGACGTCGGCGTGACCGCGGTCGTTGATCCGCCCCACCCAAATACCAGGTTGGGAGGGCCTCACATTTTGTCGAATCCACACGACCATTGGACCCAAAGGTCTAAAAGTCAATCTGCGGTCCCGTGTGATTGTCGTCGGTTGGCAGAAATAGTGTTTATCCATCCGGTCTGACTAGTCTGTGGCGGTTAAGGGCAGAAGAATAGACAAATTAGATAAGCAACGACCGGTTGATGAACACTGAAGCCTTCGAGTTGAACATGCACAACCAAATTAAATTATATTTCAAGAACAAAATCTTGCGCATGCCTGGAGATGAAGCCGGCTACTGCTGCTGCTAGGTGGGAATAAGCAGTAGAACGACCGGAGTGATTACGCAAACGCTGTAGGTCAGGTTTCCACGCTATGCGCTGAATACCACTTTCCATGACGCATACGGCAGGTGCCGTGCCACCGTGCGTGATCGGTACAGAGCCGCCGAGATTCCCTCTTCCCGAAGGCGAAAGTTGCATTTTTGTGTTTATGTGCATTTACACATCTCTACAAGTAGGCGCGTTAGGAGAACTCAGTGCGCCAAGCGAGAGCTCTTATTCACCTCCCAAGTTCAACGCTGTTTGCTACCTTTGTAAAGTAGTCGATTTTTACAAAGCCCACGCAGCAAGCCACCTAGACGGCCAGGGACAGGCGCTCTGCGTCGATTGACACATAAAAACACGGGAATTCGGAGGATCGGGTTTTCGCCTACCACAGAGAGACTCCAATTCTAACATGGTTGCGGTTAAGACCATTCCAAACTGCTGAATACCAACATGGACTGCAAAGTGGAAATGAGGAAAATCCACAGAGGCAAGGCCACCCCACCGCCTGTTCCGCTGACGCATCTGAGGGTTCGAGCATCGTGTCAGTTCAGTTATCTGGAATTCAACCGAGGACAGGGCAACCCCTTCAAAAAAAACTTCCTAGAGAAAAAAGCGTTCCCCAGCTAGTGGAAGAAATCTGTGAAGATGGGTAAGGAAGGAACTGACCTGTTTGTGCCGCTCAAGCGTCAAACGACCGTCCACGGACTGCGCAGTGGCATCAGGTTTCTCGTAAATGCGTTCCATCACGAAGAAATGCGTCGCCGCCACGGCTTCCAGCGGACCGATGATAAGGCAAACGCGTTCCAGGGTGCCTAAAAGAGATAGTGGTAAATAAAGCAGGTGCTTCGAGACAGAACTATGATTATGCCCCAATCATCTACATGCCTTCCGTGTACTCATGTACCAATTGGGTGGTCTCAAACACGGTCGAGTCTACAAACTACTACTTCGGAAATCTCTTGTAAGGTTAGCTCAAAGAAGGAAAAGTCATTGCTTACTACTTTTAGATATTGCTCACTTGAGCAGAATCATTGCGTATCTGTTCTGCATCGGATTTATATTTCTCAGAGGCGGCGAGAAAACCAAATCCCACAAATGCTTGCAAAATCGATACCAGCACAGTATTGGTGAGGAGGAACTTTTTATAATTATGATGCATTCACGGCCACACACACATACACACCCAGTGAACTGTGTTAAAGCGGTGAATATCAGATGATTGACGTGCCGTTTTTAACTTCCCTTCCTTTCGATTAATTTGCTTCGAAATAAGTTGAAAAAGGACGAAGAATATGATTCAACTCATTTAATACCATCATGTAGACCCCTGCATGAAAAGCATTACAGCTCCAAATCGCCTATGCGGGCTATTGAGTAGATACCAAACTCATTTTTCCCTTTATCATTTTCAGAGCCTTCACAAAAGCAAAGAGATTTATAAAAGCGCCTGTAATTATGCTGTTCTGGGACGCGTCTGTCTCTATTGAACTGATGTCGGGAGATCCAGCTGGCTATGGTAGTTTCTGGGATTCTGAATGACGTAACACCAACAAACTCTGAAAAAGCGATCCTAGCACGGATGGTAAGACTGAGAGTAGACGTGATCGCAGTCAATGTCTACAGTACAAATAATTAAAGTACTCTGTAGAAAAAACACGCAATCCTTTCCTACGCTCCAGGGAACCGCTCAACGACTGACGGAACCTTAGACAGTCGAGATACACATTCCGTCACTGAATGGTTTGCCTTTCGACCACAATTCTTGATTAGTTCATCCATCCTTCTCAATGGCAACCACGACTCATAGGGTTAAGTAAATTTGTTCCATTTGGGACGACGCCACATGCACTGCCACACAGCCCAACCCATGAGGGTTCACCGGGGGCCTTCAGCAAACCACCGCATTTTAAACGGCCCCCTTGTCTAAAACCCCATTTATTAAGAGTTCCTTTCGTAGTTCTTATGAATGCTTGACATAAAATGTCATACTTGAAAACGGAAGCGGATGACAAGCAATCATAACGTATGCGCCTCAAGAGAATCTTGTTATCTCGCATCGTTTTTATCGCTGGACGCCCGCCACCTGGAATCCGCTGTAATCACCCGTTGTTTCACATCTACCAAACTGTCCTCGAATGGTAGCCCAGCACCAAACCAGATATTTGATTATCACATGCTTTGAGCTACCTGCCTCTCATGCTGTTTACTCTGCCAACTGCGCTGTGGAGCGAACAAAGCGTCAATTCCCTGGCTTCGGGCGACCCAGACAGATGGGTCCGTTATCGCTGTCTAACCGTGCATCGTGAAGCGAAAGCATGCAATTACTTGTTAGCCAGGGGGAGGTCAGCATGAATGCCCACAGTTAAGCTACTGTAAAAGTTGAAAGAACTCCTCCTCGCCCCCTCTGACGTTTCTGAAAACCCAGAGCGGAAGGCAACGGTGCATCCGCTAATCAGGTGAATTCCCGAGGCTACGCCAATCAGTGGCTAAAGGTCATCGAGGCACGTGCGCGAGAGTGACGACTTGGCATTCACATTACACACAGGAAAACGTTCTCGACTCTTCCACAGGCGTTGATAGGTCTGGTTCATGGTTTCATAAAAAGCCAATTCCCTGTCGATAGTACTAGGTATTTTTTCTTAAAAAACGGGCTGGCATACCGATCCATCTGGGATTTACATTTTCAACCTTTCTATGCCAAAATTACGCTTGCAAGGAATTGAGCTTCAACTAGACAACCAAGTACCTGTGAGGAAATAACTTGGGGCTTTTAAAACAAACGTAAGGAGCAGGGCTTACAACAAATGTTGCGACTGTATACCACAAGCTTTCGATGGCTTTCGATAATTTCACAATTATACACTTTTTAAAACCGAATTATACTCTTCTTTTGAGTGTGAAATTGGAAGAAGACGTGATTTCCGACCGAATAGGTAAAAGAATGAATATTTTTATGCATGCTTTCCCTGAAATATAATTGAATTTTCAAGGGCATCGGAACTCAAATAGAAAATCGCACACTATTTAAGTAGTCATTTTTTGCAAAGTATAGATCTTGCATGCAGCCGAAAATAAGTTTTTTCGAAAGCCGGCACCCTGAGGTAACTGGATCATTCTTGATTTATGCTGCATCATGATTAGTTTTACAACACTACTTCATTTATCTTTTCGAAACGAGAACGCATTTCGAAATTTTGGTTGACATTTCATGAGTTAGCACATCTACTGTATGTAGGAGTCCTACGAAGACTATTCCAGTCCAAAGTGGAGATGATTGGGGGGTTTTACTTTCTGATTTTAAAGACATAGTAAGACAAATGTCAAACTGGCCCGCTGCGTTTGCGCAATATACTTCCAACTACAAGTACAAGTGAATTAATTGACGCAATTTGATGTGGCATCCATTGTACCACAAACGACTTAGTTTCCCCACCATATGACCCAGGTAACATTAAAGTGAAGGGTTTCGAATCTCACGCGGGTGAGAATGCCTTAAAGGTCACAGTGAGAAGGAGCCACAGCAGCCTGACTCTCAGTCCTGAGAAGGACCAAGTTATCCCATCAGTCGGTAACCTACCTAACCCCAACTGGAAGTGAGTCATATTGACTACAGTGAGGAGTGCGCTGATTTGCAATGAGGTTGGATCCCTGTATCCGCCTCGCCCTCTTATCCATCTTCCACGCGCCAGTCAACTGTCGAAGTCTGTCAACCAACCCGGGTGATGAGACTGGGTGCAGCAGCCAACGCACCGTGGAGACCTACATAGGTGGGCTAACTCGTGAAACCTCAACAAAAATTCTGAAATGCGTCTTCGTTTCGAAAAGATTAATTATGTTAGGGGGCGCTCACCGATCGTTCATACGGAACTCACTCGTTCCGCTGTGCCTTAAGGGCTCTCTCTCGAGCCCAACCAGCAGCCGCACAGCGGCGCATGATATATAGGCAGAATGATATTACCGACAAAGACAAGGGAGACTGGAATGGCCATTTCTGGCTTATTAGCCGTCGACAGCCAGCCATACCCATATGTAGGGTTGTAAAACCAATCATCACACACTATAATTCTATAGTAAGTCAGTTACCGTAGGAGGCCGGCTTTATAATGAACGTCTTTCCGGCTGCATGAAGAAAATATTATCTGTAAAAAATGACTACTTAAGTGGCATGCATTTTTTCATTGATTTCCTATGCTTTTAAAGATCCGATAATATTTCATGGAAAACGTGCATAAAAATATTCATTCTTTTGCTCATTCGGTAGAAAATTACGTCCTCCTTCAATTTTACGCTCGAAAGAAGGGTATAATTTGGGTTTATAAAATTTTTCCAATTCCTGAATAATTTTGAAACTGACCTGCCAATACACTTGCATTCTGGGTTCCAAAACTACAAGCCATATGATTTCCGCGTACGGAAAACCATACATTGCTCTGCGGTATTAAGAGGATACCATATGGGGTTTATAAAATTTAACAGTGTATTTTAGCCACGTCGTTAACTTTACAAGCCACGTTGGTAAATGCAGAGAGATGACGCTTTATGAAAGGTCATTTCACGGTATTAAAAATCTCACAATTAGAAACTTTTTAAGACCGAATTATACCCTCCCTTCGAGTGTAAAATTGAAAGAAGGCGTAATTTTTTACCAAGCGAGCAAAAGAATGGGCATTCTACGACTTTGTTCCATGTAATATAATTGAATCTTTAAGGGCAGCGAAAATCAACGAGAAAACTGCATGCTACTCAAGTAGCCATTTTTTTACCGAGTATAGTTCTTAAATGCAGCAGGACAGAAGTTTGTTCGAAAGCCGGCGTCCGGGGGTAACTGAATTATTATAGAAGTATGCTGTGCGATGATTGGTTTTACAACCCTACTTAATTAATCTTTTCAAAACGAAAACGCATTTCGGAATTTCTGTTGAGATTTCATGAGTTGGCCCACCTACTGTACGCCATATGGCCTGCTGGACGCACATATGGCGGTAGTTAAAACCTCCCGTAGGCTCAGGGCATTCCCGATAAGTGTGTGCCCTGAGTGGTCTGACCCTCGTTCTGACCCAGCGCGCGCCTGTAGCGCTGCCCGTTGTGGGGATGAAAAAAGACAGTTCGACCGTCGCAAGCGACAATGTCCACCGTGGACCCCACGTGGTGCGGACAGCGGTGACTTGAGCGCGAATTAGTTTATAGCTTGGCAGACTTGCGCAGCATCTGTCACACACCCCCTCCTGCCCCCCACACGCACCTTGATTCGACAGCAAGACAGTGTGCAGACGACCGAAGGTGGGTGCAGACGCAGTGGCTGACAAATAATCAGACCATCTACGCGTGCCACACACACGACCTGGTCCCGACTCTGGGCATGCCAAGCCAAGGTACGGGTGGCTCGGACCTTGCAAGAGTGAGAATGCCATTAGGGCCACACTCAGAAGAAGACGTTGTCGCCTGACACTCAATTCAGAGAAGGACTGAATTATCCTGTCAGTGGGGGCCCTCTAAGCCGCGACAGGTAGAACGTCATGACAGACTCAAATGCGTCAGATTTGTTGCAGTGAGGGATGCATTGGTCGTCCGAATTCCGCAGTATCGATTTCGCTCCCTCTCCCATGCATTAAATAGACTGCCGAGCCTGACAGACAGCTAGTGCCTAGGTTGGGTACGTTGGCTGACAAAGCTGCACATCTCGTCAACGAGTGTCACACGACAGTTCGACCGTCGATTTCGACGATGTCCACCGTGTGCCCCACAGCTGCAGCAGCGGTGTGAGCAGGGACGGTGACTTGCGCAGGGGTTTATAGTGCGGGTAGACTTGCGCTGCATCTACCTACACTCTCTCCTCCTCCCCCGTCTGGGCTCGGTGTCAAGACAGAGTCAAGAAGACCGGAGACGAGGGAGGCCGCAGGTGGATGGCTCGGACGGATCCTCACCTTGGCGTTCCACCACACCCCCTGGTCCACACAACAATAACCAGGATTTCACCAACACAGCGGAGGTTTGGAGGCTGGCACGGCCAAAGCCGCACCTGGGCGTGCCGCCAACGCCTGGCTCGGACCCCACACTGTGGTAGGAGTGCCATAAAGGCCACATTAAAAAGGAGCCATTACAGCCTGACTCTCAGACCGCCTCCAGTGAAGGAGGAGGTCCAAGGTACCCCGTCAGTTGGCAACCTTCCAAGCCACGGCTTTTAGCGCACCGTGATAGCTTCAAGCGCGTCAGATTGTTTATAGTGAGGAGAAAGTGCGCTGAGTCGTCGACCTCACTCTCCCTTCCCATTCCCACACCCCAGCCGCTGTCCGAGCTGGTCAGCAGACTGGAGTGGGGAATGGGCGCGGTGGCTGACATGGTCGACTGACCATGCCTGCGCGCGCCACAGCACGACCTGGCCTCCCATACACACACAAACACCAGGATTTCACACAACCGGGGTAGAACGGCGTGTCTCCCACTTGCGTGAGAGGGCCGTGGAAGGTGCTGCTTCAGCCCATCCCCAGCCCACCAGTCCGCCACTACACACAAGACACACAACGTGACGAACTGCGTGAACCGAGAGCGGGCCACACACACACACACACACACACACACGACAGTTCGACCGTCGATTTCGACGATGTCCACCGTATGCCCCACAGCTGCAGCAGCGGTGGGAGCAGGGACGGTGACTTGCGCAGGGGTTTATAGTGCCAGTAGACTTGCGGTGCGTCTACCTACACTCTCTCCTCCTCCCCCGTCTGGGCCCGGTGTCAAGAAAGAGTCGAGAAGACCGGAGACGAGGGAGGCCGCAGGTGGATGGCTCTCGGACGGATCCTCACCTTGGCGTTCCACCACACCCCCTGGTCCACACACAAATAACCAGGATTTTCACCAACACACACACATGCACACGATCGGGTTCCCGCTTCGTGTGCCAGGATTCACCAAAGGACATGCTTTCCACGTGCGTCAGTACTCAAACGGGTGCTTAATAAAACAATTGCTATTCGCTATTATGTTTACCTTCGGACATGTAACGTTCCGCTCGCCATACTAATGATGGTAAAGTGGACCGTATGCTTGCTGGGGGAATCAGGCATAGTGTCTTACAGAGCGTTGTAATGTATGTGCGCGTGGGGGCGCACAACACACACCACCGGCTCCCACCTGAGGGAGTCCTGATGATAGCTTCTCCGCAGACTATAGCTGACTGATTACGGACGCCCCTAAAGTTCTCCGGCCCAACGGCCCAGAATCCGCGAACCCTCTAACGGTCGAGCGGTTCTGTCCGAGTGGAGCATGTGCGCAATTGCTGTTGGCCGGCGATCATAGACGCTCATAATGGTGGTGGAGAAGTTATCCGTGCTACTGCTCCCTTGTAAGACGACCAGTTCCTCTACATCTGCCACAGGCTCTGCTACAGTTTCTGACTGCCTCAGACCAATCCAGTCTTATCTACGACGATGGAGTTGACCGTATAGATAACTGGCACTGAATTCTCCCCTCATTGTCCTCGAACCAGTCCTGATATTGCCTGAAGTACAATCCGAGGACCTCCATGGCGGTGGTATAGATAGCGTCGTTCCATCTCTTCTATTTATACTCTATGCTCTCATCCTCCGATAACTGCAATTGCTCCGGACAGGTGTTCAATTTACTTGGCGAGCTCGGTGTCGGAGGTTGCTGAGTGGTAAATAGGCCTACGAAGCATCGCCCTCACTCAAATTTCACACTCAAGTAGCAAGACTAAATCAAGTCGATTGAATCCGATACCGGGCACAGAGGCCGACTCTGAGCAAACCCCCCTCTGCATATTCGTCACCAGCAATCCGGCTCTAGACTCCTCGACAATAACCATCGATGTGTACGTTTTCTACGAAATTTCGTAAGAGCAAACGGAGGAGACACTGCACTGATAAATTCTAGACCATTCATCATCACCCCCATTGGCAAAAATAAGGAATAGCACTCCAGTTCTGGTAGTCCTCGATTCAACGTTCTACCAATAACGGACAAATCGACTGCCAGAGTTGAGGCCACGATTAAGCGCGTAAAAATATACAAACCCAAATTCAACCTTAGGTTTAATGACTGTCTTTAAAGCATTAAATTGCGCAAGCCGGCTGAATGCAGTCACCAATAGGAGAAATCGGTAAACCACCTCGTACTAAGAAATTTTATTCGTTTCCCAACTCCCCAGTCAGTCCTTCGGCTACAGTCCCGTCCACCAAATGAAAAGTACACGTCTGCAGTACCTACCTCGTCTTAATACAGGAATCCGAACTAAAATACGTCCTAAGGGTCTTGTGGTGGGTTAAATCAAAGTGACTGCTAGGGCATCGCATTCAGAATGTCGGAGAACATCTACGGAATCGGAACGTGTAATAGGCGACACCAACCCGGCAAAACGTGGCATAACATAAAGAACGGTTTACGCGAAGGCTTGTAAAAAACCATGTAAAAATGATGGCATGCGGACTCCTGCTCTCCTAATACCAGTCACAGAGATGAGGTGATGCAAAATGATGCATTTTGGCTGGCGCGTTTATTCGCACGACGAGGGAAGGGGAGAGAGAGAGTTACTCCCGGATCAGAAGATACCACCATTCCCTGGCGTTTCTTTTTGTGCTTCACATAGTCGCCCTCCTCGGTCTTGCAAGCGCACATATCGGCGCATGAACGTCGCGCGCCACCGCCGCTGCCCAACTGTCTATTCCCACGAGAAAGAACATGTGGGCGTGTAAATAAGCAAGAACGCACGCAACAGGTTTCATCCGGCAAGACAGTTGGGTTGAGAAAAAGAGGTGCCAACGGACTTCACTTGATAGAAGAAGGAAACACAACTGGATCTGTAGCAGCCAACCAGGAGTACAGGCCTAACCAGATACCATTGATTGATGTTCAGGTTGAAGGAGGGGGGCTCATAGTGCAATCAAACCATGCATTCTGCTTTGTCTCACCCGATTATCCCGAGAGGCAGAACATACGAGACAGCATCGGATGGGCTGGACAGACTTTGTGGTTGTTGTTATTTCGACCATTTGGAGGATTATTCCCCCATCCAACAGTCAAGCTTAGTATGTATGCGCTCCTCGCGTCCAATCACGCGCAAACTGTAATGGGTTCAGTGGAAAAAAGTCTACGAGGATATGTGGGCTGCATGGCAGGATATTGCGCTGGCTGTGGGACAGTAAGCTTGTGGAAATCAGGCTAGAATAGCGTCCTGGTGTGACCAAAACATCGCTTGTCGCATAAAACGGACCAAGCAAAGGACATAAAAAATATCGTCGTCAACCTAAAGGATTCAGTATATCTGAGTGACCCGGCAACTCCCGCTGTCATTGCGCTCAGCTGCAGACACACGGGAGGTGATCGAATGGCCCTAAATGTTGTCTAAGATAAAAATTGTGGCGGAATCAGTTGTGCGACTGAAATCCCTTGACTGTTTCCTTTAGATCATTCTGCTAGACCTCTGAGTCTGCAAAATCTCCCGCTTAAAGACCATATCTTAATAACCTCACGGTAACTGTTTCCCCCTAAACATTATGTCGGACAGCCTAACCCATCGTTTGCATTCAGCATTTCCTTGGAAGAGCCATCCGAATAAGGAGGAGGAGGAGGGAGGAGGGAGGAGGGAGGAGGAGGAGGAGGAGGTCTTGTAAGACGGTGATACACTCAGTCTTACTACCAAACGGTATAATTAGTTGCTAGTCTTCCACACCATTGGTTTTACTGCTGAACAGTATGATGATG